>JAYKKI010000021.1:14537500-14857500 GCA_039881145.1 Druceiella hillmani | reverse complement strand
TTGCCTCCGTCGTAGCGATGTCGAATAAATTATTTGAATAAATTCTGTCCAATTTTTCCAATACGTCGCGTTGATGATGGTGTTTTTGGGCATTGGTTAAATTATAAAGCTTCCTGACACCTAAAGTTTCACTTAAATTTTTTTGTACTTTACTAATACCAATGCCTGAAACAAATCTGCTAATAGGTTACTCTCTTGTTAAACTTTATCATAAAATCCATAAAATCCATTAAAACCCATAGTTTTATATATCTCAATCGATGTCGATTGTAATTTGGTTGTTTATCGACAAAAACATAATCAAATGTAAAATTTTCTCGTGTTAAACTCATCTCGACAATATTCCAATTGCCGCCAATTTAGCAAACAAATCATTCAAGCAAAGGACTTAAGTATTCGATTTTTTTAAATTTGAAGTAATTTTTTGTTGTCTTTGTTACAAACGACTACTTCCAAGAAGCTTTCAGTACTACCCTCGTATTAGTATGGAATACATTAAAACAATATTTACAACGAAATTTTAAAAATATTTTTTAAAATTTCTTTATTCAATTAATTTCGGTCCTCATCATTATGTTCATAAACAATAATTAATCTAAGACTATAATATCATTCAAAGGACAGTGATAACTAAAAAAACCATATGGCCGTTTACCGATATGAACGGTTATATGGTTTTTATTCATATGCGAGCCTCGGACAATAAACCGCTTTTATATATTGAGCAACTATACCAGAAAAACCGACCGTATCATTCCGAAATGCATATATTATAAGAGTAATATGTATATTTTAAGAGTGTATGAATTTATAAATAATACATGGTTAGATAAACTTGCAGTGTAAATATGACTCGAGCCGACACAGTTTATCAACAATTTCATGGTTAAGTTTCGGGACTGCATTCATTTAACATAGTATAAATTATAAAATATTAGTGCATCTAAGATCAGATTCTCAATATAAACGTACTCTTACGTGGGATATATTGAATATGGAAAGAAAAAAAAGCAGAAATCAATTAAATTAATAATAATATAATAAATATTATATATTAATTGAGGCAAATACGCTCAATCAATTTATAATAATTATGTTATTACGTACAATACTATCATTACATTTAAGTGCATAACGGTGTAGAGGGAATTTTATTATAATTCAATTACTAAATAATATTTCCACAATAAATTAATTTAAATAAGAAACTGAAAGAAAGGAATTCAAATAAAAAAAAATTTGCTTAAGACCACGCTGTAAAAGCGGAAACTTTGGCAATCGATGTAAACATTCTGTGTGTCGAGCACGATTAGCAATAGCCACGTACTATATTACGAAAGGGCGTAAAAAAATTAAAACAATGCTGTATATATTTAACTGATAATATTCTATCCTTCCTGACACCAAAAACCTTACAATAAATGTAAGATATTAATACATGCGAATACATTACTTAGTTTAAAACAAATTTATATTCAGATTCAAAATAAACCACTTAATGAAAGAAAACATTGCGTGAAGAGAATATGCAAAAGTAAATCTTCATCATAAACGTCAACTTTATTTTAATATATTTGAATTCTAATAAAAAAATACACTTAAAAATTATAGCATGAAACTAGAAACTTGTGCAGTGGGTTTCGAATAAAGATCGCCAACAATCTAATTTTTTTGCATTGCGTCATATCTATACATATATGGAAATAAATATAAATACATGCGTAACTATTTATGTTGCATTGAGGAAATGAAAAAAAAAATTTATGATAAAGAAATTGTCTTTGATTTGAATTTAATAAGGAAATAATAAGTCCCAAAGTAAAATCCAAGAAGAAGAAAAAACACCAGAATTGAGATTCAAACTCAGGGTTTCGTCATTTTCCTTACGTAACCCAGTACTTTACCGCTGCTCAATTCGAGTGACGATAATAAACAAGATTTCTGTAGTTTGAACTGATTGAAAATATGTATTTTATTCAAACAAAACTAACATTGCACAGTATCTAAGTACACGACATGACAGTGCGCATCTGTAACTCTACTAACCAACACTTAGTATTAACATCAGTAATTTATATTTTTACTTTATTGAACATGACAAATAATATTATATCTCTTAAATGTTAAAATTTAAGAGTAGGTAGTCTTAGTAAACACACCAGTCAGTTGTTCAGAACTTTGTACATACTTAACATCAATTAACGTTTGCTCTAACTGCTCTGTAATAAAATGTAATTTAATATCAATGTGTTTTGTTTTATCGTGATAAACTGGATTATTTATTAGTTTAATAGTACTCTGATTATCAATACGTAGAGTTGTGCAATTTCTACTAATATAAATTTCTTTGAAAAACTCTCTTAACCATAAAAGTCTTATATTGATTTATCAGCGATTAAGTCTGGGTTGTTGATAAGACAATAGAAGATTAGTTTTGAGTAGCCCAAAATATAGGACCACCATTCAACATAAAAATATCACCAATGATTGATTTCCATGTAGTTTAATCCCCGGCAAAATCTGAGTCTGAGTATATAATTAAATTTTCATGACCTTATAAATTAATCTTCATTTTAAATAAGATAACGAATTATTCTCTTAAGCTGAAAAACATGATGAACACTTGCCTTATTAACATAACTGCTCAACACATGGACACCATGTAAAATATCTGACCTACTTCGTGTAGATAAGAATAATAATGACCATATGGCTTCCCTCTAAGGAAAATTAATCTGCTCATTACCAACATTTTTATTTATTTAAACATTTACATCATCAGATGTATTAAAGGGGTGTGCTGTACTCATATTAAATTTATTTGTTATCTGTTCAATATATTGTCTTTAACTGATAGCCACAAAATTGAAATTCAACTCTTTGATATTGAAAGATTTAATCAATGCTTCAAGTAACTTAAAATATCATCTAATACCATATTTGACTGAGACATAATCCAAACATCGTCAACGTATAAAATCCGCAAAGCTTTAATACCATGAAAATTACCTGCGGACACACAATTGACTGCTTGTGACTCAACAAAACCGTTTAGTTTTGTTGGGTCACAAACTTTTGTTGAGTCACTATTTCAATAAAAAATAGTATATTTCTTGTTCCATCAACGAGATGCTTGTTTCAAACCATATGAAGATTTATTCAGTTTACATATTTTATATGTAGATTCTTTCGCTTCATCTGTGATTTCCATATAAATATCCTCTTCTAATTGGCCATACTAGAAGGCTATTTTTACATCTAACTACCTTATATTCAGCAGAGACAGATGACAGTATCCTTATTGACTCATACCTTCTAGTAGGTGAAAATATTTCATTACAATCTATTCCTTTAATTTGTACAAACCCAGGGCACAAAAAAAAAACATTTTTATTTTACAGTTCTCTAACAACAAAATTTCAAGTGTCGTTGGTACGATGAACTTCTTGTTCTTTATTTATAGCTTACATTCTTCACTGTTTATTGCTTCTTTACAAGTCACAGGAACATTTAACTCAATTTAATTTGCCTCAAAAAATTGTTTTCTTCAAACATCACATGTTTCATTTATGGAATGATTGACGAGCATGCTTGCCATAAGCATAACTCTCACATACAAACTTGTCACAGTCCGATAAGTCCATACCAGTAATCAAATTGTTTTTGCACATTTTCTATATTTCTTTAATATTAAAGTGTCACAAACTTTTATGCCATGTTTTAAGGTTCAACTTTTATACTATATTACACAATGGATTTTGTATTATTTTCGCTTTTAAGTTGTATAAATTGTTGCTTTGCAAAGACTGCGCGTCTTTCTTATCATTATTTTATGTCCTTATAAATTAAAGCATCCAATGGTTTCTTACCTACAGCCTTTTTTTGTGACTATACCTTTTGATAATAAGATTTTTCTTAATTTAGGTACGTAAAGAACATTTTTCAGCATATTTGTCTCCCACAGTCACACACACACTTGTTAATGAAAACATTTCCTTGGCCAACCAATTCTACGGCTTCTTGATTTTTTTGTATTTTAGTGGACATCCTGTAAACTCGTACAATTTTGCATTTATAAGACATGTGAGCTAAGGTACCGCTATCTAATATCCATCCACTACTTTCATCATGGTCTTTCGAATAACTATTTGCCACATTAAAGGATATTTTTCTCTGCTTGGTTTTGTTTTTTGCGAAATGACCGCGTTTCCCACAGTTGTAACACACAAAACAAAGTGATTTTTCTTTTAACTCCTTATTTGTTTTCGTGGCTAAAAAAGTTTTCTTCTTTGTACTTTATTTTGCCACAAAAAAGTCGCTTCTTCTACATTCAAGCTGGCTTCCTCATCTAAAAATCGAACTGTCAATTTAATTATGGTTTGTTTTTTGAATCAAGTAACATCCAAGACTGACGAAGAGATATGTACTTGGGAAGGAGCAATGCTATCTGCTGATGACATTCTATATTGATAAAAACGTTCATGTAACATAATTGTAGTGATCTCGAATTTTTCTTCATAGGTGCACTCAACTTTGGTCATCACCTCAAGCGCTGATTCGTAATTTTCGACGAGTACTACTTGCATAAGTTTCATAGTTGTTGTTATTATAAACATTGCCGTTTCATCAGCTTTATTCCACTGAGTCGTATTTGTTTTTTTCACGTTGATATTTAAACGTTTTGTGTGCAGTGTCGCATTTTACTTGAAATTTCCAGTGCTTGAAATTTGTTCGTTCGAATTTTTTGAGGTTCATTGTCATTCCAAACTCCATTTTATTTTATAAATAGTACGTGTTTCTATTATCAAACTTTCAGTATTATTTTACTGTTTTTACTGCTCTTTTTTAACCAATTCGAGTTACAATAATAAGCAAGATTACTGTAGGTTAAAACCATTGAAAATATTAATTTTATTAAAATAAAGCTAACATTGCACAGTATCTAAATACACGACATGAGAGTTCGCATCTGTATCTCTACTAAACGGCACCTAGTGTCAAAATTAGTTATTTATATTTTTTCTTCGTTTAACTAAGGCATAGGCAAACATGTAAACAGCCAATATAAATTAAAAATTTAATCAAATATGCTCCAGTGACTCACTGTGCAAAGTAAAGAAATAGAAATATACCTACTGACTCGCGTGCTTACCCTTCGGCTTCCCTTGCCAAAATTCGAAAACGCAAGCATCGATATTCAAACTCATATATCCGTCGCATTCATATGCAACCCAGTATTTTTCTACTGCACTGGTCAAAATGATGAAATAAAAATATATTAACTAGACGAATTTACTAGAGAATTGCAATTAAAAAAAAAATTACGAAAAGTTTAATTCATCATTATAATTCATTAAATAAATTTATTTAACTTCTTTGTAAAGTGTTGGTAAAAATTAATATTAATTTGCATTCCTTCACGGAAAGATATTTTTTAATTATTAATCGGTCTACCACACTTTTGAAACCCCGTTAATTCCTTGCGTTGTTCATTAATTTCATACCCAAATATAATGGATAATTAAAAAATACACCACTTTTATCCAATGATTTCTTGAACATTCCAGAAACATTTCGAATATATTTGGCAGAGAAAATAAAAACTGTGAAGTTCAATCTTCTGTTCGATTATTAGCAGCTTATATTTTACCAGTGAAAAATAATGACAATTTCATCAAAATAAATTAGAATGCTGTTACTTCACGAATTCCGTTAAAGGCAGAAACATCAAAATAATGTGCATTATGAGCACAATGAAAGATGAAGGTTTATTCGCTTATGACACAATTAAACATAACCAAAGATTCAAAGAAGTACATTTTCATCCCTCCGATAATCCTTAAACAGATGACCTCTTACATCAAATTTATACAAATTTAAAACTTCAATAAAATTAAATCTACATTAAGAATGACTTTATCTAGCAAAACTGTGGTCATGCATTCAAGCTGAAATAAAGAAGCGGCTTATTACTTTGGGAAACAAGTAAAAATAGGCTGTCATGTAAATCAATACATATGAACGTAGATGGCTAGCATATTAGTTGTAAATGTAATGAAATTACATGAACTTTTTCAAGATCATATGGTTCTTAACTAAACAGCTTCCATCGATCTAAGAAAAAACTAGAAAATAACTATATAACAAAAGTTGATATCAAAGTAAAAAGTTGCATGGATTTAAAATTTTTAAACAATTTTTTTAAGTGACTTTGTGTTAAAAATGTTAATTCTAATATATTTTTGGACTACACGTTTTTTAATATATAACAAAATAAAATTATAAATTAAAAAATACATACTAATTGAAACAGATCACTAGCGATTATGATAAAAAATTAGCAAATTAATATTATTTAATAATTAGTAATTTATTTAATTGTATCTATTAAAGTTAAAATAGTCATCTGCTTATGTTTGCCGTGAATCGCCTTACTGTACCTTTACATTTTATACCAAATAAATATGAGGCAATCGCCATGCACATGGCATGGTGAGCTTCAATATATGTTGCATATTGAATTTCATTATATTTACGAACATTATTAAATAATTTTGGACCAACAACATCCAATATATGAAAACGCAAATATGGTAGTCTTTTGGAGATACGACATACATCCGTATAATAATTTAGTCTCCATTTTTTTGAAAATTATTCCAAGTGTAATGTTTTGGAATTTCAACATATTTAAATCGATTTGCTATCGATCGACTATTTACTTTATTGAGTTAAAAATAAGCTAATAGCTTTGTATTTCGCGTTTTGGATAACTTGCTCTTTCTGGCCTTCAAGAAAAACTCTATTTTATCATCCAAGCAAATGAATATCGAGCCGTACAATAATGTGTGATTGATATTGCCTTAGTATTTCATATATTCGCCACATTGCTTCTGTATATCTAATATACCTTCCTTTAAAAAATTTTTCACTTCTTCAATTTGATTCTGAGCGGCCCCTATTTCTAAATGATAGTTGCACTATCATAGTCTTTATACACATACTTGTATATGTATTTTACACTTTTAACTGTGGTGCATACCTTAACATTAATATAGGACTTAAATTTTGCGATTAAATATGGATTATATGGTACAACATATCTATTATCCAATGATTTGCGTCTCGTTCGTCGCGTTTTCGATAGAGAGGATATCCATTGACTGCTTCATGTGTAAAATCGTTAAAATCTTTTGGAAATTTTTTTGAATATATCCCATCGGTTTCCTACAAACTGCATTCGGATTTAATGATCTGCACGGGTCATGCATCATATGTCTTCTGACACTTTCATGCCATTTTGATTGTGTTCAAATGTCAGGAATTTTGGCAAGAATAACTTTATTGATATCAATCGCACCGATAATTTTATCATTCTCCTCCAAAGTAATTAAAAAATGGGAGTGCGGTATGCCTCTCTTTTGAAATTCAATAGTGTAAATGACAGCAACAATACGACCAAATATACCTTTTTTTAATTGTTGCATCAATCGATTCCTTCAATTTATGTTTATACACACGAACAATTAGGTCTGATCGGTACTTAGATGACGCATGACCTAAATAGTTAACAATTTCTGGCCATTGCAGATTATAGGTCATTGTAATAAATAATTATGACTTTTCAAAATGTTGAACAATGCACATAGTGTCCAAATAATTTTGGCACATGTTTCTTGGTGATCCATTAAAGATGAGGGAAGAATTATTCTTCTACCAACCGTCCCAACTGCATTGTCTTCACCTTGCATATGCAAGGAATCAGTCAAATTGTTATAGAGTTCAGCTTGCAATGCGAACTGATTATTTTTTATGGAATGTAGTCGAGTTCCCTCTATTCTACATAACGACTACCCACTGAAGGAAAATTTTCTGTGAATGATGCAATAAACTAAATTCGTTACGTATTGCCAAATGAAAGCATGCATATTGTAAAATTGTTATCTTCACTCGAGATGTTCGTGACGTTTATGCGCTTTGAATATTATGAAGCATATTGGTTGCTATCCAGTATCTCTGTTTGGAAATAACAACAGATAAGCCATTGGATCTAAACTTGAATCTATTACCGAAACATTTTTCAACCACCATTCTTATATAAGGCAATCATATTTCGTTCAAATGGTGGATCATCATCAACAGTGGTAAAAATCACAGCAACATCAGTTGCAGTGGCATCATTATATAATCTCATATCTATGGTTTGATGATTGACTTATATCCCCATACAAACTTCTCGACCTTGATTTTCATCACAAAAGTTTTTCGTTTGTACAAATGAACGCACTAAACAATTGCAACGATTCAATTCAACTAATATATTACGCATCAAAGCACCATCACTATTGTCATTGGCCAGTACACGCATTCTATGTATTGTTTCTGTGTCTACATCAAAAAATACAAGTGGGCATAATATGGATTATAACCATATGCGGCATTCACCTGACCTGCCCTGTGATATATGACACATCATGAATCTTAAAATGACAAATTCCCCGCATTACTTTTACATTTACGTTTGCCTCTGATCTAATCATAGCAAAAGCTGAATTGTAGCTACAAATTTTATCAAAATAATTGTCCGGTTATCTTTTGTGATTGACATTATTCGAATGAAGACCATCATAAATTGAATTGAAAAATAAATTTTGTGTTAAAGGTGTAATATTACTTTGCCTTGGTGACAACACGATGTAAATGAGTTTTTATTTCCTAGCGTAACCTCACCAACAAAATGTTTTGCATTGCAATTTCTACAAATTTTATTCGTTAAACCGCAATCATGGACAGCAAAGTTAGCAGGAATATTGTTCATTGCAGATTTATAACTGTCAACTAATGTAACTAATAAACTATTATCATTATTTAACTGATTTGTGTCATGTAACGTATTTATATTGCGATGACGTCTCATATACTGTTATTGCCCTTTCCTTTCTCTATCACGTCTACCAGTGAGTATTCTTCGCCTCGGCATAACATGAAACAATTGAAGAAGAAATATTAAAAACTATTTTCCTCGGCAATGAATTTGCGAATTAAATTCATTTAGAAGATTTATTTTAAAAAAATTAAATGAAAGAGATGTTGTTTATATTTGGCGTTAATTTTGTAGAAATTCATTATTCACAATTAAATGAAACTACGTGATGTAGCATTATTTCTACTTTCTTTAAGTTCTTTACCACGACCTAGGTTTCGTTGTATTACAACATCTTAAGGTAGCCTATTAGCATAGATTCTTTGCAACTAGCTCACCTGAAGGTGTTGTAATAGGTCGTGGTAAAGAACTTAAAGAAAGTAGAAATAATACTACATCACGTAGTTTCATTTAATTGAGAAAGAGATGTTTTTTAAAAATCATGTTGAACACAGAAATTTACTTGACAATATTTAATTTTTTAAAACTAAAGCGCATTTAGTATTCACAACTGGATGATGCTCTGTGTTAAGCAACGAATCGACAAACACTCCATGTGGAAACACGCAAATGTAAATGCTTGGCACGAACGGATGAGTTGAACATACAATTATGTTACTCACTTACAATTGTTTTTTTGTTAAGAACACAAACAATTGAATCGTAAATAATCCAATTTCAAAATGCACCAAAAATTAATCAATATTATTATGCCACAACAAAAATTTTGAATAAAACGAGAATAATTCATTTACCTCCGGTGTGGCTTATTGATTCACCACTCCCCAAAACATAGAAGAACGCTAATGTCACAAACATAGATTTCGTTTTAAAACATTCGCACACAACTAAGCAATATGGAGACATTATATTTAATAGGTCTGACAGATTAAAAACTTATTAAAAAAGGTGATTTTGTCCTATTACAAACACTTGAGAACGAATAATGCAAAATTAAATTTCTTTATTTTCATGGAAACAGGAGTTTTATGGTATTAGTCTATCATAATTTCTGTTACGCTTTTTATTATATTAGCACAACTTTTGATAGGAAGAGGGCAAAAATCATTACAATAAAATAATATTAACTAAAAGAGGTAACTTTATTTTAAAATGACCTACAAATTCGTTGGCTATCTTATCAACCTTTCGTTTGACCAAATAAAACTTTCACCTTCCTTATGGAGCGCTTAGTCTCCGTCTCCTTATTCCGCACGTGCAAAAGAGTCTCTGAAAATATCTACATCTTTTAGCAATACGACCGGCCCTCCAATAACGAATGTGTCCCTTAAAGCTATATGATGAGTTCGATCTAATTTTTCAAATATAAGTCACATTTGTTTCGGTTACTGCCTTAATAAGTACAGTAAGTAAGCAGGAACAAAAAGAGATGTTCACATAGGAAACTAAATTATAATTAGTGTTAAGGAATATAGAAATCATTGTATTCCATATGTTCAATATTACATAAATTTAGGTATTATACTATTAACCATGTGATGTTTGAAAATACTCTGTAACTATTAGATGTTACAATTAAATTTATACAGTTTCTTTATGGACCAGAGCCCATTAAGTTTATTGAGATAATCGTATTGATGAAGCGATCACAATAAAAATATAAGCACACCTCATAATAGTGCGCATGAATGTCCAGATGTGTATATATTGTAATAGTCTTATTCTCACTTTGAAACATTGCAACCCAGTGACGCTTGTGACGAAAATAACTGTAAACAATTTAATAGATGTAACACTTGTGGTAAGACTAAATGTATTATAATAATTTAGTACTACTTTTTGCGTTTATTATTTCTAAAAATCTTTAAAAAAATTTAAAACCGCATTTAAAATATCGTGGTTCTCCTTGATGACAAGTGGAATTTTGAAGGATTGTCACGATTTTGTTGATTTCTTCGAAAATACAACAGATTTTATTCCATCTAACGCATAGTTATAATAACAAGTTCTACAAAATAGAAAGAATTGCTTATCACGCGTTATTTCTTTACTATTTATTAAATTTTTCCAAATATAATGAATAAACACTGGTCAAGAAATATTCAAAGCATGGAAATATCGACAAAAAATTGTATATAAAGCGCTAAACGATATATCCAATGACAAGGAATAGTTTCGTGAAGTAATTTTGAAAAAAAAAGGAAAAATTAAATTTTGTTGTCACTCGAGATATTTTGGACGACATATTTGAATACTTAGAGGTAAGAACCAAACGATATTGTTCAAATTTTAAACTGAATGAATGTCAAATATTTGTTAAGTTAAGGTCAGATATGTTCCATTAACTGTGTTTTACTTTTACCAATTAAATTTTAGGTAATAAATTTGTTAAGTAAAGGCGGCCGACGAAACTACTTGTTGCCTTACTGCATCTTCGCCAGGTGTTTGCTAATTCATCTGAGCCAGAGTCTCATTTCTTTTATGCGCCCATATCCAATTGGATGCCAGTGAAAACATAATGAAAGGTTGGCCAATTATTTAATTCTTTCTTTTTCCCTACAAAAAATCCGGAGTTTAGGAAGACAGTTCATTAGAATAAGAGGTTAAGGGAGAGAGGGAGCAGGAATTTATAATAAGTTCTATCTAGTAAAAAAACTTTTCTGACACCTCATGAGTAAGACGATATTATTCACAATCCCTTTATTATGATATTTTGTTGACCCATTTTCCGTAAAATCATCTCTCGTAAAGGAGTGAATAAAAATGCTTTCGTTTTAAGCAAAAGTATTTATGGGACTCGATGATTCTATTTAATTTCTTATCTTTTCTGCAAAAATGCGACATAAATGTGAATAATCATAATGGACAGTGTGAGGTGTATATCTGCGGATAAACAATATAAATGTATATAAATTGCGATCACTGACCCACTTCAAATTTATTGTTTCGCCAAAAAGCAGATAAATTAACTAAGGTAACAATTTAAGAACTAATTGCTGCATCTCATCTTATTTGCTATTTAAAATGAGCTCGCAATGTCGGATCCACATTCTTGAAATGGAAAACTTGGTTAAGCTTACCATGACGTGATCCATCACTTACTACGTAAATGCGTACACACTACACACGGTCTCACTATTTTCTTTTTTAATTGTTTATAGTCATGTTTCATACTAATCTTTTTACTATATTTTTTCCTTCAAATAAAATAATATAGTTTAGCTTTAAATTATGATTCACATAATGGTATACAAACGGATAATCCGCAACTATTCAAGCATTTATTATTATTGATGAAATATGTTAACGCATCTAATATCCATGTCTAAACCAAGTCCTAGTATTTTCAGCAAAATCTATGAGTTTGTGAATTACGTTCACTCCTAACAGAATTTCCCAAGAGAGTAATAAATGGTACAGTGTTAGCTAGAGGATTTGGTAAGGCCTCAGTAATTTTAACGACTTTTATTTTACATTTATATACATTAATATTACATCTATCTGAAAGATTAATTTTAAGTCATTTCTGTCTTTAAAATAAATGCGCTTAGTACCCAATTGGTTCCATACTAAATACAAATGCGTTCCATACCAATAAAGAACACATTTTTTTTTCACTTATACATGATTCTTGACTACTGGATTGAGTAAGGTACACGAAGGGTAAATTTTGTTTTTGAATTTATTACAAATTTCAGTTAATGCGGACTCAGAAATGATTTATTTATTAGGACCCATTGAAAATGTGACAAATTGTATTTATATTATAGGCTTGTATCGTCAAACGTGTTGTAATAGTATTAAGTGTAGAAATGTGTTATGCTTATATTTACAGGTTCGTTCACATCTAAGGTGACTAAACTATAACAATTTGTGACTACTCTACTAAAACAGTTTCGGCATGTATTTAATTTAGAAAGTTCCTCCTATTTTCAGGATTTATAACCATAAATATGGAATATTTAAATAGGTTTGTTCTTTCTTTCAGAATGCACCGGTAGGTTTATAGTGCGGGAATTTATTTTTACGTAATACATAACGTCTTTTTTGTCGTAATGATACATAACTTATTTTACGTAATAATGCATAACGTTTTTTTTGTCGTAATAATACATAACGGGTTTAAAATCGTACACTTAATCATTCAAGCCACAAACTATATGTGCATTGAGTTTCAAATAAATCTGTTCAGCTGCTGAAACGTTATTTTGAAACAAATATCCAAATTGTTACATTTATAATGCTAGTTGGATAAATAATTATGGAGTATTACGTACACCACTTAGATTTTACAAAACGAAACAAAACAATTTAATAAAGATGAAAGCTTTTAAAACTTGAATATTCATTACTTAATTTATTTTGGATTAGTACGATATTTTTTGTGTATGCATAAGTTGCGACTCAATCGTATAAACAGAGAAATATTATTATAATCTGTATACATGAAATTTCACAAAACTCTGTTATCCCTAAATTCTTATTCTGTTTCCTTTTTCCTCTCGATGATTATTAGATTTCTCGATTAATGGAGACATTTACTTTTTGTAAAGAAATTTTACTCGATTAATTTTTACTGCAATATTATCGTTGGCAAACTTTTTTAGGGACGTTTTGCGGTATTAACTAATTATGGTACTTGCCTCTTTCCAATTGACCTAAAAGAAATGAAAATAGCCATTTGCATAGATCATGGGTTGTAGATATCAAAAAAAAAATTAGGCGTTACCAATTTTTTACCTCATTACCATAAAATTTGGATATGTAAAGCAAAATGCAGAAAGGTGTACATACACCTTTATTGCGTCGCTTCTCCAAATGAGACATTTTCCTAACGATAAAATAATAATTTTGTAATTAAGAAGTTCAGATTAACTTGGAATTTTGGAATGAATTTTTTTTCTTTCTTATGAACAAAATTTTAAATTTTAAAAATTCGTCAATTTATTTATTATGCAACAAATATCTCACAACCCAAATTTTTAGGTCGTCTATTTTTTTAACACTATGCACTTAAGACTAAAGATAAATGCCACTTCCTCGTCATCAAAACACGCGAAGTATGATTTTGAATTTTATTGGAATAATTTCAGTGCAAAAATTATATTATAAAATGATACAGTAATTGTCATAATAATTGTTCCTTACTTTATATTTAATTGCCACGAATACATGACAAACGACCCAAATAGAATCTTTTTTTAATTTCAAATTTGCTTTATTATATAGTTGCAATGGTTTTCATAACCTTGTAAGAATGTAAGCAGGTTAAATGCTTAAACTTTACAACATATTCTAAATAATATAAACGTAAAATGAATCACAAATTTCAACACACGGACTAACAATATTTTAAATTACTTTAATAAAGATGCCCTAAGATACTAGTTTGAGAAATAAATCGTCCATAAACATTTTACAAATCTTTGAAAATAAACAAAGACCATAATATTAAAACTTATTAAAAACTTTTTGCAAAAGAAAAAAAAATACGTAAAAGCCAAAAATTCGACGCACGTAAAATTATAAATTTATTTCAAACTCTCATTTGTCCTATTTAGCTGCTCACAGAAATAACACACAATAATTTGAAATCGATTTATTCTCAACAGTAACAAGTTCCAAAATCCCTGTGGATGGAAATTTACAGTCCAATTCGGTAAATTTTATACTATCAGTTTTAATTGATGAATCTTGAATCGTGAAATTTATTCCTGCGGGAATTACAATTTGTACGTAATTTAAAAAATTCTGAATATCACGATGCGGATGAGACGTGTATTAGTTATCTTTAATTTCTATGTGTTGCGTGAATAGAGTATATTTTTGATTTTATGGAATATTAGAAAGTCAAACGGCCAAAAGTAATAATTTATGAATTATAATGTAGCTATTTAACAAAAACACAATTGCTCATAAAATAAATTGTTATTAATATATATTTGCTTAAAGGAACAAAACTTGTAGTAGAAAACGTATAGTTTGTGTTACACGAAACAAAAAAAAATAATTTCTAAGGCAATTATGTGGAATACCAAATGAGACACTTTAAAAGCCAAGAAGAAAATATTTGATTATTTATACACTGAATACCTTTGTGGTGAATGTTTACTGTTTATGAGTGTTTTCAATTTCTTACAGATTGATTATATGATTCTTAAAGTTCTATACACACGAATCTACTTGGTGTAGTATTATTTTTACTTCCTTTAAGTTCTTTATCACGACCTAGGTTTAATTGTATTACAACACCTTTAGGTGGGAAATTAGCAAAGATCTTTGCTAAATACCCACCTGAATTGTAATACAACGAAAATTAGGTCGTCGTAAAGAACTTAAGGAAAGTAGAAATAATACTACATCACGTAGTTTCATTTAATTGTGAATAATCAATTTCCACAAAATTAATGCCTTATATATTCAATAGTTCTATATACTTAAAAATTAACTTAAAGCTTAGAAAAAATATTTTCATTTACAATTAAAGGGAAAAACTGAAAATTGCATAAGTTTCCAAAGGTTTTTAATAAATTTCCACAATATCCAAAGGGAGACGATAAGGGGAGAAAGAGTTACATTTACTCAAATTGGTAAAGTATCACCTATGATACAGCACGTGGCATCATCGAATAGCTCGTTATACCAAGCGTTATTGACTATCAGTTTATACGTCTATTACATCTTCGGTTCGATTGCAGAATTGGCGACTTAAGGAACCGATGATATTTCTCAAATAAATAATTCTGACATATTCTTTATCACAGTTGTTTCTATCTACCTAAGTCATTTAGTCCTGGGCAGACATATTTTTGATTAAATTCGATTCTAATACTACCGACGTTCACCTTTCTTGGTGCCACGTATTAGTTGAATACGACTTTAGTCTTGGTCAGGTTCATACCTGCCAAGCCCACTCGTCTAGAAGAATCGTCTAAGCCAGTACGTATTTTCAAAAACTGCTGTATCCTACTTGATAGAATTGTGATTTTGCTCAGTGGGATGAATTCGCCATATAAATTGAAGGCCCATCCTTTTTCATCTGAAGCCTTGAAGGCAGCTTAAAATACGCTCGTGAACGACTATAGAGATAAAACATAACCCTGTCGTACTTCTCGGCACAATTATAAAGTTCTTTTCTCCTAGCTCTATATTTTAAAGGCATTTTAGAAGCGTCATGCAGATTTCTCGATAAATTTCCAATCAACCTAAAACCGTTCTAAGGAAGCCCCAAGAGCCCAATATTTAAGAGTTGAAGACTTTCCCGTTGTTCACAGAAGATAGAGAGATCGGCTGGTTAACTCTTCAGTCTTCTGTATAACCAACTTGTCGCAGACGTAAATCGTAATCTACTAGGACGTAATCTACTATGCTGTAGCCTTGTTAGAATACTATTAGTTTTGGAAACTGGAATTTGTCGAATGTTTAAACGAGATGGTTTTTGGTAACTCTCGGGAATTACGTTTAGACTTGCCTCAATTGTGAAGTCAATCGATAGTTTCTAAAATGTGTTTTTTTTTTCCTTTTTTGTAAAACAATACATTCATACTCTTATATATGACTTGGATATTATCTCACCAGAACAACGGCATAGAACGGTCCCTGCTTTTCTCTTTCTACGCGTTTGTGGGATTATTTAAGCAATATGATGAGGAGTTTGGTGTTTTTTAATTTTTTATATAAATGCACCTTATTATTTTCCAATCCCATGTTATAATTCAATTTTATATTCTATGCATAAACCCTCCTTAAAGTTTTGTGTTATTGCGTAATGAATACTGGTGCCGTGGTTATCCATTTCTCATTTTCAACGTAAATCTGTTTTGCATATTCCAAGAGCATTTGGATATATTTTTGCTTTTATTGAAGCACTATTTTAAGAAATGAGTAACGCATATTTTTGAAGACTTTATGAAGAATTTATTAGCAACCTATTATTTTCATTTTGCATTATTCGTAAGAAATATACATCACATTTAAATATTCCTGTATATACATTCATAACAAAAGAGTTAAATTTTAAATTTTGCACCGTTTCCCTTATTTAATTTATATATTAATGTGGCCGTATATGTAGAAAAAATTTAAATTTATTAAGAAAATAATTATTTTCTTTCCATACTATGATACCTATTGAAAAAATATGTCCTAAAAAAAACTTACTAAAAAGGATTAAATTTAACTTCACGAATTAGAAACACCATGTGTTGAATATTTTAATAAAATAAAATAAATATATGGGATTAAATTACCTAATCAATTTAATCAACAGCTTAGTTAATTTTAGAAAAAAGAAACAAATTAACTACTCAATAAATTAAATTAATAAAATTAAACTTAGCATGCAAATATCTTAGTAATATAACTAACATTTAGGACATTTCACAAATCACATAATAACAAACAGTCTAAAAAATAAATAAACGCTTACATAATATACATCACATTTGACAAAAATAAATTTAAACAAATAATTACATCGAACAACATATACGAGTCAAAAAGATGATAAAATTCATAAGTACCGTTTTAAATACTTTGTAATATTTCATTTTGTGATAACATTTTCATATATTATTTTTTGACAACGTGTAGTTACTCGTGACTATATATGACATATTCCGTTTCTAATATATAAAATAATACTACACACATCATCAACGTGAAAGCTGTAATCACTTCAAGATCAAAGACTGAAACTACCTGTTAACGGAAACGACTTGCCTTTTGATCCGTATGTCACTTCCGTCCTCGGCGTCATTCGGTCGGTTTCCCTTGACGAATGTCACTAATGGAGACTCATTTAAAGACCCTTTGAATTTCACGTAACTTGAATATCGCCTCAGATGTGAGGTAAATATTTTCCTACGAAGACTATGTTTAAGCTAGTCTCTAGATTTGTGCCTAGGACTATCAATTCCATTTCAGATTATGTTGAAAGGCTAGGCATAGTTATTTTTCCTTCGCAAAAAGACGAGATCGAAAACATGGTCTATCTGGCTTACAGGGTCACATTCAATTTCATTCCTACCTTTAATTCAAGTGGGATTCCTTAAGACTCAAATATTTCTCAATGACTTTTCCCGCCATATGTTAACGTTCTATTTTTTTTAAGAAACACGAAATCGTAATAGAAAAATTTACTGTTTATTGAAAAAATGCAATGGCAGATTGTAAAACTCTTTAAAAAAATTCAACAAAATATATTATTCATCATTTGAAAAATAATTTTAAAAAATTCGTGGATTATAATTTGGTACAAGAGTTTTCATTCCTTCAGTCTTAAAAATTCCGCATACTGCGTGCTTAAAATGTCATTTATTTAAAACATCATTTACTTGATGAAGTGACACCCGGTTTCCTTAGATGCAATGTCTACCTCTCCATAAACATATGTTTGCCTAGTTGACATACCAGTTTGAAATTGTTCACTGTACAATGCCGAGCGAATGTTTTAACCGAAATTCCTTTCACTAATGCAAATGCACTTTTAATATAAATGAATTATCTTTTTAATATAATTTCTTTACATATTTCCTTATGTATAAATGATATATGAAGAAATATATAACTCGTATAATATTGCTTAAAAACGTAGATTAAAATATTTGAAAAGAAAATTATGAGGAAAAGCTAACTTTTTCCAACATTTATTTAAATCCAATTTATTTAAAAGATACACATATAATAAATAAATTATAATGCCATTGCTTTAAAATTAGTAGTGATATTTTTTTAAATTTTATAACGATGTTTGCCGCATATGTCATGATAAATATGTTATTTAAATTTGTCTTATTATTTTAGTGGCTTTAAAATTTTGTCCGCTTTTCTTATATATTGCATTCGGTTATAGTCTTCTTCAAAATTATGCATTTTATTGTATTACTATTAAATATTATAACTTCCACTATGAAGAGTATTGCTCTCATTAAAACCCCTTTAACTTTGCATTATTTAATAGTTTGAAAATAAACGAAAAGATTAATACATTATTCACGTATAACCATCACTGTTTTTAAAAATGAGTAAAGTTTGTGCACCACAATGGGCTAAAAAGTGAAAAAAAAATTCTTACGCTCGTTAAGTCGATTACTATTGATCATTATGTGTTTCATTGAAACATGTCTCGAGTGCTACACAATAACAAATATTACATAAAAATAATATTTGAAAATCTATGCGAGGAAAATTCAATCTCATCGAGTAAGTCGAAGCGACCCGAAATAGACATTTTCATTTATTACTTATTCAAAGCGTGTCAATCTACAGTGACACTGAAATGTTATGCATGAATAATGTGTGGGTCGATATGTAATTGAATAAATGATAAGCGTTCATAAATGCGCACCTAAAGGTTGTTTGATTGTTAAAATATTACATGTAATATTTTAACAGTATTGTTTAATAAAATAACGCCCGTGAGTTAAAACTTACATCATTTTATGATGCAATGAAGCTTTCCAAATTAAATAATTTAAGGGAATAATAAATGGTACGTTTTGATGTATTAAGAAATATATGTGTGTGAAAGGACTATCAACCAATATAGAAAAAAGAATTCGGAATAATATGTGGCTTGCTATGCAATTAAATGCTTGCTAGCAAATGCAATTAAAATTGTGGAAACGGGAGAAAATGAAAAAAAATTAAATGATCTTTTTTAAAATTCCCAGATTTACATTCTAACATTTTATTCGATTGAATACCAATATTTTCGTTTACTTTTATTTTTCGACAACCAATGACTGAATTACAATAATATAATCAAATCAAAATTTAAATATCATGAACAATTACAGCCATACACTTTATATTGTATCCACAAAATAAGCAAATGTTGAAATTTTATTACAAATAAAAATAAATATTCCTAAAAATTAAATATATTAGTGCATTAGGTATTAATTTATCGCTTACATATTTACTATAAATATTAAGTAACCACTGTTTAATAAACAATGCCTTATAAACTATTAAACTAATCAATCATAAAATGACAGACATCATATTCGTCTGACACGAAAATCTCCTCGTTACGAAAACTTCTTTAAATTATAATATATAATCTTAAACTTGATTTAAATAAAAACCCCACGGTTCTTGAACTTATCAACAATTATGGTTATGAGTATTTTTATGTTTATCTAATATAACGAATGTTTTTATTGTCAGTAAAATGGAATGGAATGTTTTTATTGCCAGAAAATGAATGCAAAATGGAATGATAGCTGCACGCTTTTTATTGAGTCAATTATTTGAAAAACAGGCAACATGCGTAATTCGTAGCAAAAAATGTATTTACAATAAATGTTTGATGATATTCTGTGGTATTTGACTATATCGAAAAGTGTTAAATAACATCCAAATATCGCAACGGTGCGGGAGAGTGCCGCGAACAGGAGGCAGATAGATGTCATCGTTTCTAGTGAATATATTTGTTTTAAATTCCAGTATATTAGATCAGGTATATTCAGAACATGCTGCAATAAAAAAGTATAACTAATGCTTTTGAGACTAGGATAATGAAGAATCTAAGGTTAGATTTATGTAAATAAGACGATGTGGCATTGAAATATTTTAAATAGTTTAATAGTACTGAAAGATTGGATTCAATTTTTTACGTCTCATTAAGAATCATTTTTAACAGACTTCAAAAGAAAAGGTTCTCTTGTTGAAATCTTTTTTTTATTTATGTTCAGCGATAGTTCTTTACTGGGAAGACCGATTTGGATAACTCTTTTTTTATTTGAAAGAGGAGACTTTAGGGATGGTATCATATAAAAATTTCGATGATTTGATGATGAGATCCCAAAATGAACGATGGAACTCCTTCACAAATGGCAGTAAATCATTTATACTTCAAGATATTTGCTACGGGTATTTGTTATTTTGCAAAATAACGATATCGCTTAGCAGATCAAGATCTGATGATGAGTTCTGGGGAAGAACAATGGGACTCTTTAACGCATGTTAGTAAATCAACGGTAATTAAAGATATTTGATACTAGTAGTTGTTATTTTGCAAAATAACTATACCGTTGACCAAGTCAGCATCTGATGATGAGTTTCGAAGATGAATTATGCAACTACATAACGGATGGTAGTAAAACAATCGTGATTCAATATATTAGCTATCAGTTAGCGGTTACTTTAGTTATAACTTTGCAAAATCTAATATTGGATTTCGGATACGGAGAACGGAACTCCTCAACGGCTAACAGCTAACCACTGGCGGCTTTTGATTTTGTTTCGTTTCTGTGTGTTGTTAATAACAATTTTATACAAAGAGGAAAATATCTATATACTAGCTTTTGTCAATGACTTTTAATAATTATAAAAATATTCTAAGAAAGAAGATAACTGAAGGTTCTTTATAGAGTGAAGATTAATATTATTAATCATTAAAAATGCTAAAATAAAATATCCTTTAAAACACCGACTTAACAATTAGATAATAAAGAGTAAAATACAATTAATTCAAAATAGATATCAACTTTTTCGCAATAAATAACTAAGTTACTTATTTCCGAAATCAGTGCCTGCACCGTCGATCAAGTTAAATCAGTGTAAATTTTATTATTATAAATACACCTTTTAGGAATCTATTTCGTAAATTACATTATAAAGTCAATTCAATTATACATTTGTTTAAGTTGGCCAACACTTCTGGCACCGACTTCAAAAATAAGTAACTTATTTATTGCGAATAACTAGGTACCTATTTTATAAAATGTAAGGCGAATATAGCTGATGAGTGAGGTGAACCTAGCAGAGCTCCTCTTATTTGTCACGAGTACGTGTTGCAATATGTGGTCTAGCATTATCATATAGAAAATAAACTCGAACTTGTTGACTACTCAATTTGTTAACTAAGCGCTCCAGTTGTTTACAGCAAATATCTGCATTAATTGTAGATGCCTGTGGAAGTAATTACCAATGAATAATGCCCTTGATTTCTACCAGCAGCTGAGAATCAACTATTTGGTACATATTTCAGTAAAATAATTATTACTTAATTAACTTAAAGCTTCGGTGTTAACTGTTGTCAACTGACTCCACTTTAGCCTTATTTACACATTTATATAAATCTATATATAAATTTTCTAGAAATTTCGAGAACCTGTCTAGAAAAATCGCGAAGTTGTGGCTAAAACTTACTAGCCCACCTAATATACACACACACACACACACATATATATATATATATAAATATATTTCCTTTTTTTTATCAAGTGCAATAGGGATCAAGAAAATATTGAAATCGCCAAAAAATCAACATAGAATTTTTTATGGAAATTGTTTCGAAGAATAAATAAAACTAGCCAAAACTTGTCGAAAAATTGTGTTTTCGTAATTGACCATATCCCTTTTCAATTATTGATGTAATTTAACCGTAATAATTTTATTCGAATAGTTTAATCAAATTCAATCAGTTACCATTTTTTTTCACCAAAACATGGGTAAACAATTATCGTGAGAGGGGAGAAGGATGTTATCACGTATGTTATTTAAAAGCTCAATATTTTGCAAACAAGACTTAATCGTTTTTATTTAAAATACACTAAAACCCTATCTAAAACGATACGCAAAAAAATTGTTGCCATAATTGAGATCTCACCAAGGAGAAGCAACTTTGTGCTTAATTTCATGCTCATTTGAGGTATATAACTAAAAAGACGATGAGGCGGTGACGAATTTCCATTGATTTCGGTGGATTTTAGAATGACTCTAAAACCCACAAAACATTAAAATAAAAAGGGCGCGTGTACGACGTCGTACGATCTGATGCCTAAACTGCTAGAACAGTTTTGATGAAATTAATATTTGGAAATTTTTCTTCAAAACATCCTTACACATTTTTTATTTCTCAGTATAGGAAAAAAATTATAAAATAAATATTCAGAAAAACTGCTCGGACAATGACGCTCAAACTTCTTCCATTACTAATATTTTATTTACAAAGTCAATTACATGCCCCGATTCGTTTTCATTTGATAAAATACGATCAGTGTACATACTTGTAACACATACTTTATAAGTTTAATATTAACATTTGAAAATAAAATTTCATTGAGATATCGCAACGACATACACGAGCTCGCGTTCCGCAAGAAAGTTTGTAACTCGTGTTTATTGTGTGAAAATAAATTGTACGATTGCAACATGATGTTCAAAATCTATTTACACTAAGATTTCAGTTCCCTTAGACCATGTTCAGATGACAAGCGCTAAGCGCGCGTTTAGCTAACGCGCGTTTAAAACTACATGAATTTTATTCAAATTTTGGCAAGTATTGTGGATTCAAATAAGATTTTTAGATGGGCTTGGGAAGACCCCGTCTTTATATTCTGTGAAGGAGATTAAAATGGTGCAATTAAGAAATTCTTAGGGAAATATATAAATTTATTTTTTTTATGTACATCTTCGACAAATGTACAACTTGAACTGAACTTTTACAACGTGCATCCAACGTCTCAAAAACGCGCATCATGTGTACACTATATAAAGACTTAGCGCGCGCTCAACATGCGCTAAACTCTTGTCAATTGAACATGTCCTTATCCTTTATGAATAAAAGGAAACATAAAAAAACTAGGACATATTCTGCACTTACGTAAACATACATTAATACAATTAGATCTGTATTTAAAGTAGTGTTGGATTTTTGGTTCACTTTCGGATTAATTTTGTCTAAAAAATTATGCACGCTTGCTTTTGGAAGGATGAATAAATAACGGAATAAAACTAATTCGCTCAACTTACGAAAGAAACGCCGTTTGAAGTTTAAATCCATCAGTAATTTTGTAAGAATAGAGCGAAATAATAAAATTTTATTTTTTAATCTTTAATGTATAAATGCGGGCGGGGGTCATTATAACAAGAGCCATCTCCCCCTGTTAACACAAGTGCCTAATAAAAAATATAATATTGTGTAGAAGACTAATATAGCTTGTATAGCAATTGCAAAATATAGTTAAGATGGTAAGAAATAAAATTGCACGCAAACGAAAAAAAGAAATCAAAATTACAACTAATTAATGACAATTTATTTCAACAAAACAAATAGAGGGTGATATTTTCACGTTCAGATGACGTTGATTTAATTATAGAAAGGTTTGTTTTGACTTCATTTTCAAATACACTTGCAATTGAAAATTAGGTATCATTAGAGACTGAGGTGTTAATATCGTCAAGCGAAATTCATTTTGTCGCTCAGTTGAAGACAACTGGTGGTTTTATGAAACAATTATTTTGCATATTAATGTCGAAATGGCAACACTAATCCTCGAAAGATTGGTCTAATTTAAGAGTGATAAGAAGTGTTCAAATATAGGCAGCGGTATATTAATTATCTGATGGAGGTATTTAGAATTGTTTGCATTACTAAACAACTGAAAAAAAATATTCTTTAGCACTCTGAGTTTTGTTGAGCTTTATAATTTCCAAGACTCTGTAACCGGTCGAGCTTAATACTGAGCTTTGACTATCAGTTTTATCCGTGAATGTAAGGATGTATTTTTTGATGCATTGTATTGGTAGCTGTTTATCACAAATATCCAGGATACGTTTGTTGAAATCACGCATCGTATCAAAGACTGAATTTCATTTTAATACAGCAAGTTAGTCCACAGATTTGGCATCATCGAATAATCAAGTCGGTTCGACACGATTACAATTACAGAGAAGGTGTCTATTTGAAATTAGCAATTTACACTACACGTGTCAAAAGTCATTATGGAAAAAGTCAGGAGCGGGTAGCTGACCACAAAATAAAACATTTATGTGAAAGGATGTGTTAATGAGGTTAAGAAGTGAGAAATGGTTTGCTCAGTGAGGAATAGCTCATGCTGAATAGCAGTTTAGGGGGTATTAAAGCTAAATTACCTGCGCTGGTATTGTCCCATAAACTCCTAGTGCTAATATTTTTTTCTTATAGGTTACTGTTAAAATTCTTCATTATCATACATACTATATAAATTGAATGGTAGATATTTATCAATATTAAATTCTGTTTAGTGAGAAGAAAATGATCGACAATACGTTACACAATTAATTAATTTCATCACAATATGACTCAAGGTAGTTAGAAGGAGAAGCATTGGACGAATAAGGTTCAGACAAATAGGAATCGAACAAACTGGAAAATGGTAAAATATAATATAATGTAAAGTTTTGGAGCAAAAGTTCACAAAATTATTGATTATGGTTAAATCACCATCGCATTTTATGACAATTTATAATTAGTAAAACAAAATTAAATATAGGCGCATCCTCAACATGTAAATGTATATAAATACATAAGTAGCCACATATTTCCTTTTTATTATTTCAATAAAATAAACTGATCCCATCACTAAAGCCGACATACCGAAAGCGGTTATCAGCAGAAGCCAGCATCACAGGGGGAATTGAAAATTGAATGCACAGTCCGTATTTAAATTAAACAAAACTCACTAAATATTACGAAGCAATATTTAAAGACAGTGAAATATTAAAAATAATGTTGAACTTAATATTGGGGTACAGGTTGATGCAGTGGACTGAATGATAAAGTGGAAATTTAAAAATGTTATTAAGTGAATTAAATTTGAAACGTATCGTTAAAATCTAAATGTAGTAATTTTTCATAAATTACAGAAATCAAAAGTTCAAAATTTAGTCTCGATTTAATTTGTACGATGGTTTAAAAACAGGGCAAAGTTCTTTTCCTTTTGCATTAAACTCAGCTCATTTTGCGAACATCCCACCCATTTTTATCATTGTGATTTGTTTACAGAAGCCAGTGACATTTTTGCTTTTGACATTCTTGCCTTATTTATTCGCTTATCTTACTTCGAGTGTTAAATGTGCTTTAAATACCTGAATTAATTTACATCAGATTGAATTGCGTTAAATAATTTATTACGTCATTATAATTAACAGTATTGATAATGGTCATATCCACGCCGATGAATCAAATTTATATACCCATCAGTGATTTTCGAAAATTCATCTCTTTTCAGCGGATGCCAAATTTAGCATCAATTTGTTGCTTAATGCAAAGTTATTAAAAGCAAGTAAACTGACAAACTAACCTACTTTCGCATTGGTGATATTATATTTGTAACATCATATGTAACGTCACATTATTTTTTCCAATCCAAATGAATAAATAATTATCGTATAATTCATAAAGGTAAAGAGGTTATTAGAAAGTAAAATAATTAAAACCAGCTCCTTACAAAACTCTTTTGACGTTACATAGAATATTAAAACTCTCCCTTTCTATTTCTCAGCACCTTCGGAACTACAGATTATATTTCTTTGTTATATCAACTTACTCAAAATATTTTGCATTCTCCTTCGTGAAATCTGATGACAATAATATAGTGTTACTATTCTTATTAGAGTCGGTACTTGACATAATAATAGTGTGATTTAGCACAATGTTTACAGTTATAGTACTTAAATTCAGAAAACATTGGAATAATACTTGGTTCAGTCCACTTGACACAATATGAAAATGTCGATTAATCAAACTGGAATCTGCAAAGAATCTAGTAAATAAAAAATACTGAAAAACAGTTTATTTCTTAAAATATCAAAATAACGGAGGATACCTGCAAAAATAATAGAAGCAAAACCATCAAAAAAAGAATAGAAGCAAAACCGTGATAAAATTATTCCATAATTGTCTAAATTTTTTCTCAAAGTTTACCTATTCATTGCAAAAATCCAAAACATGTGTCATAAAATTCAATGCTCGTATTTTGCTTCATACTTTTTACACAGCTGTTGAAAAAGGAAATATTGTCTCACGGGTAAAATTTATTTTATTCAGTGAATAAGTAATACTATATGGCCCATATTTTTTATTGTAAGGCCACTATTTCAATTACAAAAAAAGCGAATAAATTTTACGAGAGTAATTACAATATAATTAAACGTATACTGCCTCCACTAAGATCCTAAATAATTTATTTTGCTGTATAATAACAAGGGATTTAAAAAAATCCCTTCACTTGTTCGAAACCTTAAAAGTATTGATCACGAGTTGTTAAAGCAAATCTCAGAGGAAATAACTTAATTCGAATTATTTTTTACCCTAGGGAGCGCCTAATTTTCTCAATTTCATTTCAATTGAATTTCATTCAATTTTATTAACATTAATTGATTGTTTTCATTATATTTATTACTAACGATCAATATTGAAGAATTTGTATGTTATACCCTAAATATAACTGCAATTATTATGAATAATTATAGCTGGAATCACGAAAGGAATGGTGTTTATATTTTTACTTTTTATAACGTCGGTACTGGCAACCCATCTTCCCGAGAAAGGAAATTTTAACAAACTATTTATTATTATTTACATCGACGGTGGTAAAAATAAAGTCGATCGATTTAATTTAAAAAAAATTGAGTTATCCCAGAGATTTTATTATACCTTCACGGACTATGATCGGTAAATACCGAATTCAAGATAACTTTAGAAGTTAAATATGGGGTATTGAAATTTAGATTGTATAAATGTAGACCATTTAGCGGTCACATATATTATTAAATCGGAAAGAAATTTTGCATAAATTCGCTTTGATTTAGTCGAAACCAAGGGAAGTTTCCAAATGGATGAATTTGTTATTGACTTAACTTAAAACAATATAATGATAATTCAACGTCAATGGTTATATAAATATGATAGGTGTCCTCTTCGGTTTAATATTGTTTGCAAAATTAGCACAACGTCCTGGTAAAGGTTTGAATATATTTTGTAATCAATGAAAAACCGTGTGATCGAATAAATAAACAAACCATAATTTTTTTTTTTTTTTTACGATTACCTGTAACCTTGACTTCTAAACCTGAGTTTAAGTACAATTATTTCAGATTTAAACCAAGAAGTGTATGGTACCAATCAAGTTGCATATATATATATATATATATATATATATATATATATATATATGTTTGTGTGTGTGTGTGTAAAACCAGCAAGCAATAATTTACATGCTACCGTGAACATGGCTACCGGCATTAAAATAACTAATATCGAGCCTCAAAGTGTAGATATTAATCAGTATCAAAAATATTATTTGAACCCCGCTGAACTTTTGGATCACGAAGTGATAAATTTCGTTATGACATTATCATTACGGAAGCGTAGTCTTGAGCCAGAGGCACGTAGTCAGCTGAACCTATTTATTTGGAATTACGGCGAGGGGTATCAGAAAATTTAGGAAAATTTATTTCATTTATGAGATAGTTCATATAACGAAGGGCAATACAATTTTGTTCCGAAATGTAATTGTATTTAATCTGTACTAGCTTCATTCATGTGGTTACAGCCACATACTTACAGGGAAAGATCAAACACGCGGTGTAGTAAAAGTTGATGATGGGAAATTAAATATTAAATCTTTATTTACGTGGTTTTACGATATAAATCAAAATTATATTTCTCCGAATGATTATGTTGCACTTTGTATTGTACAGGTGATGTACGTGAGAATCTAATACTCCTGTGCTACGTTGCTTCGTTATTCTGTTTGTGTATTTTTTCACTATTAAATAAGGATATTTCCGAAGAAATTAGATGTACTAATATGAAAAATAGACTATTTAATTTCATCTCCCACCACCCATCTATGTCCAAAAAATCACATCGGTTCATTATTTCACTGCGTCGTAAAAAAAACATGTATTTATAATATTAATTACTACTAGTTTGATTATCTGATGGATAGAGTATCTGGTTTTCGAATTGATACAAACAAAACTAATCGTATACACAATATATGTACTTTTCAAAACATCTCAACTTAATTTAATGTGTACCTTAATTTTATACGTACGAAGATATGAATAAAATATAATTGCTTTAGATTTGAATGAAACATTTACGTTTATATATATATACACACGTACGAGTGTATATATACACGTAAAAATATATTCCTTACTTTTCAAATATTTTTTTAGGAAATTTAAATTCAACTATTTATTTTATTGCATTAAAACTAATAACAATCGAACCTATTGGAGCGATTTGGTTCAGAATTCAAACCAAAATGTAAAATCATTTTATCTCGGTCAAAGGTAATTTTGAGGTATAAATTATTTTTACCCGTGTACTTTCGAGAGCACAATATTATTACTGTATAAAAAGTCCGTTGCAAAAATAAACATTACTATACGGCAAAAGCTAGTAAAAATTAAAGAAAGAATTGTATGCAAAACTCAATAAAGTTTCATTATTATATATTGGCAAGACCATGGTACGGAGATAATCCTACGTTCAATAGCAGCCGACTAATTTCAGTCGACAAAGTTTGAATTTGGGCAGGTACTTGCGTGTCGTAATAACAGACTTATAATTATGATAGGTTAAGTTTCAGTGGTCAATTGATTCTTATTTATATAATTTCGTAGAAGAAAAATATTGCAGTGCTATTACTCACTACTCATATTTGTTCTAGTATTAAAAACTCTTTTTCTTTGAAAATAATCTGTTTTTTCTTGAAAATAATATCTGCACTTTGTCATGCCAATAAAAAATTTCGTTCAAGAGATCGGAAAGTTAATTTGATTCAGTTCAACATTTTTAGATTGCAATTCATATAAGATATTTTTATGATTCCTTTTTTAAATTATAATAGCCCTTGAAAAAAGTCTTTTATAATTGCTATTTTCATTAGCTATAAAAAACTTCTACCCAAATTTTCACGTTTTATTAATGTGGAGTACGTATATGTATAACTCAAGTTTTATTGACGTGTGGTATATTTCATATTAGATTGGAAGTACATATTTAATGAGAAGAAAATATACTAAGAACTACAAAATTGACGACGGCACACAGCTCCATACTTCTGCAAATATGCCAAGTAGAGGGTACAAGTTTAAAAACTGGGGCTAGGTATATGTGGATCGTAATTTTACTCATAAAATATATGCGAGGTTATATCTAATTTCGATGTTCCAATTAAAAAAAGTTCCTTGAAACTGAAATAAATATTAAAATAAAAATAGTAGGAAGAATACAATGAAATTTATGTCCTTAAGATATCTGTTTATAAAACAATTTCAAGTCAAATAATTTTTATTATTTGAAACTTATAAACAACCATCAATATTATAAGTATTGCAAAATAAATCTGAAAATTCCATCAAACATTTTCTTTTAAATTAGATTTTCATTAAATATACATTTGTCAGAAAGGCAAAGTAATTTGACTCCTAATTTCACAAACGAATATCCGTCCCTTATTTAGACGAATAGATAGAAAACGTGCTTAATTCACATTTTTAGTATTTACTAATACATAACGGAAATTACATCAATAAGTTTCCATTTTTTTCCTCCAGGAACGATTGCCATTTTTGAAACCATTTAAATTAATATAAAGTATGTTGGTCATATTTTCTTCTGAGGTTTTTTACGGAAGGTTGTGAGAAAATTATATTTGTAATACAAAACAGCAAATAAAAGCATCGTGAAAAAATCCCCTATAAAAATTTGTCTGAAACATTAGTTTATGAAATACCTATAATATTTTTTTATACTAGAAAATTTTGTTTCTATACGCGAATTCTTCCATGTAAACTAGAAGTTATAACTAAATATGGTTTGACATTTCTGGCACAATAGTTTGACATAAATATATTGCTTGAAGCTTAACGTAACAGCCAGAAACAAAATACGTACACATCGGAGACATAATATTAAACTTAATTCACCATAATTGAAGAGAATAAATTGAAATTAATATACACTGATGGTGTGTTCTCATTTACATATTTCCTTACCACATAGTTAAGAGCTGAACGGAATGACACCCGTTTTTCGCGTGTTTACTTTGTTAAAAGTGAGAAAAAACAAAAAGTAAAGCACACAAAAGGAAGCTGGATAATTTAGTGGTTTTAAATTATAATGTAGTTATTGAGTCTAAAGCAGACTGTGATTGAACTATGCTTTTGAACTTTTCAGTCCTTTTGGTTTGTTGATCCCAAATTGGTAAAGTTAACCACAAATAACACTATATGAATTAAAATCCGATTTTTATTTAAAATTGTATAGTTTTTAATCCACTCATAGCAAGGTTTTGTGCCGTGCCGAGAATTATATCATATTAAGCTGACTAAAAATGATTCATCGAAAAGCGAGTTCATCGCTAAAATTTAAAAATAATAACAGGATAATAAATGTTTTTAATTTAAACGCTCTTATTAAAATTCGTCCAAGCAACCAACGAAATTTATGACCCATTATTTTCCAATTTCATGGATAAAACATATAAAGATGACAAAATTAAGGGGTTTTCCTACGGGTAATCTAGTAGTAACGCTTCCGTAACTAATCTAGTAGCTAACTATAGATTAGTTAGCTACTAGATTAGTACCGTAGTAACGTATCGGTTAATCTAGTATTAGTTTATTCAAGTAAAGCGCCCAGCAAATGCCAGTTAAAAATTTCAATTTTTAAGAGTTTTTGATTACCAATTTTATTGATATTGCTAATGAAATAATAATAGTGAAAACCGTGTACAACATTTAGTAACATGTAAAAAGTATTTTGCAATTGAATTACTCAAAAATTCTATTCTGTATTTAACTCTGATTTGCAAAGAAAAATCGTAAAACCAAACAAAATAAAAAAGAAATAATATGCCATCTAGTGGACTTCTAGCATAAACTTAACATTATTGTTTGACATCACCTATATACGTATCTAAGTTAAATAGCGTACATGTCTACGCTGTGCAGGAAAGAAAATAAAACAGCGCGATGCAAGAAAATATAACTAGTGATATTTTCTTTGACAAATGGACTTAAATAAAGCATGAAATGCACTGTTTTCAAATAAACATTTATTAAAATCAAATGGTGTTTTTGGCGCATAGGTTGCCAAACAGTTTGAGCGTTATTCTTTTTTCCATTTACCATCTGAATTGTCAACATGCCAAGTGTTATCTCGATTAAATAAGGTCATCGAGAGCGTACACAAAATGTGTAATATCGCATATGAGGATTATAGGATGATACATGTATATATGGGTTAAAAAACGTGTGTATTGTTGACAATTCTAGAGCAAGTGATTCATTTAAATCGCAGATAGCATTTGTCAGAATTTTTTTTTTAAATTGTTGGGAATTTTCATATAGTGTCTGAACATACTTTTACATAGTTGAATACACAGTATCACCTATGTGAATAATAGACTTTATTTTCTAATTTTTGATAATAATTTCTTTAATAAACTCACAGCGAAGCGAAGGCAATTTCATATAATTTTCCTAACAGAAACATTTGTTCAAACTTTTATAGAATCAATCTTTAATTTTTGCCTAATTATTATGAATCCCACAAAAAGTGAAAAGAAAGCGGACGATACTCTCAACTTTTCTCTATAGAAATATTTTCGTAGATAAATGGAAACGTCTCCACAATTCTTATTTCTTTTGAGTAACAAATTTAAGAAGTCGTTAGGCTTCTTTTATCTTTTAATAATGAGAAGTCATTTAACTTAATTACGCTAGATGAGAACCGCTGTCATTACAAACAATGTTTTCATTCAGAGAGAGAGATTAAAGATTGCAAGTCAGTTTAGCATCCCATAAATGATTCTTTCCGGTTTGAGCCCGGCTAAGACAATGTTCCCGTTAAATGAATATATATATATATATATATATATATATATATTTATATATATAAACAAATTGTTATTTGAGGGAGTCGCACACGGTTCGCGCACACGTAAGAGTAAACCACTATGAAAACGCCTAGCGTGAATTCAAATGACTCGAACCACCGTATTTCCAGATTAACCAGAAGGTAATAACGTTGTCAATTACCTTCTATATTTCGTTATTATTTTTACGCCAATATACATAATTTAGTGAAAAAATTTTCATATCGCCCACTGGGATAATAACGCCCTGTCAAATGACCGCTGAGCGCTATTACCCTAAATAGGCGCTATTGACTTACATGTGGACGTTTTTATACCATGGAATAACCGTACTTTATTATATAAGTTATAATTCTGAACTATAATAGGATTTAAGATATAAGAAACAACAAAAAAGTATACATAGTGACAATGTAGCAATTTTAAAAAGTGGTATCGTGAGGTGGTTCATGAAGATGATAAAAATGTATTTGCTTAGATTATTAAATTAACACCAATTCTTAAGTATTAAAGTAACCAAAAAGTGGTGTTTCATAATTATGTTATTATTAACTAAATATTTTAGTTTCTGAGTTCTGTGCGTTGCATTGCCAGATCTCATATTAAGTCTTATTAAAAGACTCATTTGTAGGTGTTGCTATCAATGTGCCTTGTTGTCCCACTACTTTAGGGCGCCATTGCCCTTTGTCGTTTAATAACGCTCATTGTAGAAATAGGTATTATCTTATTTAGGTAAATATTTTCTTATAAAACAGCCATATTTATGTGAATGTTTACTTCTATACAAAAAAGTTTTGCTAAACATAATTATAACCAGAGTATTGAAGTTATTTTGTGCTTATTAATAAGTATGATAGTTTTATGCTAAATGTTGGTTTGTTACATTCCTTTTATTTCCAATAGAGAACTTCGTATGTAATTGTTATGTTTTATTACGTATACGAGTATAACCCCTAAGAATATATTTTAAGCCTCCAACATTTTGTTTAGCAAACGGTCGATAATAAATATAGTATTTTTCATAACGCCCAAAAGAAGATTTTTAAAAAGACGTTATCAGCATTAAAATATATAATATAATAAACAAAACACTATTGCATTTATCACAAACAATAACGTATTTAGCAATGAACTTAACATACCTTGCAACTGCATTATAATTACTAGTAAACAAACGTTCATCTATATTTCCTAAGATTTAAACTTTTGCGATTAGGTTAAAATAATAAAAAATATTGCTAGCATAAGTTTAAGGATTTTGTGTATAAAAACGAAAAAAAAAACGGAACATTTATAAAATCGCCAAGTAAAGTCTTTTTGTCCATCGTTGTTTTTTTCAGTAACCGTTTAATCTAATGATGTAAAACGTAACACAATGATAAAACATACTCATCTTAACTCGCTTACATCTCAAAAGTATAAACAATTTCAAAATTACATACAATTATTTTAAGGGGGGGTGGGGTCAAAAAAATTGAAAGAGCGAGTTGGAAGAGCACCAAAACAACTTTTGTTTTTAGAATTTTATGTACGAATATCCAAAATATACACAAATGATATGTTACCGTATTTCTCTCCTAAACCGCTGAAGTTAGAATTATAATAAATAGCGGTAATGAGACTTAACCTACCGTTTATTAAATCGCAATGGTACGAATCTAAATTTTGTAATTTTTATCATATTTACGACAGTTTTACGTTTCAAAAAAATTTGGTTGTCAATGTACTTACAGAGTGAAATATAATTTTAGTATTACTGAATAGTTTAATAGAAATACTACGCAAATTTAAATATTTATATTTACCTAAGTATTTAATATATTTGGCGTTAATTTTGTAGAAATTTATTATTCGCAATTAAATAAAACTACGTGATGTAGTATTATTATTACTTTCTTTAAGTTTTTTACCACGACCTAGGTTTCCTTGTATTACAAGCAGCATTCTTTGCTAATATCCCACCTGAAGATGTTGTAATACAACGAAACCTAGGTCATGGTAAAGAACTTAAATGAAGTAGAAATAATACTACATCACGTAGTTTCATTTAATTGTGGATATACCTAAGTATTTATGAATACATCACAGTTACGTCAATTCAAGCTGTGTAACGTATATTTTTTTATATCGATGTACCGCAAAATCTACTCTAACATTATAAAATAACTGGATTAATATTAACAAATTAAACCGTATCTTTGAGAATTGTTTCATACTTGAATATTTCCGGATATGTCGCTATTAATTTAGTTTCAAGACACCGTTAAATGCGTAGCACTGTATAAAACACTCGACTTGCTTATCATATAATGAATTCATAGTTTAAGAAAGTTCATATGAGTATATATATTCTATAACTCGAAAGCCAATATTGATGTACATAAACTCATATGTAATTAACTCATATGTGATAAACTCATATGCGATTTCCAAATCCAGTCTCGCTCAGCGTCACGCCCATTTTGTATGTGAGAAATATGTTGCAACGGTCGTTCACATAACTTCATATTACTACTCGTGCAATAAATTAAAGGTTGAAAATGAAATTTTATAAGTAGTAATATTCATGTAAGGATTGTATTGTCAAAGCAGAATTGTGAAAATGGCAGACCAGTCAATATTGAATGTAAGAAAAATTTTCCCCTTGTGTTTCATGGTTTCCTTCTAAGTTAATAAATTTATTAAACATATTTGGCGTTAATTTTGTAGAAATTCATTATTCACAATTAAATGAAACTACGTGATGTAGTATTATTTCTACTTTCTTTAATTTCTTTACTTCGACCTAGGTTTCGTTGTATTACAACATCTTCAGGTGGGATATTAGCAAAGATATCTTTGTGAGTATCTTTGATAATGTCCCACCTGAAGATGTTGTAATACAACGAAACTTAGGTCGTGGTAAAGAAATTAAAGAAAGTAGAAATAATACTACATCACGTAGTTTCATTTAATTGTGATTAATAAATTTAAAAAGAAATAAAATATTTACAAAAAGACGATGACCTAAAAGATATTTCATATGAACTTCTATCTTAATGGAAAAATAAAGTAATTATTTTATTCTGGCAGATCTATCTATCCCTGATGCTAAAAACCTGGAAAACATATAACGAAAACCATCCTGGTAAGAAGAGTCAAGGACACAACACCTCTGTGCAGCTTGTTAGACTGATATGATCAAATACATCCTATAACCGATAATCCAAGCGGCCGCCCGATTAATTTAAGATTGCAAGAACTAGATCTCAATAACTTAAGCATGTAGACTCACAATACTTAGTACTGATGGTATGAACAATAAATAAATAGGAACTCGTAATTCCTTCAAATACTAGTGTGAGTAATCTATTCAATAGTAAATAGAAACTCGTGCCTTCTTTACGTACTAATTTAAGTAATATATATATATATAAAAATTGATTTTAGCAACGATTTGTCGAATGTGTTAATGTTCAGAAGCTTAATTTTTATTACTCGATAATTCTGAAAGTAAAAACATGGAGGAAATTTCATTTCACTTTTATTTTATATTACAATGTTTAGGATAAAAATAGTTGTGGATGTACATAATTTAAAAAAAACTGTTTAAAATAAAAAAGATGTTGAAATATATTTATCTTCAACGTGTTTATAAGCAATTAGTTATAAGCGTTAGTTATAAGCGTTACCAAAAATAAGTTAATTTTTATGAATGCAGCCAATATTTTAAAATCTTTATTTCTACTTAATCAATTTAATGATAGATTAGGTTCAAAACTATATTATTAACCAATTATATACATTAATTTAGTACGTCATTAATGGATTTCTAGGCAGGGAGTTTCTGCAAATGAGTCTAAAATCAATTAATTTAATATCACAAGTAGATAATTAACACTGTCAAATACTGGAAAGTGACAAAAAATATTAATCGAAAATATAAAAAATCTTCATAACAAAATAATTCAAGGACATTCACTACTAAATATAAATCATTATTTATCACATAGACTTTAATATAGACTAATCCTCTGTTGCTTATATCCAAGGATCTCTTTCAGAGTACCTTTCCAATAAAAAAGGGGATGTGGTCTCACTCCTTGCACGTGCTTGCCATTCACTAGTAACTTTTGCACTCCTAAAATTGTTTCATTTCGGATAAAATTTTCTAGAGATATACCGACCAGAGCTTTTTCCACCAGAGCTTTTTTTGTCTTCCATTTTTCCATTCCTGTGACTTGGAGTCTTTCAAGAGACCATTCGATCATATCTCGCTTCCATGTATCATCACTGGCAATATCCACTGATTGAAATCTGGATCAAATCCGGATCTAATTAGTATATTGTAATAATTTTTGACTACTTTTATTTATCACATCGCATAACTTATATACTGAAATACGTTTTTTAATTATAAATAATTAATACAAATATAGGAATTTATTATCATAGTGAATTCTTCATTAATGGTTTCCATTTACTCGTATAGATACATTATTATTGCTAATACTTTGGTTTTATTAGTTATAATGATAAGAAAGTAAATACAGGTCGATCAGTGAAGGGTAGAGCCTGATCATACTCTTTATTCTATACAATTAAATATATTGAGAGTAGCAGGCAAGTCAATGAAAAAACATAGTTTACTACGAGTAAACAACTTCGTGTTTCTGAAATATTATTATACTTTCACGGCGCGTTTCGTGCATTCTGTTAAGAGCTCAATTATTAACAAATACATTAGTTTGAATTTTACATGAACTGATGGAGTTATTACAAAGAGTTACGTGGTTTATTATGGTGAATCGTCAAACAGGTCAGCTTCTGATAATACCACATCTGGAGCAGGTCGAAAACCTACACTGGACTTTAGCTTACCAAATTTAGTGAAAATTGTCTTAAAAGTTTAGTAAATTGTTAAAAAATATGAAAAAACATTATTTTTCTAATTTAAATTCAACATTGTTGAAAAACTGCTAAAATCCACAGATCGACTAGTTTCAGTAACAATCACATATTTTGAACATTCATACTTTTATTTAATATTATATGAATTATAATATAATATATGATAAAATATTATCTAAATTAATAATGTATAATTTACATTTAATTATTTTTTCCATATTTTTCACACTGTAAATATTTTTGTACAGTATTTCATTTAATATTCAGTTTAAAAAATACGAATTATCAAGAACATATAAAATTCCCAGTGGTCGAATCTGGGGTTTACTTCCGTGTTATTCCGTGTTAAGCATTGAATAATTATCGCCTTGCATATCTTGAGTAACGTTCAGAATTGTTTTTTGGACGAGCGTTTATTGAGTAATTTGTAGTGCAAGTACAAACTACGCTCATATTATCAACCTTAGTGCATTTTATCTATGGAAAAACGTTCTTCCAAGGTTTTATATTTCACCATAATTTGGCATTCATTCCTAATATAAAAAAGCTTATATGTAGTACGGATGGTTTGTTTTCTTTTTAATTATTCCTCGATTTATTTGGCGTCAATTTCAAATCTTTGAATTATTTCTGATAATCAATGTTTTTATTGTGATATTTCACATCTCTTTAAAAATGTGAATTTTATTTTTACATATACAGCTTACTTTAATTGTAAAATTATTCATTCACATTATTCACCCCAAATCATCTTTTAACTATTTTTTCTACACAAGACATATCGTTCATCGCAAATATACTAATTAATGATACATTGTTACACCAGTATTTCTCAAACATTTTTAGCCATAATCACGTTTTATTAATATTGAAGAAAATTCCTGTTAAATTACAAATTATTTTCTTTGGTAAGTTGACTTCCATGTAAATAGACGTAAATAATTAATAAAAAAGTTGTCCGACCACCTATATATTCATGTCACATTTAAATCATTTTCCTGTCCACAAAATAAAGTAAATGAAAGGGAGTAAATACATTTTTGCTTCCTCAAGTTATGAATCATAAGTTTGAGGTATATAATGAATTTTTGGTTGAAGAAAAATTTACTAAAAAAAAATATATTCACTGTATTATAAACTCCCCTTCCCATTATAAAATAATAAAAAATTAACGAGGATTTCTTTTCAAATGTATTAAGTTAAATCGAATTTATGTAAGGACCTACTTCCAAAATCAAGGCAAATTTTTTTCTTTTGTGTATATAAGTTGTTAAGAATATGGATATAAATAAAATTGTTTATACCTTAAAATCAATTTTCATCATGTTTCTGTCAAAAACGTAAAAATTAATTTAATCCTCTCGTCCTTTACAATTCAAAGAAAAAATAGGAAGTATCTCTTAAGCCTAATTGTAGTACTAACGTCATTCCAAAACATATGGATGAAATTACTCCAACAAAATTAATTTGTATATCACTAAAACAATATCCGAGGTACAACTGACGCTATTAAATTCAAAGCAAATGTGAACCGCAATTTGGGTCGACACACGCGTCGCCCAGGGCGGACATAAAGGGCTATCTCTTCAGGCATCCGGTATCTATAGAGGCAAGCGTTTTGTCAAATTAAGGGTAACTATAAGTTCATTTGTATATGTCTCTGGAAACCAGGGTAATAGGTGAACTTAAACTGAAAATTTGGCTGTCAAGTGGTGACACGAAAAGACAGCTAAATTGAATGAGAATCGAATTAAAGTATACATGCGGACACCCACATATGTACTATATTATAAAACCATATACATATACTTTTAAAAAAAAAAAAAAAAATATATATATATATATATATATGTATGTATATGTATATATATGTATATATATATATATATATATATATATATATAATTAAAAGACGAACAAATTAAAAAAAATCATGTTACTTAGGATGTGCAAAAATGTTTATATTTCCAATTCAAGAAAATGGTTTGAACTAGAATTTATATTAAAAAAGTAAGATTTTAACAATATTTTAAAACAGAATATAACCTACTGTTTTTTTCTATTATACATATGTTTAGCTTTGAATACTATAGCAACTGAAGTTCTAATACCTTTCGATTAACCACTAATGGATATTTAGAATTGAACACAAATAATATTAAACCACATTAAAATTTAAAGTTCCTAATTTTGTCTCAGGAATAGTTTTAAATTTTCCCTTGCAAACAAGTACTGAATCATTATTTGCAAATTTATCGACATGAATTTATTAATCGGATAGGTACTATATATCAGATCAGCGCCAGGTTTCATGCCTTTTCCTAAAATCGGTAAAAAATGGTGCAGCTTTATTGGGATATTCTACTTTCTTCGATGGATAAGATGAATAAACAGGCTGAATTTTCTATCTTTTCGGTCCGTACAAACTTGTTTGAAAAAGTAAGTCAATTCCTCAAAAAATTTAAAAAATCTGTGGAATAAATGCAATTGACAATAACTGAACTGCGTATTTGAATTTTCGTAATTAACGCTATGACCTATGCTTGAACCATACATCGAAACGTCGATTTCCCATTCGTTGAATTAAATTTCTCTATAGCGATGTTGCCAGAGGTTAATTTTACAATTCGAAGTAAATGTTTTAAAACTGGATCTGAATTTTTTTTATAATCTATAAAAACTTTGGTTAAATTTATATTATTATTAGTTTTTAGTGTAAAATTATCACTTCAAGAGGGAAATATTAAAGCTGTGATATTTCGTTCTATATATGTATATATTTTATGTTTTCTTCCTAGAATCAAAACTTACAAAGAACTAAAAATTGTGTACAAAATGTTACTTTGGCAAAAATATTGGACAGGAACTGCCTTGGACAATATTTTTATATATCCCAAACCTCAAAACATTTTGAAAGTTTTTTTACGTAGGAGAAAGTTCAGATTTTTAAAAATCAATTTAAATGTAAAAACCAAATTCAAATTTCGGTATTCGATTGAATTACTTTGATTGACTTTTTAATAACACGCTAGATAAGGAAAACAAATATAGTGCAGTTTTTTATTTTAATTTTTTTGTTGAATTTTTATATTACTGTTAATTGAACAGATCGATGACCACTTGACATATTTTTCACATTAATAGTTTTAATGGAATTTCAGTTGCATTTAAAGCAGAATTAAAGTTTTTTTAAAGAATTTGCATTGTCCATCATTAATATGATGAAGCAGAGATATTTGAGTAAAAAGTCATAGTGAGATTTTTTGCTTTTTTGCTTCTAGCATTGAAACAGACTCTAATTAGAATTTTGCTGGTACCCAGATTTTAATTTTAAATGCATAAATTTCAAAGTACGATTCTTTGGGATTCCGTACTGCACAAAGAAAAAAACAGTACACTTACACTTATAGATCTTTGTCTCAAAAATCCTTTGTCACAGGAACTTGAATTTTGATATAGTAATAAAGTATAAAAAAGTAACAAAGTACTAAATGCTCAAAAATATCCATACGGAAATTTTGTATTGATGATATGAAATATTTTTTGTATTTCTAATATAGTGTGGGATATCAATTGAAAGGATTATTATAAAAACACCAAAACTATTTATTTTAGACTTTGTTGTGAAAATTTTTTAGAAACGTAGCTAAAATTGACCGTAAGAATTTTTCAAAAACCGTGTAACCTAGAACTTGAAACTGGTATGTGGATAAAGGATACTAATCCTTTCATACGTGAGTTGCAAAATTCACCTTTCTTAGAGGCTAATAACCTGAAATGCAATTAAGCTGAATGCATATAGTTTGAAAATTTTTGTAATTTTGTCACCTTCTTAATTTCGAATAATATTAACTCTGGTCTACAATTATTACTTAGATATACAGGAGGGGTTCCTGATTAGCTCCAAATGGTCCTTGTATATAATGCATATCGTTCGAGGCCGTTTTTGCGACAACTTTACTTGGGTTGTGTTTACTGAAGCCCTAATGTTCACGGTGTTCATATCGTTGATAATTTATTTATTTCGGAGATAAGAGATAAAATTAATCATGAGAGTGGAAAAACTGCAAAGTACTCTTTTTTATTCATAAATTATTGTAAGTCTACAATCAGTCATCCAATGTATCAATTTTAGGGGATATTTTGCAAGAACGCTTTCAATATTATCGTAATCGGAAAAATACTGATCAAAATCTATAAAGGCAGAGGAAACCTTTAAGTTCTAAATAATAATGTGTATCTTTAGCCTAAACTAATTCTTTCAATTATAGACAATCAATTAAAGTATGCATCTCGATACATATTTAATTATATTATATTATGTATGTATATATATATATATATATATATATATATATATATATGTATATGTATATATAATAATAAATAATAAAAATATATGTATTTGTATATACTTCCTTCAAATTGCATAGGCTTCTTACACCACACATACGGATGTATATTCACACAGACTCCGATATAATTTTTGTTTATCCTTTAAAATTTACTTTGAAAACACTATTTTTCCGTTATTAATCTATCCTCTTGGATGATAAACACATTGCTTTCATCATTTTACTTACTTATATTACATAGTACTTAAATGTATTGTGAATGAGCCTTGATATGTTTGTAACGGTGATCTTCAATATGTCTTTGAGGTAGTTGCAGAAATTATGAGTTGCTAAATTTTGATATCTCTTCTCGAACGTGCCTTCAAAGCTACAAGTTGTCTTTTGATATTCTCAACATGTGTAATAGACTAGACAACTCAAATGAAACTCAAACGGAAGAAACCGATTGAACTTGTTAAACATTAGAACATTAAATGACTCAAGGGAAAAATCTTAGTTGTTAGTTATATCAAGAAGATAGTAACAAATTAATCGTTCGTTTTGTAAACTAAATAGTCATTATTGCATTTAAGCCCAAAGTCAGGTTTTTATAAACGTAAATCTGTTTGCGTTTTAAAATATATTCGAAATGTATATGTATTCAAAATATAACTGTTTAATTTTCCACGACTGGTTTTTAAAAATAAACTGCTATTTAGGTCTGTTTGCATTTTCAATAATTTTTTTAAAATTTCTTTATTTATGAACTTTTAAAAAAATAAACAAGAGGCTTGCCTTAGATTTAAAATACATTTCCGAGAATTTGTTTTAATTGTTTATATTTGTAGATTTATATACTAAGATAAAACTTAGATCACTGCGAACTCTAGTATAAAGTTTGGATCCTGGCAATTTCTTTTTAGTCAGGCATTTGTTATCAAAAATGTATTTGTGGAATATTCTTGGATATTTGGAATAAAATAAAATAACATTGGAATTTCCATATATATCATTTCCTATACGGACGTGCACGGATATTAACTAAATTCAAATAAGCATACGAGTGTTTATATCTCATCTGTTATTTAAATTTTAAACTCCCTAAAATATTCGTTGGACATTTTGCAAAACTATTTGATTTAGCAACACTCACAGTCCAGGAGTATCCAATTTTTTTGTATCTCAACTCTTTGATAACATTATTTTAAAAAATTATTAATTATTTTAAAAAAGGAAGTAATCCTGCATTTTTTGTTTATATTTCTGATGGGATTACTGTTTTTTATATTCTTTTTAGGTTTTTATATTTACCACATATTTCCAATGAATATTTTTGGAATACGTTTCTTCGTGTACTCTATTCGGAGGCTCGTCATTCAGAATGTCTTTGCAATAAAACCAATATACTGTAAAGAATATATATTTTTCTATTTCTTCAGCTATATTTTGATGTTAAACACTGATCTACATCAAAATATTAATTTTAAATTTCGGACTGATCCCAACATTCTTTTATATCGACACTCGTTTTACAAAGTTATAAGGACAGGTTTGTTTCCTAGAACTCCTCAACAAACTTAACTTTTTTTTATAAATGAATGCATCTATTCGAGCTAAATTTTATCAATTTTAGATAATTTCTCTAAAGCTATTCAAAACTTGATTACATTCCAAATTTTAAGTTTTTTCTTTCACATCTAATTGGAGTAGTGTAAAACTTTTTATGATCTGTTGGTCAGTAATTATCGTAGATTAAAAATATCCTAATTTAATATTAACTCTAGATCTCAAATACCCTTTAAGATATAGAAGGATCAAAACTGTGTTGAAATGTAAATAGCGAGCTTCATGCAAGTTAATTTTTTTTCTGGAATTAACTTGTATACTTCCATACAACATACACAACATACTCTATAGACTCAATCTTAGAACGGTTTGGCTTAATCTCATATTTTCTACAGAAAAGAAATCTATTAAATTCTAAGTATATTAGATAATCGTTAATTTGTCACAATCTTCGTAACTTAGCGTTTATAGATGCAATAGTATTTAACCTGTATTTCGCCGGGATTATTCACGATATTTTTAAGGTACTGTAAAATATGGAGATGTTCGCAGACTGTCTAAATCGTGAAAAAAAAAGTTCAAATAAGCCAAAGGAAGCTAAGGTTAATTCGAATCCATTCAAAAATTTAAAGCCTATCGCTTTCCGGAAATTTGAATATTCTAGGTTGTTTTACACCTTATGCATACAAGTATTCTTATGTTTAATTTAAAGTCCAGGCACTACGATTTACAAATTTAAAATTTGCAGAAAAAGTGAGTAGAACTTAGAATGAAGATAATCTCTTTTAAAATTATATTATGGGTATAGCGTACTGCTTTGTTATATTTCTATTTAATTGAATTTACAAATATTTAGGCTGATAAAGGATCAGTTTACTCAATGTGCTTTTCTCTCACATTACAAACACAATCTCTGCTGTGACTACATATGCAAAACCTTTTGCAAGACATTATTTAGAATACTGTAAGTACAAAATGTTTGCAGGAAGATATAACTTGGTTTCTAAAAAGAATTATAGATTTTCTGGCTCGTGTACTTAAACGTTTATAGTACGGTGATATTGCAAAACGTTTTAGTGATTCTTACATTGTGAAGTAGATATCGTATTACGAAATACTAAACGTTTCGATTGTATATTTAAAAAACCTCTGCAATAATATTCCACTCGATGTGGCCCTACCTAAAAAAAATTAAAAAGTTGTCGATTTTCATATATTCACGTGATTTAACCGTTTCTTCAACGTTGTCCTACATTATTTTGCTGTTAATTATAATTGATGTTAAAATTGCCCTTATACCTTTACTGTTTTAACTTTAATTGAATCCGTTGTCTTTTATTTTCCTACTAAAATTTTTCTGTGATTATTATTTTTATACAGAAACTACAAATCTGCTGGTAACATAAGATAGACAACAGGATGAGTGTCGAAAAATATAAATAAAAATATTAACAATGATATTTAGGAAGTGTGTAATGTTTATAGTAACTTTATTATTAATAATAATTAAGTTACTGTAAACATTACACAATTCCATAATAGTGGTTTATTCCATACTTTGTTCGTATTTCACTAGTTATACGAGTATCTAGAAATGGTAGAAACGGAGTTGAAAATGGGTAAGAGCTACGTAAAAATTCTCAATCGATTCTTTGTTAAACCCTTATTTGTAGAAAACCACTCACTGAATAACTCTTTACGATATTTATACAATTAAACAGCCTTTAAACATTAATTTGAGATATAGGTATTTCTTGATTTAAAACGCTCGCTATGGAAATATTTATTTTAAATTCAACCCTTAAAGGAATAAAAATGAGAGTAAAATATTGTAGAGGAATAAACGGAATGGAAAAAATTAAAGTTATGAACATAAAAATTTGTATTTAAACTCTTGAATAAAAATAAAGAAATACCTATTTCAGTATTTCTTGAAAATCGCTAATAAAATAAAATGCATCCATAGTACCTCTACCTAGGTAAAGCCGAGGCTGCTCATCCCGTGCTAGTCAATAATTATTTTATTTCACCTGGTATACAGGAAAGAATATTGTTACTTCAGAAAGTAATATGAAACTAGTTAATGCTTGAGAATTATTTGCAGGTCGGTGCTGTTTATAATTTAAACATCTTTGAGAAATAATATATGGAGATTATATTCAATGCATTCTTAATACAATGCTTTGTATTGTTCGTCATATGAGCATTAATAAACATTCGTGCATACAACTTTATAAGTTAATGTCAGTTGTAATTTTAAATGTGATCTAAGAGGAATTATTTTGAGAATAAAATTTATTGGAAGAAAAAGTATAATGTTTTCATTTTAAATAAACTTTTTTAAAATAACAGAATTTCGCAGATTTAAATAGAACGCAATAGTACGATTTTCCAACTGGCCACCATTCGTATTTCGAATAGATTTATCTGGATTAAGTTGTATGAATTTAAACTTGGAAAGAACTAATTGTAATCTAATATAGACCAAAAATTATTTAAGCTAAAGGAAAAACAAATTAAACTTATAATACCTATAAATAGTTATATTTATTTTATACTAATAAGTCATAACCGCCGAAAGGTGAAATTCAAAAGCAATTTTTTGAAATTCGCGAAGTCGTTCTAATAAAATATTACATCCATAAACACCATTAAACTTGGAACGTAAATTAAGCAGAAAATTAGGAATAGTGGGAGTATCCATCAAAATACAGGTCCATCAAAATTTTGGTAAATAATCATAATTACACGGCGAACAGAGAATTTCTCTACTTTATATCTGTGTACCTGTTATCTATTCCTATTTGTTGGTTTTTCATCTCTATGCATCAACGTATTTACAGATTATTGATAAATTGCCAATCATATTTTGCCGTAAAATTATATCTTTTAACTAAAAAAAAGTTTTACGTATTTACATAAGTTTACATATTACATGTTACACAATATAGAAAACAGGGAAATTTAATTTAAGTCCAATATTCCATCATCATTAATCATATTTGTACGAAAAAAGATATCAATTAACATCAAAACCTCCTTTAGAATATATAAACAGATTAGCGATACTTTAAGCAAAGTTTGAAAACAGGAAATTGAGTTTCACTGTTTTGCCTTGGTTTTGATCTTGGAACGATGCTTAGTAGAAGTTAAAAGGAAAAAACAAAGTTAATTCCGATTCGTTACCGATTACTTTTTAAGCTATTTCGATTTCGTTTTTCCAATTACCTAATTTGAGGATTAATTTATGTATAACTATAAGCAGTGCTATGTGCTTATGTTTGCAAGTACTGTATCGTGTGAAGTTTAATTTGTGTTTTTAAAATATTTCCATGTTTTTGCAAATAGAATTTACCAAAACTTTCAGCTGAGAAGTAAAATGAAAAACTAGAAAGTAATCATCATACCGAAGACTTTATGATACGATCTATGAAACGTTATAATTTAATAACAAAAATTGAGAATACTCGTAGATGTCTGATGGATTTTTACAACATTCCGATATATACGGACAGAAATATTTTATTAGTAACGCTGAAACTTTCTTAAGTTATTTTAAATATTATTTACCTGTCCACAAAGTGAAGAAAAATAAAAAAAAACAATTCCAAAAGATTGGATCTACTTTCACGCAATAACTTTTTTAACCTAAAACTTATTGAAACTTTCGAATCAGTAGGCAACGAATTTATTAAAATTTAACCTTTGATTTCATGAGGTACTTTTATAAACGTATTATTTTTATTAACATTTTTGAAAAGACATCATTTTCAGTTACTAAGACGATAGGTTATTGTTTTTCCTCAAATTTAAAGGTGGCGTTTGTAAAAGATATTGATAGTTTTGTACTTGAAAACTTTTACTGAAAACGTTAATTTATAAAACAGTAATTTTAAATACTAAGGTCAAAATAAAGATGAATATTACATACAATTACGTGCTCGATAATAAAAGAGTTTGTTTGCGTGGTCAAATATATATCAATTTTATCTCGCCGTCTAGAGAAAGTGGCATTTTGTTCGATAATTATCGTTGTATTACTTCTTGCATCGCCTTCTTAAAAGCAACAGTTAACCTGTTATGTAAGACATATCTTCAAGAAATATGTTTGTCGGCATGTATATGAGGGAAAACAAGCTCTTACTTAACTGTCTTATAATCCATATTTACTGAGGAAATTTTGATATAATAGAATATTGTGTGAATTTTCCTATATACACATTAATTTATGATTATCACTTTGGTTATATATGCATATATTGAATTTTCTAAGATATATTTAAGGACGTTCAGATTATTTTTTTCTTATCATCTAACGTTTGCTCTATTGACTCGTTTATTTTAAAAATAAACCTAATATTCACAGATATTATAAAGGTTTTAACAATGTTTATTTTCCAACCAACAAGTTGTTAACCCAGTTGTTTGTTCAAACTTGGAACAATTTCCTTCGCAAGTAGCCAAACAAATATATGCGGTTATATCGGCATGTATATATATATATATAAATATATATATATTTATATGTATATATATATATATATATATATATATATATACATGTGTGTGTGTGTGTGCGCGCCTACGTGTGCGTATGCTTGAGTGCGCGCGCGCGTGTGTGTGTCATTATGTACTTGTACATGCGATCCTACGAATTATCTTAGGGCTATCTGCCCTCACAAATTTTGTTTAAAAATTAATATTGAAACGACTTCTCTGTCAGGTAATACTTTTCACTTTATTCTTCTCATAACTCATGTGAGAAGTTAGTATTTATTTAAACATTTTTATTTAAGAAAAACATAACATGTTATGTTGAAATAAGAAAATAATAATTTTTTAAACGAAATAAAACATTATTATAACACTAGACAAGGACTTAAGGCAGCAACTTATTATTGACCCTGATTCTTATAATTTTAAATGACATTTTTTATTCGATTCCTGACAATTAAACGAAGTGAAATATATAATTTCCTAACAGAAATTTAGAAATCCGATTCTTTAAAAAATATACACACTGGTTTCCCTATCACACGTCGTAAAAATTATTTTACATAGGGCTAAACTTGAAAAAGTCATTGCTGGAGAACAAAAATGATAAATATTCATTGTTAAAATATATAACGAAAGAAGCCAAAAAAAATAAGAACGTTTTTCCAATTTATTATTCAAAGAAAGAATAATTAAGCCAGTTCTAATTACCGACAATTGTGTGGCGACGCTTCTAATTACCACAATTGTGTGACGAACTCGCTCGTACAATAGAAAGTTGAGAAGACACTCTCTTTTGTTAAAGTTGAGACGAAGGGAATATTATATTTACGCATTTTCATATTTAGAGTGATTATTAAGCGCGTAAGGCTTTGTAATTTTCAAGAAAGCAATACTGATTTCAATTGGTTATACAAATTTATAATTTCTGGAAATGTCTTGAAGAATAATTTCATTTTATGGATTATATATATGGTATATGTATAAGTCTATATATATATATATATATATATATATATATATACATGTATATATATACAGCTTCAACCATTTGTGCAATTAGTCAGGTGTAATACGACAAAATGTTATTTCTTTATATCACTCGCTTAGTTTATAAAATTATTAAAGTTTAAATTTTGTATGAAATTATGTGTAAGTAAACATTCTGTAAAAATAGCGCCAATTCTCAGTTTGGCATCATTTAATGTATTGTAATATGTCAAGAGTTAAATGAGTTGTCATTTATCTGTTTGAGAAAAATAGGAAACTACGCGTACGTTTCGTACTATTAATTTAGCATAATTAATTTAAATATTAATATGGTAGTAAATTATGCATTTAATTCAATGGATTAACTCCTAGAGAACTAATTTGTATACCCGTATACGATACTTAAAATTCAAGGTATTTTGTTTTGAAATGTATTATACTTCAATTTTAAGTTCGTTTCGGGTACCGCACAATGTATATGTTAAGTGTTTTACCAGTATTACAATTGCATTCAGCATATAATGAAATCATGTCCAAATATTTACTCGCAAACAATATATTCATTTACAATATATATATATATGTGTGTATGTGTGTGTGTGTGTGTGTGTGTGTGTGTGTTTGTGTGTGTGTGTGTATATACGGAGTGTTCGGGAATGAATGGAATACTTTGAAATAGCTTATTGTAAAAGTAATGCCTATTGTAGGAAAAATACAAAAAAAATTTATCCCAAATAAAAACCAAGATATGATTTTTTTAAAAAATGGACAAATTTAAAAAAAACTACAAATGAAAGATTTTTTAGGTTTTTTGTCGTTCTAATATTTAAGGGTAACTTTTTCAATAGATAGGCTGTAAATAGCAAGACTAACTCTTTAGTGCTTTACAGAAAAAACAATATTGACTAAATTGTTTGGAGTAAAATTTTACTAAAATATATTTTTTTGTCAGTTATAATAGAACTAATTCCCTTACAAAATTAAAATATTTTATTAAAATGTTGCACGGAACAATTTATTCAATATCGTATTTTTCTATAAATTACTATAGTTAGTCATACTATTAATAGTCTATCTATTGAAAGAATTAACGTAAAATATAACAACAAAAAACCTATATAATTTTTACATTTGTAGTCGCAGTGTACATGAATCTAAAACTAAAAATCATATCTTGGGCATTACTTGGGATATTTTTTTTTGTATTTTGCCTAGAATGGCCATTAGTTCTACTGTAAGCTATTTTAAGGTTATCCATTGTTTTTTTATTGAACTACAACGTAATGTAGGCAAAATTTAATGTGAAGGAATGTTCAAATATTGCACATTTAGTTTTAGTGAAATTATATCCTTTTACACATTTATAGTAATAACCGAATATTTACATTAGATATATACATGAATTATATCTTATCCGAAACTATTTTAAACATACATTTTTTTTAAAATAATTGTTCACTCATGTTTTCATATTTTTTTTCTATAAACTTTGCCAAAAAATATTTTAGTCAAATTTTAAACCGAACAATTTAGTCGTTATTGTTTTTTTCTATAACGTACTTAATTTAGTCTTAATATTTAGAGTCAATTTATTGAAACAGTTACCCTAAAATATTAGAATATTAAAAAACCTGTAAATTACCTTCATTTGTAGTCGCGATGTCCATGAATCTATAACTAAGTAAAAAAATTAACCATTTTCTTAAATCGTATCATGGGTATTATTTAGGATAATTTTTTTGTATTTTTCCTAGAATGGTCTTTAGTTCTACCATAACGTGCGCATGTGTGTGTGTGTGTGTATTCATATCAGTTTAGGCCCTCTATTTTCTACTTTAATAATATCCTACTACTACCTCAAGTCCTTCTTTACTATCCGCTTTAGAATTTGCAAAACTGCACTACGAATCAACCGTGTGACATAAAAAACCTAATTGTAAACAATTTTGTATTGCAAGTAAAACGGTACGATTACGTCAAATTATTTTAATGTAGCTTTAATAGTTTAAAACTTTACACATGCATGTCCATGGTCCTACATAACCATAGCCGTATAGGGATAAAATATTGGTTAAAGTTATCAAATTGTGTAAAGTTCAAAACTGGGAATGGGTTTGTTTAATGCTTAGGTTTTTAAAATAACGGTAGAAACTTTGAATAAAGAAGAAAACAAGAAAATAACAAGAGTAATTATATAACAGTGTATTGGTTCAAAATGTTGGTTGTATATAAAAACACACGGAGCATTTTACACATTATATAAAAAATTTAAAACAATTTGCAAGGTATTAAAATTGTTATAAAATAACTGAAAATAGTATTGGCTTTATTTTATAACAGTTTTAAAGATATTTGAAATAGAGGATACCCACTGGAGGTAAACAATAACACCTTCAGAAATATTACTTATTTCTTTCAGGTTGATCTGCAAAAAAATGTGAAAAATTTGTTTGTTATTGAAATAGTTCTTAAGAAACAATACAATTAATGTAATATGGAAAAAAATATTTAGGTGAATTGTTTCACCTAAACTATTAGTTACTGTTTCACCTAAAATAATACCTTCACTACTATTTTATACCCGGCTCGGTAAAAAAAATTACAAACATAAACTTTTAATACCCAATGAAAGAAAACTCTCATCTTCTGGGAGATTAATTTGTTGGAAAATATCAGATGCACATTCTGTAAGAGTTGATAGATTTTTCAAAACTATTACATTCCCCGCCTGACACTGAAGAAACGAAATAAAATAATATTTCAATATTTTTTTAATTTATTCACTAAGGTAAGTATACCCACTTTTTCGGAATCTTTTGTATACACAAGTACATCAACTGAAAGAAAAAGGGAATCTAGTACAGGCTAGAGTGAATGAAAACCTTGTTGAGTTCAAAAGAACCCAAAGACGGCAAAGAAAGAAAAAAAGGTCATATCGAAAAAAGGAAGATTTTACAAATGTTAACTTTGTTTTGTGTTTTTTCTCCCTCTTTTGTAATTATTTTATTCTAAAAAAATATAAAAGAACCTTGTAGCCAGATTGAATTATAACAATCTTGGGAGGTAGTTAAAATAAGACACAAAGGAGTTTTATTAATCTAAATTTTAGTGGCTTAATAAAAATATTATGCGAGGTGAATGTATTTGGGGTCAAAAGTTACTTATCTGGAATGACGAAAGTGAAGGTTTGGAGAAATAAATTAAAAATAACCACCCTTTAACCGGATTAGAATTTACACTAAGAGTATTCCATATATATATTTAGGTGCTTATAAATATTTAGGGGCACATATTATTTCTATTAAACTATTTGCAAATATTAATTTTTCACAACGAAGTATATTGTCTACAGTATATTTTGGTACATATTTTATAAATGATAACACCTGGGATAATTCCTTAGTATCTGTGATTTTTACCAACCCTGGTTTTTTACCATAATTTTGGCTCAGTACTTTCAGGAATAAGAAACGGGAATACTCTATTTATGCATATTTTTGGAATATCTTTTTAAATATGCAGTTCAAAACTACGAAATGTTTTTTTAAAATTTTTTATAGAAGTTTCTTCAAAAGATGTCTCATGTTGGTTTGTTTATACACTATATGATCCTTTCTTATTTAAAAGAAGTTAGATAATTCAAAATAGGTAGGCTAATAAGGTCTATTAATGTGAACACATTATATGAACATTAGACGTGTCACTACTTAAAAATTTTTGCGTTGCATGTTTTCTGAGAAAATCGGTTATGAATATAAGATGATGTATTATTGCTACTATGGCTCTCACAGGCGTAAAAAATAGTGTATATTTAAGAAAAATATGATCATCTAATATTATCACCACAGTTCTACTAAAACCTTTTCACGTGTCTCCTAAAATCCACTTAAAAGTTACTTTTTCCATAAATTTAGGTGGACTAAATTTGATATTGAGGCGTGTAGGAACATATTTTTTTGCGTAATTTTTGTATGTCTGAAGATATAGTCCTTAAAATTAGGAAAAAAACAATTTTCAGTTACCCGTTTTGCACGATATACTACGCCGTACTTGGGATAAGAAAATCGAATTCTTAATTTGTCTTCCAAAAATTTCGAAATAAATATTTTTCAATATTAACTATTGAGATATTTCCATGCCAAATTCCAAGTTTTTATGTCAAGCAATTTCAGAGGAAAACGATTATGACGGACGGATGGGCAGACACGTGAACGATATTATAAAGCTTTCGTTTTTCCTTTAGGGGTACAGAAACTTAAAAATATTTGAGTTTTCACCATAAGCGCGAAACCTATACAATCGAATTTCAGACCTTATAACATCAAATGAGGACCTACTTTTTAAAAGATGTATTTTTAATAAAATTAAGTAAATAAAAAGCAAAATTAAACATTTGGTACAAATCAACGATGGATAGTCATTGTAATTTAAAAACGATTAAATAATTTATTTGAAAAATCTCCGAATATAAGAAAGTAAAAAGCTATCAATATAATTGCAAACCTAAGAAAATCAGTCGGGAGACATAAAAAAGCTATTTGGACACCTAAAAGAATTTCAATTAGTTACGAACTAATAAAACTGCAAAATATTAAACCTAAACGGCAAAAAAAAACCCGACGGCAATACCATCTTTAAACAGGTAGTAATAACTTTTCTAAACCAAATAAAACTCTTCAATAATCCGCATAATAGCATAGCATTGGAAGAATTAGATCGGTTAAGTAACATATTACGTGGGTCACACATCGACGAAACCGAGGAAAGACCGCAAAGTAGTTATCTAGATTAATCAAAAAATATTAATTGTCCCTGATGAGTTAACAATATAACAACTAACTAATAGCCTTTGCCCTTAAATTAGAAACTTTTTACCGAAAACCGTATCAAAATCAGTCAAACGGTTTTGGAGAAAAATGGGAGCATTCTTTTGCTACAAAATGTTGCAATGCCCCCAGGCGAGCTTATATAACAACATTTATCTGAGAAGCATCACCGATTAGTTCTAAATATTTTGCAGAAAACAGTGTTTAAATCGATCAAACCATTTTGGAGATAAAGGGAAACATTTGTTTGCAACAAAATGTTGTCGCACCCCTTGGTGAGTTTACAACACAATTCCTATCTGAGAACCATAGCTGATTAGGTCTAAATATTTTGCAGAAAACCGCGTCTAAATCAGTCAAACCATTTTGGAGATAAACGCTAATATTCCTTTGCAACAAAATGTTTATTGTGGCGCCCCCTGTTAAGTAATCACTATAACTTTATATATTTAACTAATGTCATCGTTTAGTCCCAAATATTTTGCAGAAAATCGGATCTAAATCGATTAAACCGTTTAAGAGATAAATGGGAATATTGGTTCGCGTCAAACTGTTTATTGCGGCGCTCCCTAGTGAGTAATCACCATAACACTTAATCTTTCCTAAGAATCATGTCAATCCAATGAATCACAAGTATTATGCAGAAAACCATATCTTAATTGGTCAAACCGTTTTGGAGATAAATATGAACAGAAATGAACAAACAAACAACTTCTCATCCTAAACGCATATGCCTCCTTCGGTTCGTCGTGGGTAAAGATACAATAAAAAGAAAATACAAGAAAAGTACTATACGTTAAAGGTTAATGGAACATAATTAATAATTAAAACAATTATTTTGGTAATTTTGGTTGTCTGTTGTCACAGTTAGTCTCAATATTCCATTCGAGATAAGGCGATGAGACAAGAAATTTAAAAGTAATTGAAACTAATCTTCCTAATTAATTTAAACTGTAGGAATGTATTAACGCGAATGAATGCTTCTTTCTTGGCACAATGCGTCTCTTTGACAAAGGTGACAAAGTTATTAATTAACGATAAAACGATATCGCGAATAAATAACTTTGTCACGTTAAATATCTAATAACTAATAAAATCCCTGCAACACATAAAGTTGTTTCGACCCTTACAAAGAAATAAATGCGATTAATCGTACGTAACGTAACGCTTTATAGCTAATAGAGTAAAATGGCAAAGCCTTTTGTTGCTGTATTAGAATGAGTGTAAATAGATTCTAGAACAAACGTAACATTATATCCGGTAGTCAGCCAGATGCACATAACTGAACGCCGTAACCGAGTTGAATGGATTTTAACGAATAATTTTAACGAATTTGTTAACTGGAAAACCTCCACTATTTACTGCTATAACCGGTATAATTGTTTAACATGTATGTTTATTTTACTGATCAAAATGGCCACCTCCTTGCCTCGCCTCCAACTTTGCATAAGTTCAAAAGGGAAGGATCAGATCGCCAAAAGACTGAATCCTATTCATGTTACCTACACGTGTTTGTAAACTGTGAGCATTATATTTCAACATTATCAAGATAGTATTGGTCAACGTCCAAAAGTGTTTTGTGTCACTTTTAATAGTACTCAATTTACATTTTCCAGTCACCAGTACCATGCGCTAAACTCCTATATTGATGTGTTATTTCCGTGATTTTAAGGCCTTGAATCCAACCATCGCTCTCATATACCTTCACTATTCGACTGACGTCGCTTCTTTTCGTGACAGTAGTTTAGTCGACTATCCAGTTCTTGACAGGGAATTTGATAAATGCAACTTTTTCCGTAAAATTTTAGAACACAGAGTGTAACATCATTCAGACTGTATAAGTTCCTTTTTCAGTTCTAATTATTTTATAGCCAGTTGCGGCGGACCCTTTTTAAGAAATATTTTATACACTTGTCAACTTGAACGTAAAAAGATGTTACACCAGTGCTTTATATTATATCAGGAACGTATAATTATTTTGAAAAAATATGAATACCGCCATGGCAAATTATAAAATGTAAATAAATGGTTATAATTAGGCGAAATTTTAAATGCCTTTAAAGTGATTTTAGCCTAATATTAAATAATGAAAGTGCACGGTTACAAAATTTTATTTTAATTAATAACCTCCACCATGTGAACAATCATTTTAATGGAGACGAACTGATTAGGAACTGAATAAGAACTATCAGAAGCACACACACACTATATATATATATATATATATATATATATATATATATATATATATAATGACATTTATTGATTATTAAATTTGGTATATTCGACAATAACTCATTTAGAGTGTAAAAATAAATAATAAGGTAGAAAATTACTTGCAGGTTAGAAAGGAAGAAATTCAAAATTACGAATAAATTAACATTAAATATTTTGATGACAAATTTCATTTTGGAAAAAAATGTGGCCTCTAATATATATACAATAATAATAAAGAATAACAAGGATTCACCAGTAAATACATACGGCTCAATCGGCCGGTCGGGCACAGATCCATATGGGAATAGGGAAATAACATGCTGCGTACAAATTGAGGTAAAAAGGTACGTCAGTGAGTGAGTAATCTGTATGGGCATAGACGAGAGGTCAATTGTCGATACTACTCGTATGTTTTATGCCGTAAGCGCTTATTTCTTTTCAATATTGTGGATTCAAATATTATATCTAGAAAATATTATAAAGACTCTGGATTTATATTAACAAGATTTTCGTTTTGCTTTCACGTCTTTGCATAGATGTTTGTTCAAAATTATGTAGGTAACAATGGTGAACGGTAGAAGAAAGAAATGGAATATTTGCGCTACGATAAAAATCATTCAAACGATTTGAGCTGCAAGTCTATCGACAGTGGTGTTTTAATATTAATCATTTGGTTTTTTTTTGTATCACAGGGAATAAATCCTTGCGAAGGAAGTAAATCGTGCAATGCTCTGCCAGTGGCAGCACTATATAGTCCAATATTTGAAAAATATAAAATTTAACTCATTATAAAATTTGCCTATATTATTTTTCAAATGCCAAACTTTTTATTGATCAGCTAACATTTAACCGCAATATTATAACACCGGATAAATTATATGTACAATAAGCTATCAATATGCAACTTATAGTCTAATGCCGAGGAAACGGCATTCTATGACAATACAAATAACGGCAAATTATATATAATATCGCGAAAGAGTCCTTGTTGTACCATGAAAGTGAAAGAATGCATACTAATGTATTATGTATTCTTTGAATACTTTTTCCTTCACAGTATATAATATGGTAAGTACATAAAAATATGTTACAATTATATTTGTCATAATTCTTGTTACATAGTGCGCCGTAGGTGTACCTCTCTCTCTATGCATTAATAACTACAGCAAATACAGTGATATATCCCAATAAAACTCATTAAAGAAAACATAGTTTCATTTTTTCATACAATTCGTACGTCACAACATATCGATCAAATGTGTGCCAGCCGCCCTGAATAAAATTATTTCGCGATCTCGGCTATACTATTAATTTGTATGTATAGTTAGATTGACCGTTCGTAACCAAGATAAACAAATTGATCTATATGAATTATTTAATTTTTAATGAATACAATATGGCAACACAATTCTGGCATACAATTTTTTTTGTGTTGACTTAAGATGTTCGAGCTACTGAAACATTTTTACCTTTTAGATTAATAAATATTAACACAATCAAACATATGAGAACGTATCACAATTTTGTTCCTCTCTCTCTCACTATCAATTAAAGGTGGGAAAATATTAACTTCTGCTAATTTTGAAATTGCCAGTGTTGTAAAACCGAAAACTAAGTTTTTGAATAAAAACTATTACTTAACTTTACAATGTTAGTTTTCAATGTTATTTTTTCCATTACATATTACTTACTAAAGTAATCTTAATGTTAACATACTCTTAATTACATGAAAGTAAATGATATAATTTCACAATCTTATTCTTACCTACTAATCAAAGCAAGAAAAAAAGCAAGCAGGAAAATAAATTAAATGACAATGCAAAGATATCGATTTTTGCAAAGATTTTTATATCAGAAACAATAAATTTGAAATAATATTATTAAAGCTAGAAAATGAAAAAAATTATTGTGCTTTTACTTAATTTAAACCACCCGTGTTCGCACAAAACACAATGCAATTTTTCAAAATTTCTAACACAGATTTTTTTATAAAGAGTGAGCTGAACAAGACATTTGTTTCTTTTATGATATGTGAACATAATTTCTAAGAAATATTAGAAGTTTACATTGTACAGTTGAGACACTGGAGCCAGTTAAAAATGACAAAAATCAGTAAAATACATGCATTTTCAGCAGCATTTTTTTTTTCGGAGTACCATTTTGTACAGATTTAAATTTAGTACACAAAACTGCAATCTCTTAGCTTTAAAATTTTATTTCAAAGATAATAATATCTTTATCAAAAAAAAATTAACAGCTAAAAATATAAAAGTATAAAATTGACTTTTTTCAATTATACTAATTCGGGTAAGTGAAGACTGATGCATGCGAAAATTAAGTGACGTTAGATTTACTTCTTTAGAACCCTAAAAAACAATTTTATAAAGATTGAGCAAAATCAAAAAATGGTACAGCGACGAAATTTTTTTTAGATTGTTCTCAATCGCTAAATAAAAACTATAAAAAATGTTCTAGAAATTTATTTAAAGTTAATTAGAAAACTACAGCGAGGAATCGGCGATAATATTACGACTTTCGAAGAAATACTAGGCAATATATATATATATATGCAGCAAAAAATTATATGAATACTTTTAAATATAAATATATTTTATTATATTTTATTTATATTAAAATTATATATGCCTAAGTATTGATGAAACGCTCATAGCTTAAGTTCTACTTGTGCTTTACAATTTTTTTTAATTACACTCTTCAAGGGCAAACGAAAATAGCCACTTTATGTCTCCGATAATGATTTTGTAAATGTAGAGGGATGAGCACCCAGAATGCCGAGTTAGACATTTCACGCACCTGTCCAGTAGTCACTATCGCATGTATTGATTTTTGTACTATCATCCTCAAATAAATGGCGCCGGTGTGTGCAATGTAATAAACAGAGCAACTTAGAAAATATTTAATTTATTACTTCCTTGCACATTTTGATACAACTTTATACATTTACCAAAATATCAAACTGACGAGAAAAACCTTTATTTTACGCTCAACAAATCATCCCTGACCGGTCCGCCTATTTGGTGTTTCTCTTCCACGGTACTCTTCCTATACGAGCCCATTATCACTTTTTATTGCCAACCGTTACTTTGTTGTGCGAAGGATAAAACGAATTGACGCGAACGACCGTCATATATTTCTTTCATGCGAGCAGCGAGCGTAACTTTAGATATTGTATACGGGACCCTATATAATTAAAAGAAGTACTTCACGCTTCACGCATGGAATTGTTAAAGGAGGTAATTATAGAACAATCGATAATATTGCCAGTTAATCTGTTTCCGATGTCACTCTAACATTGTGAAATTTATGAATTTATTTGATATTGTTTTTTGATATTTTTGATGAAAATAATCAACAAATTAAACTGTAAATTATAATTAAATCTGAAGCTTTTATTGATCGTTCATTTCTTTTTAATTCAGTGTCAGATAATTACTTCTATCCTCTTCAGATTTTAAATAAGTGAAATTTCAAGAAGCGACTGATTTACTGCAAGGCCAATAATTAGTTCTACTTCGTTCCTGTATTTTTTTTTATTATTGTTTCTTATATCCGTATAATATTTTGTTTTATAATGCTGTGCTCTTGAAAAAAATTACCTATGAAGCATTTTTTACGTTAGTTACATGCTTTCTGAATGTCATACATATTCTTTTTATTGAGCAAGTTCATAATTTCGATCGGATTTGATTATTTAGAGAAATGTATTAGTAATTAATGATGTTGTAATGAGCCACTATCCTCTGAATTATAAATTGAACTATAATTATCTACATATATATATATATATATATATATATATATATATATATAGCTTCTGAGTCGACTGTATGTAGAAGTTTTGGGGATGAAACAAAATTTCTAATTTTCGTTTTATATTAGAACTTCTAGGCTACTAATGAGTCAGTTAGGGCCAACAGTTGTGGGAGTCTGTTACTAAGGATATATAAAAGATATCTTCATAAAATAAAAACCCAGTGTAGTCCTAAGTACATTACAGGGTAAGAACATTTTAACTAGTTTCATTAAATAGTATTAAATCGGAAGAATGTCAAACTGACACTAAAAACTAACTTTTTCCAAATTCAGCAAAAAAATATTTTTTTTTATTATCACATTACTTCAGCATATCTATTTCAATAAATTATACTACTACAAGGAAAATAACACTATTTTTAAAATTCCATTTCATCTTTATTTATTTTATTCAGAATAATGAGTGATCAACCCCTGAAAAGACGTCACAAGGAAAATCTATATTTAAAATTACATCATATATAATTACATCAAATATACTATAATGATCTAAGATTAAATAAATTGTAATTTCTACAAAATAAATTTTAAAAAAGAAAGACAATTTCATTGTAAAACGATTATACAATATAATTACTATCATGAAACTACGTCAAATCCTAACTGTTGTGGACAGGAAGTAACGTTTAATATTTTAATGCATCCAAACCTAATTTATAGTTAAAACAATGGTTTCAAAGCCACAAAAAAATATAATTTATAAAGAAAAAACGGTTTCAAATAATTATAACATACTCATAGACGTAGGTACGTATCTGTCCCTTCTAGCCAAATTATAGTAAGCGAAAATTTTAAGACAATGACTTTTAATTGTAAGATATTTAAAATTAAACTTAGAAGCCTATCAACAGATTTTTATCACAAAAATTCTTAGATGGTTAAGGAAGAAACGTTACGGTCTATGATATTACTATTTTTGCAGTATATTTATCGACCTTGAAACTAAGCAGCGAATTTGTCTTATGCGCCAATAGTAAAATTTTCGACAAACGTTTTGGAGTGTTGTGTTTTATTTATCTTATGAGCAAAATTATAGAAAATAATTGCATGGATTTTATAATTTTTTGATCATGTATCAGCAACTCACGCGCCATATTAGTCTTTCTACGCCATTCGAATCAGCTACTAAAATGTCAAAACCTACAAAATTATGGTCTAGGCCTACAATATAGATATTAAAGAAAATACTTTCAACAATAATATATAGAATAGTAATATCAAAGTTACACTAATTAACAGTTACTTTATAAATGTTTATAGGTTAAGAAATATATAAAAATTATTTTAGGTAAAAAACTTTCTCAGTAAAATTTCTGCTCTATCGCTTACAACAACTTGACGAGAAGGAATCGATGTATTATTCAACAGTGATATGAAATCAGTTAAAAAGATGTTTATATTATCGTGATAAGACATTCAACATCCGAGCAATTTAATGCCATAAATATAATTTTTAATTTTTATATTTTCAATTATTTTATATTTCCAATTAAAATCATGCATCGAGTTGATACTAAAAATAACCAAACCTTTTACACTTATGAATTGTTATCCCATTTACTATCAATAATTAGTTTCGTCTTCCAAAACAATCATTACGCAAATATTTTTATAAAAAAATCCAGTATATATAAATATATATATATATATATATATATATATATATATTTATATTTATATATATATATCCAGATATTATAATTTCTATAAGAAAATACATGCCAAATACATTTATATGTGTAAGCAAACGGAAATACTCAATAACATAAGAAAGCACTTAAAAACAAAAAATAATCCCATACTATCAATTTCCAAACCTAGATATCCAAGATATTCCGAATAAAAGGAGCTGCAAAGAATGATTTAGTATCCTAATAAATTTCTAGCGGTATGCGGTTGTGACGTATTGACGGCGTTGTCAGTTCTCTGAATAATTGTGGTACGTGTCAATTCCTAATCGTATTGCATATCGAAATAAGCCAATAATTACTTTCCACTGAACTGTTAAATATAAGATGATTATGAGTAATCGTCAGTTTTAGGAAAAAGTGTTGATATATCTCCTAATTTTTTTAATTTTCTTAAGTACCTTGGGCTTGAAAGGATTTATCAACAAGGTAATTGATTCCTAGGATTGTGTATCCTATCTTAAGAAATGAATAAAAACTTTTAATAAATTAAAACAGAAAGAAAATGAATTAGGGAGCATTAGCTTAACGCATTGCAAAAACATAAAGATCTCACACAGCCTTTTATCAATTTTTAACGGTGCAACATTCTATATTAAAATCGTCATATTATGAGGCATATGCCAGTGGCGTGATGTTAACTCCGAAGTTACTAAATATATCCGTGTTATGAAAGTAAACAAATGTATATTATAATATGCAAAGAATCCAGTGTGATTATCGTTCCGGCACTAACAAAGGCCAGCGAAGTATGCGCTGTGACCCAAACACACCCTGAATGCCACATTGGGACTCTTGTATTCCTGTCTTAAGTTAGATGTATACATACGCGGCGTTGCTCACGGAAAAAGCGTCAAAATGAATATAAACATTTTCAACAACTTCTTAATGGATATTAAAAAAAAGTTAAAAAAAATATTAAAAAAATTATATTTTTATATCAATACTGCATTTCGTAATAAATGCGAACAATATAACGGTTAAGGCTTAACTACTATTTTCCCAAGGTATGTTCACTGGCGCTAGTATAAATAACGAAATTTCGATATTTTTAAAACAGGTATGGAAGTCAAGACATAACTTGGTAAAATTATGTAACTTGGTAAAATTATGTACTTTCGGAAATGGATATGTTCTCAGATCTGAACCTAATATTTGATTTAAATAGTTTTGCTCATGCTTAGTTGTGTTATTAAACCATAAGTATCGTTTCTATACTTTGTAACTAAGGACAATTTAACAGTGTATTTTTTTCCAAAATTCTAAGTATTTCATCTTAAAAAAGTATAGTTCAGAAACCAAGATTTGTTTTATCTCATAAATATATATTTACTATATTAATCCCCAGCATTGTCCTACGCAATTAGCTTCCAAGATAATTACTCTAACAAAGTTAAATTATCTATCACTGAAACAATGCCCAAGTAAACGGACACCAGAGAACTGCGATTGAGGACAATACCCGCGTCGCTCACGACGACAACAGACATAATGGCATTATTTACAGGCATCCCGAGTTTACTGAAGCAAGCGTTTTGACAAATTCTGTGCAAACAAAAGTCACCTTACTATATCGTACTAGTGGTCGATTTACCTATAGTTGAAGAAGTGAAGGACTTTATTAATTGCCGATCGAATAAATGTATTATACGAGAAGTCGTTGGTAAAACTAGTTTAGTATTTAAATATGTTATTACATTCAAATATATGTTTGCCACTTATAAAAAAAACTTTGCCATTTTTGTCCCAAAATTTTCATTTTAACATGTAAGTTAGATTAGCAGCCAATTATCAATTCAGAATTAATATTCCTCAAGTATCTGTATATTTGCTTCCATGAAATAATGCTTGCCGAGACAAATTTAATTTATTAAGCGGGTACAAAAAGTATTCACCTTTGCCTTAATTACATAAACTCATCGTTTTCAGATAAACGACTCGCAGTTGAACTGATATTTTTGAACGGCAAAGAGCGAGGAGGACTTCTACAAAATATTGTACGTAGAAAGTTTGCAAGCCTTCCCAGAATTTACAACACAGTCTGTAATATATATTCCTGAATTTACAGAATAATCTCTGTCTATTAAAATAGAATGAACGGAGTGTTTTGCTTCTATGATAAGTTGTGAATTATTCAATGAACATTCCCTATATCGAAAAACAGGAGTAAATTTTCTTATATAAACATCACAATATTTTATTCATATTTTCAATTTATCGGAAACTCTTATAACAAAACAAAATATTGAAACAAGTATGATTGGATGAAATTATCAAAATCTAAACAAAACATTACAAATAATATTTTGGAAGTTTGTATTTACAAAGATTTGTTTGCAATTAAAGAAAAGTGTCAATTAAATCATGATTCATTTAACAATCCCATTACGTATTTAACTATATCCAATATATGCAAATATTCGACATAAAATTACAGTTTTTGAAGAAAAGTAGAGAATTAATGAGAAACAGATAAAAGTTTAATGAATTATTACTTTTTTTGGAGAGTTGGTGCGTAGGATTGGACAATAAATGTAATAAATAATATACAGATAATATTAATTGGAGCTATAGCGATATGTTTATTTAGTAGGCGCAACCGTCACAAACAAAAAAACAAAATTCTAAAATATAAATATGAGGTAAATATATAATTCATTCACGTGGACACTTATAATTCCAAAAACTTAAATAAACTTGACATAATTAAGCTTTTTCATTATACGTCATTCAAAAATTGATGAAAATCGGGTTCCCTCATGTGATCAATCATGCGTAAGTTTTACAGATTGATGTTTTATAACATTTTAAAATGTACTTTATAAATAAACCAAAAGCAAACTTAAGGTTGGATATCCTGTAATTTCTGCATCTTCAAAGTCCTCAAAATCGTGACCTCGTTAATTATCTAAGGGAAATCCCATTGTTTATTTTAATTGGTGATATTTATGATAAAATATTACGTTACATTGTATATTGTAAATCCATTATATATTAAATGACTTTAATAAAATTTATATTTTTGCTTCCCTAATTAACGTAACCTTTTATTATCTCTCGTAGTCCTCCAATATCGACATTCAGGATTATTTCTATCGTTTTATTACTGCCAAATTGTTTGATAGTTTTACTTTTTGTAGTCGTGTTAAATGAACCCAAATATTGTCTAAGTAAAGACCTTAATACTACTTGGTACATTTACATTGCTGATGAAATTTGAATAACTGCATTTATATTATTAGACCGTCTACAATTTTTCACTTCGCTTCGCCTTTAAATCGGTCACGCTTGTTTCCGTGTATATAAACCATATAACTCATTGTTTGCAATATTAGAGGGGCAGGAGGATGATACTACACATCTCACATTACTTCAGAGATCAATATTTCGAAAAATGGGATTTAAAAATATGAAATGGTAAACATAACTTTCAGTTATTTTGAAGGATCTCCTATGATTGGGATATCATGGGAGAGATCCTTTAAAATAATAGTACACTGGAATAACAAACTCACTGGAAAGTTCAAAAAAACCCTTCCGTTTAAGAACTGTAAAAAGTTCACTAAATTTTTCTTTCCTTAAAATTTTTAGGCTATTTCTACTACAAACTATCTCTATTTACAAACGTACCTGTTGAAATTTTAAGGGTTGTTTGTCTTCCTATGGGACATGGAAAGCTAATTCTCCGTTAAGACAATTCATTTTTGTTCATGCTATACCCATTTATTTGAATACCAAATTCTAATGCGGTGCTGGACAATGATAGGAATTTTCTGGTATTCTGTCGAGGTTTAAGTACTGGAACTTCTGTTTATCCAGCACTCAGCTATTAGCGTTGGTGTATGTTTTTAAACTGTGTGACAAAGATTTACCATATATAACCTATTCCTTATTTTATTAGTTGCTAATTTCTTCATCCGAAAGAATTATCTTCAATTTGAATAACCTTAACACAAAAAGAAACTCATAAAGTAGAAATATACAAACCTAATATAAATTTAAATCTATTTTCTATGAGTTAGTGCTCATGAAGAATTGGCGCCAAAGAGCTTAATCGAGCATGCTTTTATAGCTGGTAATAAAATATTTTGGTACTTTCGACCATATCTGTGCTAAAGTCCCAAATTTTTGGCTGAGCACTTAATAACCAATCTACTATAATAAAGAACCGAGATCAAAGTATCCTTTAATATAATTAACGACAAAATTACTTCACATGATTTATTTACAAGAATTGATGAAAATTTTAATAAATAATGTAATAACGCTGTGTGATATTTTCACTGTTACTTAGCCACTTGCTAACTTGTGACAAAAAAGTAAAACATCACATTAACGATATTGCAAAAACAAATCTGAAAAAAAAACATATTGTCAAAAGTCACGAAATGCTCTAGCGAATTGTTTTCCCAATAACAAAAAGAAATAGGTGATATGTAATGATATAGCTAATTTTTATCAACCCATTAATAACCGTCAGCGATGTATTTTCTTCTTTAATTTATAAAACATTTTAATCATATCTTGAAATTGATACAAACAAAACTGCGAACTAACAAAATTAACGTTTTCCATAGCGAAATGAATATATACACGTGTATACATCGTATACGAGCGATTTATTCGTCTTTAAGTGACAAATATAACATAAAAAGCAGTTTACACCATTAAAGCCATTGGATCAATAAATTAATAATAAAATATTTTATAACCTATTTTCAGAAGAAATAAACCTATCGAAATAAAAGTATCGGAACATACACGAATATGTTTTTGCTGCGTGCAAGGAAACTCGCATGCATTTATTCGTGCGGACGAACTTGCTCAAATACATAATATTGTTGAATATATTTGGCGTTAATTTTGTAGAATTTCATCATTCACAATTAAATGAAACTACGTTATGTAGTTTCATTTATTTAATTTATAATTTCTACTTTATAAAGTAGAAATAATACTAAATCACGTAGTTTTATGTAATTGTACATAATATTGTCGTACGCGTGTACGTATATCGCATATATATGTGTACAGTCTAACGCATTAACTGTTAAGTCAGTATAAAACCCAAATTTACTATCCGAGGTTGTATTTCTAGTATATTTTCTTCAGTGTGATGACAAAAGTTATTACGATTAATAAGTCGATTGTATTATTTCGTTTTTTCTAATTTATGTTTCAATTATATCCATTATAATTTGTTTGATTTCGCTAAACTAAATTCCCTTCTTAACTGTTTCGATTGCTAAGCTGGAATTTTGTCTGAAATTGTCATGAAAATATATTATTAACTGTAAGGAAGGAACATTTACGAGGAATATTTAATTATAAATAAATATTTTAACGTATTTATGAGGGTAAGAGAAATTAGATACATACCTATGTGAAATATTTTTTAAAAATTCGGTTTCGAATTCCTGGTTCATATTTAAATATATTAAATTTGAAATATAATGAAGTGATGGTTTACAAGTAAATCTAATACAAGTAATAAATATTTTTATAAGTAAATCACCATGGGATCGAGTCAATAAATTGAAGCATAGATTGAAAAGGGTAAAATAGGTTTTATATATTGAGTTCAACATTTTGCAAAGCCATTCACATGAAGTAATAAAGTAATTGTTGCAAGATGTGTAACCTGTGCTCAGACAGGCGAAAGAGTCGGCCTAAGTCTGCGTGAGATTTGGTGTTATTTGTTGTATTGTTATACGGTGAATATAATAAACAAAACTGTCTCTTAAAATTTGCTATATTTTTTAAAATCAATTAATATTTTGACAAAAAACGAATACGAGGTAGATTTTTTTTCTGCGAAACCCAAATAAATGCAAAGAGTAATTTAAGACATGTACATACCTTATGAATCAAAAACTTTTCAATTTACATATATTGCACTGAATTACCAACAATCACTTAATTGACTCACCAATAATTGAATTTTTTGAAATTGTACTTAATTTTTTTTAAATATAATTATATTTTTGAAACCCTTGTGTTTTAAAAATATATTCATTTATTTTGATCTTTTTTTGACATCCTACTTGCATGGAAAAATTATTTGGGCTTAGTCTTTCGAAATACAGAAATGAAACGAAAGTTTATGTTTGGTTTGTCTAATTAGAAAACATCCGATGGCTAACTTTTATTGATAACGATTCGAAAATATTTTGTATGTTAATCCATATGATAAAACACACACATACACGCGCGCACACACACAAACACCCGCACACACACACAGACACATAAACACACATACACACACACATATAAATATACGCACACACCCACATACACACACACACACACATACTGGTATATACATACATAAATGCATGTATGTGTGTGTGTAATGGAAAGTATAATTAAGTTTTATGGAATTGTTAAGCGTCTATATACACACGATATGATAAAAAATGACTGGAATGTTTCATGCCAATAACTTAATAGGAAGTGGACTATCCTATTTAAATAGTTTTATTTTATGTAGTAGTGTAGTACCATGAGTTTCATCACTTTGCCCATAATACTATAAACGTAGATCTGGAAATAGCGAAGCCTATCCTGTCATTTTGGAGCAAAACAGTGTGGGGAAAACAATAAGAATTATAATATGCACAGGACTCGCAACTATGTATTTTTCTAGAAGCATTTCCTTATCAAAAATACTGAGATAAAATAATGTGACAATCAAACAAATAAAACAACAATTATATTTTGCATTAATAGAGTAAATATTATCTTTATTACTGAATATAAAATTTAATTGATTAAATATGATTATAATAGATAATTTAATTGCTTCTGTTTGATTAGAGGTAAAACATTCAAAATAGCTTCATTCATAGAGTACGCATTTGTTAATAAATAAAATAAATTCCATAACTTCACGACGTCAATAAAGAAAAAATATTGAAAGAAGAATAATCAGTGTTTGTAATAAGGAGTTTAAACTAGTTTGTTGAAAAGAGAGACCTTGGATAGACAGGTAATCTTCATCTATAATAACTATTTTAGAACTGTTGGTTCATTTGAAAATGAGTTGCAATTTTATTCATCATAAATTTATTTATTTACATTCATCGTATCACTTTGGTTCACTGGCGATCGGGTTGAAAAATATTATTTGTTATACATTTATAAAAACTAAAATATAAATTAAAAGATTGTTTAAAAATAGTATGCTAAATTAAATGTTTCTACCTTTTTTTAAACTGTAAAAACGATAACCAATTTTGCGAAGGTCTCTCAGTGTACTGAAACAATATGGGCTCGATCGCCTTAAGGGCGTACTTAAATTGTTGACGAAAAACCTCCAGTTATGCCAAGTCTATTATTAATTACCGTATAATATATACAAACATTTTGATACGTAAACATAATTAGAACCTTCTTTTGTAACACATGAAGATTCCCATTTCCTCTTCTTAATTTGTATAAAAAAGGATTTAGATTCTAGATGCACCCCAAATGCTGTGAATAAAAATATTCGCGATGTCTTTCTACATTATTGGTTTAATTATAGATAGATTTATCATTCTTAACCATAATAAAAAAAAATTATGCAATTGGATTATTTTATTTCATAATGTCGAATAACGCATTTGAGTGACTCTCATTTTTCAAAATTTTTGGGAAATTTGGTAATGCACTGGTATTTTTTGGATTCAGTTAAATTAACGTGTTGAATACACTTTAATTTGATCGAAGCTTTAAAACCTAACATAGAGTTTCCTTGCGCGTTTTTACTTAAATCATACCAACGCACAAAATGGCCCAAATCTGCTGGTACTTTATTCTCTTATCAGTCTGTATCACGACTTGCACAGTTATGATGATATCTTCAGTTATTGCTATTGAGGCGCTACTCACGCAGATCATAAAAGAGTTTGATACGTCGAAGCTCGAACTCGTTAAACTATTTTTTAAGGAAAGTGCAAGATGGGGCTTCATGTTACAGTGCCAATCAAAGTCGATTGTAAAATTGTAATTAATTGAGAACATAAAGGATGTCATAAAAATCATCGAATGAAAATTTTCTCGTGTTAAATTTCTACACACAGTTTTTAAATTGGCACCAATTGAAGGACTACTGCATAATGAAACGGCGGGTTTTTCCAAATTTGAATTAATTTTTTATTACCATTATTGCAAATAACCTGTTTTAAGAACTTTGGTTGCTAATTCAACATTTTCTAGTTACTCATAGCTTTACGAATAGCCACAATTATCACATTTTGTTTAGAAATTTTAATTTAATTATATTAATAGTTAAAGAAAAAATGTATTTAATTGTTTATAGCTTAAATGAAAAGATAGTGTCATATAACGGGTTAGTAATTTAAATAAATAATCTAAATTGAGTCAGGAGGAAAGATATATATACTGATTGATTAAATGGTTTTTTTGTAATTAAATTAATTAAGACTTTTATTTATGTTTTTTTTACTTAATTACCTAGGAAAGTAAATTTTAGATATTTTCTAAAATATTTCATATTTAGGTAAGATTGAAGAGAAATATATTATAGCATAGTCGTTTAGTTATAATTTATTTTCACTTCTGCTGTGCTTTTTTAAAACTGTCAAAAGCTTTTGTATTTCTCGTGAATAAATACCTTACCCAATGTTAAACGAAGATTTTTGCAAATATTACTTTCATTTCTGCAAAAATATTTGTTCAAAAAAAATTAATATTAAACATTATATTTGCCGATTTCTCTTTTTACAACCTTAGATTTCTTAAGTCTGAATCTTAAAATATGAACTGTGAACAGCGATATTATAAATAAATTAACGTTTATGATATTGTGTTTAAAACACTCGAATAATAAAAGACGAAGTTAATCTCGGTAATAATATAATTAAATATATATAAATACTAACTTCATCAACCAATAGCTTCGTTGGTATGTGTATATACCTTTCTTGTAAATATTATAGGTCTTTTTTAATAACCATAGCTACACTCCCTTATATAAATAGTTTTAAAAAAAGTTGTAATAATGCTACTCTATTTTTTTTTTTTACAATACAGCACAAGCCAGTAAACAGTTTTATTTAGTTTTTTTAGGTTAATTAATATAAAAATCGTGGGGAATTAAATAAATTTTGCGTATTACTTTCCACGTCAAACATATACTGCTGATATTCCCAAATAATATTTACGTATAAATTAAAATAACTAACGTAAATTAAATACAAAGCGTGCCGATTGCAAATCGCAGTCTTTCTTAATATTTTTTTAAAAGGGATTTGATTTTACGAATTAAAATTTGATAGATCGCTATTATTGTATTGAGACCCAATGGTCTCAATGGTTCCAAACGTATATCTAAGAAAGAAAGTAAATGCGTAAACTTTCAGAAAATTTTACATACCGCTGATAAATTTAAAGAACACAATTCATATACCGATATACAAACGAACTAATTAATAAAGTTCACCTTAACATGTTTTTATATCACATGTTTATATACTGAGTGTCCCCTTGGATCATATTATCTTAGTAATATTACATTCAATCTTTGCAAAAACCGATTGTTTGTTTATGGAACACCTGAAATTCGTTTAATTCAATTTATCTTAACTTTTAATGACATATGATTGTTGTAAAAGAGGCCTTCGAACGTCAGTTCAAGCAGGAGTAAAAGCTTGATTTAATCTGGTTCTTTGAAATGTTATTTATTTGAATTTTTCTCGACTGTATTTAAACGTTTAACGAGGTTTACAAGAAATTCGTCAACTCTTTCTTTATTTATAGTAAAACAAAGTTGTATTAATTAACCAAACGTGTTTAAAAACGTAATGAAATTTATATTTCTAATAACTTGTAGAATTCACATTTTTTTGTATTCATCGTTTTATGATTATCTTATAATATTCAAAGTAATTTCGTTGTGGCAAAAAGATATAATTTTGATAATACAATCAGTGATACTCGCCATTTTAAACGGTAAAAAAGTAAACGGGAATTTATTTAATCACATGTTTTAATCATATCACTTGAAACGTAAAATTATTGGTAATCCTAGAAACATTTAATATAAACTTTTAACATTTAATAAATTTAAATTTAAAGTAATAATTCAGTTCAAAACTCTAAATAAATATAAACTGTTAAGTGGTATTATGTTTATAGCGTTTGTGTTTATATTTCTGAGAAAGAAAATTATTTTTGATATTTAAACTTTTAAATATTATATTTACAATTTTGAATTATTCATTAATACATATATTAAATATTTAATGGGCAATAAGAAGAGAAATTATATTTTATTTATATTAATACCATTGGTGACAATTTACTCATTTGAATTTTAGAATAAATTACAAAGATTTTATAATTTATTTGAGCAAATTAGATAATCATGTTTAAATATAAATATATTATTTTTCATTAAATGTTTCTATCTCGGACCATCCTGTTTACTATAAATTATTTCATTTAATGTCTTTTAAAACCAAGTTCGTACTCGTAAAACTATGAATCATTCGTTGACGAAATTATTTGTGGTAATATGAAATTAATACGACAGAGTGGATATAACTCACGTCATATTGCTATATATATATATATATATATATATATATATATATATATATATATATATATATATTTGTAGGTATATTTGAAGCACTTTTGTTCTGCTTAGCATGTCTTGAGATAAATTTCTCTATGTCCTTATTTTAATTTTATTATTTCCTAATTAATTATCACATACTGAAAACAATTACCAAAAATAGAAACAAATATATTTCATATGTTACATGTTCTATCGCACCTGAAATGTAACATATAATTCCTATATCGCAATTTCTAAACAACAATTACCTCTTAATTTCGAAAGTAGTTCTTTATATGGAACGTTAGTAAATATATAATGAATTTATACTTTTTATAGGGTTCAATACCTTAATAGGAAAAATGGAATCCTATGAGGGTTCGCCATTCACGAGTACTTTCACAACTGATTTCCTTATAAACTACATACTTTTATTATTTATTTTTGATCCTAAAATATTATTATTAAAATTTGCTGGAATGTCACTTTTATCTATCTTTTACAGATTTCACAAAATAACACTTTTCGTAATTACATGATTTCTTTTTTGGTTTTAAATCGTTTAAAATTACATTTAGCGGTTTGGAATTATTAAAAACTATATTTTTATGTTCGCTGAACCATTTTTTGTACACAATTATTAGTCATCGATAAACTTCGCAAAATGTTTAGCTACTAAAATGTTTGAATTCGGGGCAACCAAAAACTTTCATTGTTACAGGAACCGTACTAATTCTGTCACTATTTTAATCTATTACCATTTAGTTGAATTATGTAGTTGGTGTTTAGATTATGGCAATATTATGCAGCAGCATGTATGGTTAACACAGAGGGAGAAAGAAGAGAGGGGGATACCTTGTGAAATGCGAATTAACAAAACAAATTATGTGAGACATTGGTATTTGTTGAGTTTATTATATGCTAGTTGTGCTTACGACTTCTTTCGCATCTCATTCAGAATTTGAAAATACGTCTCTTGGATATAAATTATTATAATACCAAATTTTATCAAAAACTCTCCAGTAAATTTCGAGTGGTCGGCATACAAATGAATATATTAGATAGATAGACAAAAATACTAAAAAGGGTTTTCTGTTTTCTATTACCATTCTTCACGCTAAATTAATCACATATTTTCCATGTAGAAAATTTAAATACATTTGAAGGAACTATTTATAAGGATTCCAAAACCAATTTTCCCAATTTTACGTAAGACCTAATTGCTTCGCTCATGTATTTTTGTTTTGTTTTTGCGACGCACTTGTTTTCCAATAATAATGTTTTTATCTCAAATTACTAATAATTGTAATAAAAATATATTGTAACCTTGGTCGATTGACAAAATTATTCTTAATTCAATTCCTATTCATCAGTTTAAAATCCAGACGCTTAGTCATATTGCCTAAGTGCTTATATGTTTTGAGAGATGATTAAACAAATGAAGAAGCTTGTAAGCGGGAAATAGACAGATAAATATTACTTAGGAAATACTCGAAATTAATAAACAAAAAACAACAAATCAATTAAAAAATAAGTACCCATAAAACTGTTACAAAAATTTGTCACTTTATTGGATTCACAGAGTCTAACTTCAGTAAACATTTCAATCAAAAACTACGTTTTAAGGTTTTATAAATGTGCTTTGTACATATTTAATTTATATTTATTATAATGTGATTTCGGTAAATTATATAATTGTTTATTTAATTTAAAGCGACTACCAGCAAAGTCATAAATTTATCTATAAAAAACTTTCTAACCAAAATATCTGAGATTCACGATCTATGATATTTGTAAGTATAAAGTATAATATCCATTTAATACATTTTCAATGGTCTATTTTCATTTTCTTGTCTGCTCCTGGCCTACAATTATATTATATTGAGTCTTACGCTTACGCACCAAAAAAAGATTAAAAAAGGAAACCCTCGTAAAATTACTCGTGTGCCCGTCTGTTTGTAAAATGTTTGAGACGAAATTTTCAGAAAAAAGAGAGTGTCTTAGAGTATATACTACAAAAAGTTTTTTCACTCTTTGTAATAATTTTGACATTTTATAGAAGTCAATAAAAATACATACCTTCTCCCTCATTTTCGCTAAATTGATGCCGATCACCAATTATTCCGTTAAAGGCTAAATTACTTTTTTTTAAATTATTGGTTTATATTTTTATAATTTACTCACAATTATTTCAAACATTATGCAATGCGAAATGTTTTTTTTGCGCAGTTATGACCAGAGGTTGTCAAGGAAATAATTATATTGTTTTTAGATTACCTCTATTTATATAATATTTTCACGGTTCTCACGTTGCGCCATTTGTTTTTGAAAAAAACTAATGTTGACTTGCTGAAACCAATCCTTGATAATTAACGCAGTAAGATAGTAAATAGACTTAGATCCGAAAAAATACGTTAGGCAGAAATGATAACCAAATTATGTCCACCTTTGTTTCGGTTTTGGCTAAATTTGAATATAAAATAGTGATGTGAAGAATTGTGTACCGTAAGAAGTGATATAAATTCCATTGATATAATTCCATTGAATAATTAAATTTAATGTTGTGCTTCATTGTATTTTCATTTATCGATAGTTTGTTTTCTTAATTATTGATGTCTAATTGAATATTTAATAGAAAATATACCCAGATATGTCTTTGTAGCATCGATATCATCATATTAGAGTACAGTGTCACATCTTTCGCCACACAATGTCAAGCCTTACACACACACTAGCATATGGTTTTTAGGTTATTTTTATCTTTTTGATGTATCTCACATAATAATAGGAAGCGGAGGTGATAAAAAACCGTACTTCTTTATTACACGTACATCTTTATTTTTATGTACTCTTTGGTTTCACATATTTTCTCTTTCTACAAACATACTTTCTGTTACTTTAGGTTTCGCACACTTTCTGTCACTTTCATAAACAAAGTGGCTCATTTGGAGGGAGGGTCTTTGTCAAGTAACTCGTTTGGAGAGAGGCTTTTTGTCCTACAAAATACACTACTTGCATTCAAAAAATTAAATAATACGAAATGTGAAAGCTTGAAAAATAATAATAACTTAGTCGACGGAAGTACCCCCACCCCTTTGGCATAGTGTATCAAAGTTACTCAATTAACATTTTTAAAAGTAAAAAAAATACAAAAGAAAGGTTGAGGACTAGAATTCCACGCTTTTATAGAAAATATTTGGTTCCATAGCTTACAAGGAACATTCTTGAACTTTGCTGAATGTCAGGTATTTTATGGAACGGGTGCACTTAACAACCAGGAACAATTTTTTTTAAATCACGTGAAAGTATACACATTAAAATCTACATACCTAGAAAGAAATTCTACAGATGATATTTATTTATTATAGAAAAACCATTTTAAAAAAAATACGCACCAGAAATATGTCGAAATTTGTATATTACATCGTTATTTCTCATTATATTCACAATGAATTTATCGTTAGATATTACACATTTGACACACGCAAAGGAATTAGAAATTAATGAAATTAAATCACTTAAAATAAACTTCCAAAATTACGATAAAACAATGTCATTTTTCACAATATTAAACGTCAAATAAGAAAAATTATCAATTATACCAACTTAATAGGTTTTACTATCAGTAAATCTTTAATTTATGGTTTTTTTTATTTATGACTAACAACTTTTGCAATTGGCGATCTTTGAGATATAAACTAATAACGTACTAGATATTAGAAAAATACAAATGATATATGTAACTAAATAATTTCCGGCCGTGGCTAATGTATTAAACAAATTGTTTAAAGAATAACTTCTAATAAACATGTATATTTCCAAAAAGAATACTTGTTATAAGTATTTCGAAAGCATAAGTAAAATCCCAGCCAGGGCTGGACTTAATTTAAATAATCAAGAATTAATATTGTAATATTTATTGTAAATTGTAATAAATATTGTCAATATTACACTTTTTAAAAATTAAAAAAATAGCATGTGAATTTAAAATATATTTAAAATTTAGACAACTACAAAGTGAAATGAATGCCATAAAATGTCCAAAAAAATATTTATGCCATAATACAAATAGACTTTGTTTCTTGTGTGTTGACACCATTTAAGCAAAATGTAGTTGTTTAAATTGACAGTTTAAAAAAATATTTAATTTTGATAATTATTTTTTGGCATAAGTATTAAATAATTCATAATAAATTATCCTTTTAATTGTGTAATAAGTGGTTAGTGATAAAAGAATAAGTGAAATAACTGAAAAAAATGGTTAAAATCTGTTCCATCGCAAACTAAGTGTAGAAAGAAGGAGGAGAAAGTGTCGAACCAAAGGTATTGGCTTAAAAAAGAAATGTACGACTAGACTCCCCCGTAATTTCCATAAATCTAAATATTTGGAAGGTAATTTTCCAGTTACAAATATTTTCAAGAGTGTGGTAATATCACTATTTGTTAATTTACTTTAATAAACAATGAGACAGGCGCATTTATTTGATTTAGGAGATGTTTGTGGAAAATCAAAAGAAGTAATGGTATTTATAAATTATTTAGAATAAAGTTAATAAATTTATTTTATTTTTCTAGCAGTCGTATTCGTAATACAATTTATTTTACCACATAATTTCTAGGAAAAAAAATAGGTAAAATACCTTCGAGAAAACTATATTTCAACCCGAGGAAGGGAGAGGGGAAGTAAGTGACATAAATAAGACCATGCAGTTGATGAACGTCCTATTTTTTGACTTAGAGTTTTCTTTTTTGCTTCTTTCAGATATAATTTTTTTTCAGTTTCTCCCTATTGACACTTATGACAGAACTAAATTATCTCGATATTCCTTTATTCTATATTAAGCTATTATAGGGAAATTGCGTCTTATATCGTACGTTTGCATGCGCGCGTATGTGTGTGTATGTACGCGCTGTTATATCCTGTACTTGCTAGCAGTAATGCTTACACAGCACCTGTCTCACGATTCTCGTATCAACATGATAAGGGCATCCGGCTGCCAGAGTATTGCATTACCATGACTAGCTCTGTCCCCAGGCCCGTCAGCAAACTCCACTCCCAGATGCATCAGCATTTCTTATCCTTTATAAACCCTGGACCGAAGCTTCACGAAGTTCAGATAATCACAGTTCAATCCAGTCCTTAGTCCGCGTCAGTCGTAATCCAGATACAAGCGCGATCAAAGTCTAACTAAATATTTTATAAAATATAATAATTGTAATAATTCGTTAAAATAATAATATCTAAAAATAAATTGTTTTTTTTTATATTAAAACTTAAAGTCGTCATAACATTATCATCAAAAATTTATATAAGATGTGGTAGAAATATTTCAAACACCATCAATTGGATTAAAAAAGCAGCAAAGTTCTTGTGGAGCTTTGTATATATAAGAGTATATATATATATACTCTTTTGCATAAAAAACGGGCGGTTTTGATTTTGTCATATTATTAACAAAATATTATTTATTAAGAGGTTGTATTAATTGTAATAGTTACTGGCAGGTATAGTGTATTCTGGCACATAAAAACGAACGTTCTAAATTTTAAATTTATTCTTTTTGAATGAAAAGTTTCTTTCACTGACAAAACGTATTTTTTGGTGGTAAATGAAATCCAACTCTTATTAAGTTCTCTTTCATTTGTTACGTTTTTTTATTTTAACGAATAAATTTTAATAAAATATCTGTTGTTTGCTGCATTAGTTCACTTCTGTTTGCTGTTATCAGTATGGTTGAAAAAACGATAAATGCTAGTAAAATTATTGCGCTGCTTGAAGAAGACTGTAGCCAATGTTATGTGTCTCAGCAGTATAACGTGAGCCGTTCCACCATCCGAAGGACCTGGCAACGATACCAAGAAACGGGCTCCGTCAGTAGAAGACCAGGTTCTGGAAGAAAACGGTGCACGGAGCTACAGGACGACCGCTTCATAGTCAGTTAAGCGCTACGAAATCGTCAAGTTACGTACGTGGATCTCAAACAGAACCTCGAGGATGTCAGAGGTACACGAGCTATCGCCCAGCTCGGGGCCCTACATTGCTTCGTGAGCAGCGAGTTGGCAGATTGAGATTCGCTCAAAATGTTTCGTCATGGACTCAACAAGACTGAATTAGTGTTTTATTATCCGATGAAGCTGGTATATCGATTAGTGGTGAGGATCGATGTCGGCGAGTCTTATGAAGACCTGGAGAACGCTTCGCAGAAGTGTGCTTTGAGGAAATCACCCCTTACGGTGGAGGTTTCGTAATGTTTTTGGGCTGGTATTAACTCAGATGACAGTACCGAGTTAGTTTTTATTGAAAATGGCACACTTAATGCACAAAGGTACATAACAGAGGTTCTTATTCCTCATGCCCAACCCGCATTAACAGCAGTTGGAGGCGAGTCCATTTTTATGGACAAGAACGCTCGCGCCCACCGCTCTAGGGACGTTGATGCGTATATGCAGGAGGCCGGAATTCGTCGGTTAGACTGGCCAGCTAGAAGTCCCGACCTCAATCCGATGAAACACATATGGGATAATCTCTAACGACGCGTCAGAGCCGTAAAACCAGTTCCAGAAAACATTTAGGCCCTTAAAAAGGTGATCGTCGTTGAATGGGAACTTATTCCTCAGAAAATGATAAAAACGTCGTCGAAAGCATGCCTAGCAGATTAAGTACATTAACTTTAGCTAGAGGAGGTCATACTCGTTACTACATTTTAAAATTTTATGTTAAATTAATAAAAAATATTCAAAAATAAACTTTAGCCATTTTTAATGTACCGGTATAAAAACGCTCGTATGTGGACTTTACATCGTTTTTTTTATTTATTCGCATTTTTAATGACTGAAGTAGGTAAAAACGATATCTCAATAATAAATAACAAAATTCTCATCATATCGCCATATAAAATCACATCTTTGAATTTGACCACGGCCACAGTCATTAGATTATGACTTTTCAGCAATCAGAGCTATGTGAAAAAAAATGTTAGTAATTTTACAGATCCCACCAAATATCGAAAGGATAAATAAGAAATGAAATGTTTTATAATATAATAAGGAACATGAACAGAAATTTAATTAACTTAAATTGATTTGTATGTCCAACTATTTCCTTACTCTTTTTTGCCATTTTTGTGTCCACATCGTATGCGAACGAATATTATAGTAGAATGTAATAAGAATAAAAATAGGAAAGAGGTATGCGTAAAGTAACTCGAATGCCAAAGAAATATACAAAAATAAACTGCACTAAATAACTATTGTGCCGCAAGTACAAAATTAAGTACCAAGTTATTTAAAAATAATTAAGTACCTAATAATTTAGAAGAAAAGCATGCTTTTTATTTTGTTTTAAGCGCTTAGTGATAAAAGAAATAGTGAAAAACCTGGAAAAAAGTTCCTCGTGTCAAGTAAAATTCTCAATAAATAATCGTCAGCTGTACATTTTTGTTTTAAATACATCGTTTTAATGTATATTCTAAAGGAATACACCATGTTATATCAAAAAAATTGTCAAAATATTCCCGGTACCAAACCGCGTTCATCAATCGCATCCAGTGATTTGCATGCCAAAGGCGAATTTAAGATCCATGAGAATACGCAGTTAAAGTATATATGGAGCAATGGATATTTCAATGAAATTAAATTACTGTTACAACTATTCACGATTATTGTGAAATTTTGAGAAAATTATTGTAAAAAATACTTGACGAAGCCCAGTGAGATTTTTATATCTTAACACTAACATCCATTTAGCACATAAACAAAACTCGGTAATTTAATGATGATTAAGTTCCAGAATGAACAACTTGACTATAAAATTGTGAAATTTTTTTTTTCATTATTTAGCAAATATTTGTAATAATGTACCGGAATGGATACATTGGAAACTACTTTTATTGTATTACCAGAAAAGTACAGATATATTTAACATACACATTTAATGAAATTAACTCATAAATTGAAAAAAATAAAAAGACACCAAATAACAAGTTTCTCTTTTTTTGATGGAGCTGAACCATACACATCAGATCTCTGATACTAATTTCAATGACTTAGGTACTCCAGTAGGTTAAAGAATTTTAATTATCACTCGTTTTACATACAGTGATATTTTTAATACGATCGTAAAACGATGTCAAATATTACGCTACTGGACGTAAAAATTCGTAGTAAAAATATTTCTCTCTGAAGATTTCGTTTTATTTTAACATTCAATTTATACTTCGAAGTAAATGATAAGAGATCTAAATATATTAATACTAAGGGCAGAGTAACTTAATAGTTTGAGTGGGGGAGGCCCCCAGTGATATATAATCCTTGAAGCCACAATTTTTTGAAATTATTTTATTTTAAATAGTAACCGCAAATACTTAAGATATGTAATGTACAATTAATTATTAAGTTAAATAACAAATAATTTCCTGTGCAAACATGACACAATATAAATAAGTGTGCTCAAGAATAATACATAACCTCTCATCAATCAACATCTTGGTATCAATGGTGTATACGTGGGACTCACGGATATACGTGGGACTCAAATTGTTAATGACCAAATCTTGTTAAAAGTAAATCAAAAAAGTAAGTAAATAGATTTTGGGAACAATTTTGATTACGCAAAGCAGCGGCTCCAAGCGGTACACTCGATTTACGTAAGTTTGTTAATGGAACGATGGCAATTTTAAAGTTATTCTAGATCAATAAATTTCAGATTTAAAAATGTTGTTTATAGCGCCTAAATGGTCATTTTAGAAAATTGCTGAAATATTAAACGCAATTTAAATCAGTTTTAAGCAACAAAAAGAAAGCTTTCAGAGTTTGACGACTACATTTTAGTTACCATAAACACTCTCTTTCATTGTATATTATTAGCTTGACTCCATATTCCGTTTTTCTTTCCCAGGTTTTGCAAAGAACAAAAGGTCGAGCAAGTTGGCAGCAAAGTACGATTCCTTAATTAGGAATATTTACCATTTTAATTATATGAGCGTTACAGTAAAGGCTTATATGTTACCATTAACTTTAAAAAATGACTCAGTGTCAAAGTATCAGTATCTTTGAAATTACTCACAAAAGTAGTAATAACAATTGAAATGCGAATTTCTTTAATTTTGAATTAAATTGTCTGCCTTTAGTATAGCTTATGAAGCGGGTTGATTATTTCCATCCTTGGATTAAATACTTTGAATATTAATTCTTATGCGGGGTCAATTGCATTACTCCTAACGTAAAATACATTGCATTTTTAATTCTCAATTAAAAGAAGGGCTTTTTATTTTCACATTACTTTGTTGGTACTTCGTTTCCTAAGTCTTCAATTACTATTTGAGACTTTATATATATATATATATATATATATATATATATATATATATATATATATTGCAGAACTATCATAGAAGAACAAAATATCATTGTTGTATTCATACTTTATAGATAATCTTCTCAAGGTTTTGTCTGGTACATTGAAAACTTTTTATAGAAAGTCACTATTACGTGCTATCCACAGTAAACGGAAATTAAAATATCAGCTTTCATATTTTATCCTTTATTTATTTTTATATATGTAGGAATGTGTGCATGATATAAAATGCACTTGTAGCTTAATTTTCTACCTAACATATTAGCTTCGAATAAATCGTAACTGTAACTCGTGACGAAAATTATATTTTGTGAAAGAAATATTTATATATGCTTAAATTTTGATTAAATCATGGTAAAAATATTATTGCATATTGAAATAATTATCTACCGGACTTTGCAGATATGTATCTTAATGCAGATATGTATACCGTCCCTACCTTCGGAGTTATCGGTTCAAAGTAATCATTAAAAAGATCAATATGTTTAAAAAAGACTAAAATATTAAATGTTTAATATTTCATATGCCTTGTAACTGTCCTACTGAGCTCAGGTATTTTGACAAACGGTAAATATATTTTATTATGGCCTACACATGAAAGAGAGACAAGCTAGAGTTAAATTTTTAACAGATATATTAGGGACGAACGCTATTGCCACATATTGATTCCATGTATCTAAAAATCGGGACGCTATCGTCCCGACATTTGATTTTTTGTAACTTTTTTCACAAAAAATTATCAAAAGTCAGCTAATTTATACAATACATCGAATAATTATATCTAAGTTTCCTCAGGAATTAGTCTACAAATTGATGAAAAACCCCATAAAATCAGTTCAGTAATTTTTGAGCTTAGCGGACATTTTCGGGGAGAGAGACGCAACAGAGATTTTGTTTTAAATAATGTATGGATATTTCACATTAAAATTATTATTTGATAATATAATTTCAGCAAATTATTCGAATTGCAACAAATTCAATCCACTTCAGGGAATTCTCTTGCATGCTCTCACTAACTGTAACTTGATATAAAGCCGCTTCGTTTGACTTTCTGTTCAAGTTATTTCAGTCACCTGATATTTTAATGAGTTTGCTTAATTATTTACTGCCCATAAACACTTTTTGACAAAAAACTCACACGCCAATTCGATCCAAGTGCCGTAAAATGAACTTTAGTCTTAGGAAAAATTTTAAGAAGCCCATCGTCGCATGCTCTTTTGAAGAACTCTTAATATCGTCTCCAAACGGCGATACAATTCATTATGACTCAAACCTTCGTCCAAACTCTTACATTTTATTTAATTTTAGTAATATTATTAATGGTTCTTTGGGTCGCAAAAATGTTCCATTTTTATAATACAATTAAGTCTGGAAATATACTTTATATGATTGCTTAATTTACATTGTTACGTCTATTTCTATATTAAGAACGACTAACTTATATTCTATTTTTAGAGGCTTATAATTAATATATTTGTACTATATTACTTGATTTGAAAGCAATTAAATATGGTTTGTGTAATTCATGTTTAAAATTTATGCTCTGAATGAATTAATTAATCAAAATTCAGATATATAGACATCAATATCGACATAATTTGTATGTTAATTTGGTTTGTATTTAAGAGAAACTCAACGTTTTAGTGTAAATACAGGGCCTTTATAATTTCTGGGTTCTTTTTCTAGGATTTAGTCAATATTCTTGGGTAATGAAATATCTTTTAAAGTGAGAATATTTTTATTGGTTTTTACTTGTCAAATATTTAATGTTGAAGTAATTTAATATGCGTTTATTCAGTCTGTTGGTTACTATGTGTATATATTTTCAGATTACACATGATAAAGTCATGCAAAACAGATCTCGGATCTTTATTGTCCATCCGCAGTATAATAATAATTTATTATATTATGTGGAAGTGGAATTACGTTACATTTGTTCCCAATTTGTGAAAATATAAGGTGAAAAGAAATTGTAAAATAAAAAATTAGGCCAAAAATATAAGTTATCACATATAACATTAGTGTATAATTAAATATTAAGAACAGATTAAAATTTTTCAATTATTTTGATTGCATTTATTTTATTGAAATTGTATTTATAAATATGCCACTAGTAAATTTTTAGGTATATATATATATATATAATGTATATATATATATATATATATATATATATATATATATATATATATATATATATATATATAGAGTGTGTGTGTATATATTTATATACTATATAATGTATAGATTTCTGAGATAAAATAATTATAGTAGGACTCGAAATATTCCTAATCAATAAGCTAATGTATCAAATAATATTTTTTGAAATTTTATTTTATCTTTGTCGCAGAAATTTGTTTTGAACGTGAAGTTCTATCAACCCAAATATTAATCATAGCTTCCTAAATGGAAATTAATTCACATAATAGACTATCTCTAAAAAATTAATTCTCTATTATATATTAATCTCTAAGAAATTAATTGACATAATAGACTACTATAATAGATAAAACGAGAATAAAAATGAGAATCCCTTTTTTGAAAACATAAATCGACAACATGTTTTGAATGTTAAGATCAAGTTTATTCCGGAGTTTTGCTCCAATTATAGTGAACGAGTAACTTAAACAAGATCTGAAATTAGCTTATCAATTTACCATATATTAATTACCATAATTTTCATTTTACCGTCAATCCAGGCATTTATATTGACAAAACAAACAAAACTTACAAGTTTGCTAATGAATCAAGAATAATATTTTCGTTCTAAATGAAACAAATATTCATAATTTCTAATCTAAGAGTCTGAATTTAGTTTTTCATAAAGTTACAATTGTATACTGTCCCCATATTTTAATGATTTGCAGATGGATTTAATTTCTTAAAAGTTTATGAATAATGAATTATTATAGAGTCGAATTGCTTTTAAAGTACCTTTTCTTGACTTATTATATAAAACCATAATTTCTATTTTAATCACAACTTAGATTAAATGGCCCAATAATGTTTTACAAAAATTCTCGTTCACTGACTTCTTATTTCTTGTATGTAATGGAGAAATATTGAACTCTTAAATAAGATAAGTGTAAATATGTTACATATTAAGAACATAAAACAAATTGAGTGATAATTGAAAATAAAATCGCTTACCTTTGGAAACATAAATTACGATAAAATAATATCGTAATACATATAATATAAAAAAAAACGCTTAAGGCGAGTAGCACTTATGTAACATATTTCCCTTTGTTAGCAATAATTGAAAAGTCCGTTGTATTTAACTAAATGTCGTTTCATTTATATTTTTTTACATCATTCGTATTTAGTATCGATTTTAAGGTTCCATAAATCAAAACTAAAACGAAACCCTCATAAAATCACTCGCGTGTTGCATGTCACTTTCTGTGTCTAACCACTCTCTCAGAAATAGTTTCAGGTAGAAAATTGACAAAATTATAATACAAACTTAATATTGTGAGTAAGTATTTTAATCCGCATAAAAAGTTAACAATTTAAAACCGTAATGTGCATATTTTTAGAAAGGACAAATGAGAACTGGAAAAGAAAAAAAATATCCGTCTTACATGGAAAACCAAATAAAAAAAATAATCAAATTGTAAATATTGAATAGCCAGTTATATAAAATACAATAATTTGATTTTAATGCTATTTACAATAAAAATTTTGTATTATATTATACACTATATTATATACACTTGTATATGATATTATTAATATTTTATTAAATTTATAAAAAATATACTACCCTTGCGCGGTATATGCGCTCGCGCGCGCCCTCCATCGCGTCCATATAATAACGAATGCTTTTTTAGAGATATAAAACTTTAATGTGAAAAAAAAACAGATAAAAATCATGACAGTTGCCATTGTTTTGGTTTTATTGGAAAGATAATTAATTATATGGCATTTGTGTTTTAATACGGTTTTAGGCGTATGGGTGCCGATGCAGATGCATTTTCGTCACTCCACATTTTGCATTCTGACGTAGCAACTCTACCTGAAATATGCTTCATCGCTGAATAAGTTATATCTCGAAAAATTGGCTAAGGATTGAACTTCTAGATTGCCCTTCATTCGAGCCAGTCGCCGCGCTCATATGCCTGATATCCTATTTGAACACAAATGGCATATAATAACCTTTTCAATAATGCCAATACTATGATCAATATCAATATATTTATGTATTTTTATTCGTTTTAAATCTGTATCCCTCTAAACAATCTTTATCGTCATACAGCCACGCGACGCTTACATGACGACATCATCGCTGCAACGCGCGTGCGCCGTACACTCACCACTGAGTAATTTCAGATCACCGGAGGCGCCCAGCGCATTTACTTTAAGAACCATATCACATTACGAATTAAAATTCTTAACAAAAAAGTAAGGAAAACTAAATAACACAAAAGTATGAATTTGGCTGGCTTAAAAATATTACCATTTACGCTCGGAAAACAGCGGGCACAAAGTTACAAACAGAAAATTAAATCATCTCGTGACAGTTTCTATTGGTCTCCATATTTTTATTAATATTGTATTCAATATTGTTTATATTTTGTGTATGGAATGTCTTTTAACTAGCATTACCCACTATACACGCACTGAACGTTGATTCTAAATAGTAATAATTTGGAATATTGTGTAAATTCTGAGTTTGGAATGGAATAACTTCTGAGTTTTTAATCAAAATTATAGCGGGACTAAAAACAAATTAAACCAATTTAAGTAAATATGTTGGCCATTAATATGATGTTATTGTGTTTGTAGAACATGGCTATTACCAAGTATTTTTAATCTGGAATTTATTGATTGTAGTAATACGATTTACCGCAAAGTTATAGATACTCACACCGGTTAGAGGTTGACCAGTAGAAACGGAGTGGTGGTGGTCTTACGGTTTGGGTAATAAGACTGCAAAGTACAGACAATGAAAGTATTGAGGTAGAATAAATAATATTAAATTTAAAAGGGGTAAATGGAACCTGTTCTTAGCGAAACCTATCCCCCGCGTAATCTATCTACCTTTCAAAAATTCGTAGCAAGTTTTGTATTGCAGGTGATTACATTATATATTCAATTACCTGACAACGTCAAGAAAGATCCTGTATTCAATTAATCACATGTAGATTTTAAAAACCCGTATGATTATTAGTATATTATCACTCAAAAGTCTTGAACAATATTATTACACATCAAATTTCAAAGATAGAGTCTTAGATCTAGTTTCCACTATATGGGCCGCATGCTTACTGCAGCTGAGCTATATCAGAATGAAGATTGTAACATCCCGTTCTCCCTTTAATATTATATGTATACCTGGCATAATGATGCCCGTTATACAAAGCAAAAAATATAATATTCATAAGACCGACTATGAGGTCATAAGTAAAATAATTGGTTATGATAGCGATTAAGGGAACTCTCAAGGAATGTAATGTGAGCATATTTTCGACTTAATGTTCAATTCAATGAACCCTTTTATTCGATAAAAGTCTGCTCATAACACTAGGTACCCCATTTGGTTTACTCGTGAGCTCATACGAGTTTCCAAATAAAAGGAAAGGATATGGTTGAAACCCATAACGATTTTTCTAATCTTTTTAAGCAATTTTGTCAGTCAACTGCTCACAGATAAAATCATAAAGAAACATTAATGGATTGTGGTATTGTATCTCTTTCTTATATAAATCAAATTGATATCCATCTATATTATCTGGCAAAAATACGAATACTAATCCAAACAAGATTTACAAAATGCTCCCAGGGTTCTCTCAGTCAACTTTCGAGCTCACTGATCCAAGCGTAGTAAATTTGGTCAAAAATATTAAAAATTTACCTACTAGCGATTTTAATATCAGCTTACATCGTTTAATACTGCCGTTTAATGATACTTAAGTTATTCGACTAAGCATAAGCAGATACAATATGTGTTGCTCTTCATGTGTAGTTGATACAATTTGGTGTTGTTCTTATTTAATTCCCTTATTTAATGAGTGTACAGGATTTTCTTTACATGCTGGAAAAAGATACAGGTAAAATCTGTGCATAAAACTGGGTCTAAACAAAATATAGTAATTATAGACCGTATTTCCCAAAGCTAAATAGAGCTTGGTGTTTCGGCGACGTATCCGGTACTTCGTAATTATATTATTTTAGAGCAACATGGCTTTGTCCATGGTAGATTTACTACTGCTAATCTATTTTATTACTCTCAACACTTGTTTGAGTTATTGGATTCCGGATTCAGGTCGACGTGATACATACATATTCCAAAAAAAGTATTTCACAAGGCTCACCACTTAATATTGATACGAAAACTGTTATGGTATCAGGGGCGACCCCTTTAGATAGCTACTTCATACTTAACTTATAAGTAGCAAGCAATCAAAATAAATGGGTTTTTATCACCACGCTTTCAGGTGATTTTTTATGTACCGCACGTGTATTGTCAAGAGATTCAACTGCATTACATTTACAGTAAATGCAAAAAATTACATTCACAGAGGGCAAACAAAATTAAACTTCAGAAATGCAACAGGAGAAATTTACTCAAAAACGTCGACAGCATGTGTGACTTTATTGTCATTTTCAATAGTATTGGTAAATTGCATTTTGGTTTGAAGTTGAGCGGATTGTATATCACGTCCATAGAATGCTTGAATTTGTATTATGAACGGTCCAAGCCTTTAAAAATGGTACAATGCTCTTGTAAGATCACGACCTGAATACGCTTTTCTTGTCTTGAATTCACTATACGTACCTCATTTTGGCAATACAGAGAATATACAAAATAAAATAAAATTCTTCAGTATCGTATCGCTGCTACGATACTGAAGGCTGTAATTTTTCGTATAATGTGTTAAATTTAATGTTATAAGGGGCTGCAATTAATTAAAAATAGAAAACTTAAAATTGATAATTTTTAAGATTACTTTTTCGTGAATAAAAAACTTGGATAAAAAGCCTTAATAGTAAAAAAAAAAAAATAAATAAATTTTTAACATGAAAATGTAAATAACTAAAATTAGTATTTTCCAGGTTATAGGGATTTTTGATGTCATATAAAAAAAAGACATTAACAATAAATTATTTTTTATTTTGATTTAAATTTTAATTTCAGTCATTACTTTTTAAATTTTGTGATAACGAAAACCTTTCAATTTATAATAAAAATCTTAGCATCTCAACCCTCTCAGCAGTTGTAAACTTTTACTATCAAAATATATCACTAATTTTATGCGCTTATTTTAAAACCCGCTTAAAAGTTTTATTATGCTTTTAAGAAAAATTAACAACGTATAAAGGCTTATCAATTAATTTATTTCCATTTCTGAAGAATAAGAAAATAATTAATTTTCGACTAGAAAATTGAGTTTAAATTAACAAAAATTTAATTTAAATTAATTCTTTCAATTATAAAGTATTCAAGGTCCAGAAACAGTAAAATAATGCATTTTTCTGAATTATTATCTTGATAACAAAATAGAAACCGAATGTTTTTGAAACTGAATGAGTCCTCTTTGTTGCATCGGTCATTGAAACGATTAAAACGTCGTCGAATAGATGGAGAAATCAATGGAGGCGTCGTTTCTTTTATTATAAAAAGTATTTACATTTTTTAAATCTTCCGTATTTTGATAATTCATGAAATTTGTTCAATAAGAGTTTATAAGGACATTGCCTAAATAATAACGTATTTTTTAATTTCCTTTCCAAGATATCAGAAGTCGATTGCGAGGATCGCATTCAGATCGACATAGTATTATACTTTTAATGAATGCTTTTATTGTCCGTAAAAAGGTTTGAAAAAAGTGAAATTTTGAAAAATAATAAGTGTGGCCTAGTATTTTTTAGGCGTAAAATTTGCTTCAGCATTTATATATTATCAGATCGAAAGCGTCTTTTGAAATCAAGATATAATTACATTCGAATCTTGAGAAATGCTTTATATTTTTTAATAAATTACTATTCACAAATCTACCACTTGAACTTAAAGCGGTCTTGCTTCATAAATTCCGTTCACAGTTAAACGTGGACAAAGTAATACACAATATTGTCATCAATGGGGATTGGCTAACTGGAACTACTGGGTTTCTATCGTACCAATGCTTGGATATAAAAATTCATTGGCTGTGGTTCCTCACCCACTGCGTACGCTAGAATTCTTACCTTCGACTATTATTTGCATTACAAAATATCTCTTTCATTGCTGACATTTTTTATAGTAACATTTTAAAGGTTGAATTTCGTATTTTTTGGTTAAAAGCGTAAAGAATAACCTACAATTGTATTGTCTGATCCTTTTCTTCAGCTATGTTTTATTTAAACTTTATCGCTGCGGTAAAGCGCCGCACAGCATCATTAAAGTCAGGGCGCAAGCGAATTAAGTGAATTTCTTAAGTTTTTTCTGTCATATAGATTTTATTTTTAACAATGAAATCATAAAATGTAATTATGATCTAGGATATGTAGAATATATGAAATATCTTTTAAGGATCATTTAACTTTTTCCCAGTAATATAGCCAGAAATTAAAAAATATTATAAATTATTTTCCTTTTATATTTTCGAAAGGAATCCAAAAAATTGTACCCTTTAACCAACACTCTATATATTTTAATTATCACTAAGAGTAAATAATGAAATATTAGCAAACTAAGGCGGCGTTCTATTAATGGCGAAGCTATCAATTTGAGTTAATTTTTTTAATAATAACATTGTAGGATTTTAATTGAACGAAGTCAATTTATGTGACTCAAAAAGCAAGCAAGATTTCCTTTTTTATGAGTCTTAAACTTTAATAAATCAATAATATTATTTAATTAAATTTAAAATAAAGTTAGTTTCAATGCAGTTGTCTGAGCATAAACTCATAATATAAAACCAAAATATATAAACAGTCCATTGAAATTAATCATACATAAATGAACCATTTCCAACAATCGTCAACTTTTATAAGTAGAATACAAATATGAAGTGACTTACTCGATTTTCAATACTTTTGAACTAATCCGTCATACAATACATTCTACAAATTACAAATAACAGAATCCACATTTAGTACAAATTTCGTGTACTTACAAAAATATAAAAAAATGAGTTTGAAATCAAATTGAGTCTCGACACGAACCTCGATGCAAATCATATTTGGAATTCGTAAAGGTTTGCCTCAGTCACGCTATCTCAATGTTTGAATTGTCAGGTGTGTAATTGGATAGACATCTATCCTAGTGATTCCCTGATGACAAGTTGAATATACGTATTTATTGTTTATATATATGGTATAGAAAAATGTTCAAGGTTGTTTTTACCCAAAATATATAACTTACAATATATTTATTACGTTTTGTAAGAATATGGTATACATATGTAGACATATATTATAAATTTTGAGATGTGAAGTGTTTTATAATACGTTTTCGATTTTTTGTTTCTAGATTATTTGCACACGATATCTTCCTTAGGTACACATCACCATTTACACGCAATCGATAGGACAATATTTTCTATTTTGCAAACGAATTATTTAAATAAAATGAAATTCATATATCCACGGATCATATTTAAGTTTGGTATCTTAAATTCTTGTTGCGAAGAAATGATGGAAAAATCGTATAGCATAAGATTCTATGAGTCCAACTTCGATTGAAGAGCAACATACTTTTTACTGGATAAAATAAAGCTATAATAAACCATAAATCATTTAGATGAAAATGTTCAGTGTTCCTTTTGTTATATTTGCAAGTATTCATTAAGCGTCGTTACGCTCTAAAAAGAATTTAATAAATCTTTACGTTGACAAGCTCTTTGTAATAGACGCTCAAAATTAAGCATTTCGTTAAAAGGTTACATAAGATAATTATTGAGATGAAGTTCTAGAAAATTATACATATCGGATTTTCGTTTCAGCAGCTTCATTTTGTGCTTATATGGCAGCTGTCATATTAAATTTAGTTTCAAAATTAAAAAATACCTTTATAAGATTATCCTTCATCAGTTTTATTTGCTTACATACTTTAAAATCAAGATTCTATGTTGGGGTAATATTCCCAGCATCTAACAAATTAAACATAATCATTTCAGTAAAAACCACTGGACGGATTTTGATTAAATTTGTTATGATGATAACAGACTATCTGGGTCAACTCACAGCATAATTTTATTTTGAGAAAATGTCTGTCAATCTTTTTGTTACTGCATTACGCAAAAACCACTAAACGGATTTTGACGAAATGATTTTTTTGTCAATATATATACTTTTTCATTTCATTTTTGTCTCATTCTCAAGCAAAAATATAAAAATGGCCCATACAAAAATCACTATAAATCTAGATGTTTTTGCTAATCTATATATATATCGATACATATTTGTGAATATAAAAAAATACAAAATGAGGCAATAAATAAATATAAATACCCATAATTAAAAAAAATTTAAAAAATTAAATAAAACGGCTCAATAATATTTAATTAAGATCAGTTTCAAAAATTGCCAATAGATGTCATTAGATCGTTTTTAAAATACGTAATTTTCCTCAATCGCATCAAATCAATTATCCGTGAATGGATATGGATCTTTTTTATTTTTCACTGTTTTAGAAAAACAATGCAATGCAATATAATTCACATCGTATCCATTCTCTCTAAATATTTTCAGGCTTAAATAAAGTTACAAGCTTTGTACTATTATTTTGCTTTTCTACAATAGATAGGACAAGCAGAGATTTAAAATAAACCACATAATATAAATATGACCCTTAATAACGCGCTTTAGTTGTTTTTATTAATTCTTATATTTTTTATTTCTACTCGACGATATATAACGCTAAATGTTTTCTATTATATAACGCAATATATATCTTTTTAATTGTTCGTTACATGCTATTCAATTAAAGACGTCGCAAGTAAACTTCGTTAATCGTGGTGTCATTGGGTTTTAAAAACCAGAAGAAACTTTGCGCGTGGCTGGCGTGGACCTAAGCATCAGTTGCTTTTCACATAATATCCATTTTCAACATAATATCCATTTCAATAATTATAAATTTCCTTTATTACACCAGATGGTACATAAAATTCTGCATACTGGAGAAAGTTTAAATTTTAGCAGCTATCAAAATTGTACGACGACATTTTTTCGCAACCAATAAAGTCTTGGTTCTATTTTTTATTAATGAATTTATAATATTGCGGTGTTGACAGATTTAAATAGTTTTTGATGCTAAAAGTTAAATTTGACTTTGTAGAGTGAACGGGTAAATACAATCCGAATGATGAAATTCGTAAATTGTCATATAACAATTATTTATCAAGATACGTAGCAAAATGCAAAACACTAAGAAATTATTAAATTGATAATTTTTGCAATAAAAAATAATAGAAATTATTATGGTGAAATAATGACCGAAATAAATTGGAAAGTATAATTTTAGACGAAGTAAAAATCCACTAAACCAAATATCGACCAGAATTAATTTTTTTGGATTTGTGTTTCAACATTTTCTTTATTATTGACAAGAATAAACTGCCCGATATAAATAAAATTTTAACATTATAATTGTAATTATATTAGGAATAAAAATGTTTTTTTTGATTTTCCTTTCATTACTCTCAAAAATATTACATCTAGACTGCTTCATTACATAAATTAATTTTAATATTGCAGTAGCAGTATTGAAATTGACGATCAAATAGAAGTGGGAAAACTGGCTAAATACTCAAAACACTTTAATAAAAATAAAACCTTAGACGGCTAATATAATAAAAAAACTCCAATTCTGTAAGGTTTACTGCGACATATGGTCCAATGTTACCACAGTGAGTACTATATACTACAGATGCGTGTTAATATCCACTTCGCAACTCGTAACACTTATATATATATATATATATATATATATATATATCCATAAGAGTTGCTATCCCATTTAAGATTATTTAAATAAAATATGATGTAAATTACAGAAATCTGTAGGATATGAAGATGAATAAGAAAAATAAAAGCAAAGCAAGCTAATTTATCACGAACGCACAGAAATATGAAACGAATCTTAAAAGTATTTTTCTCGGATCCAATTTATTTGAAAACATAAAGCGTAAAAAGAAATTATTTTTTTTAAATAAAGCAATGAGTTTAGCAGCAAAATGAGAAAGTAAAATATCGAAAACATACCAAGACCAAGTCTGAAGATATTTTAGGTTGATTCAAATAACTAGCTAAACATTTTTTAAATCCGAAAGTAATGGATGCAGAAACGTTGCTATTCTATAATATTAAGATAGTACACGTTTCAATAATCAAATTGAAAAAGTTGCGGTATTATATAATCGGATGACTGACGTGACTTTGATGATTTCTGAGATGTGACTTTCTGTCGGTGTGAACTGGGTTAACGCTTTTGGAAAGACGGAGGACTAGTATTGGCTATTGAATATTATTCGTACTATTTTTAGCGTTAACATCGTATTATCCGTCAGTACGTATATCACATGAAAGTTTGCAAATAAATATTTAAACAAAGATCTCAAGAAAAAATAGCAATATATTTATAAAAATAAACGTATCCCCCAGTAAATGTGAAACTGATGAGAATTATTTTCCTGTATAGTGAAATGGAAAGAATAGTATTTGGTATTCATTTCAAAATTTAATTGAGGTTCGATTTACAACTTAATTTTTATTATTTAACCCCGAGGTACACATACATCTTGCTGCTTATTAAAGTGAATAACACACTGTGATACTAACCAAATACAAAATTATGGAAAATTTGGCTGAACTTTCAGCTGCGATAAATCTCGCTCTTTTGATCGTAGATAATTCTAAGAAATTAAATATGTATACTGATACACTATCACGTAATATAATTCTTGGTTTGCTGCAGTCTGATAAGAATAGTAGGGAGACGATTGTTTTAATTTTCGTATCCCTTTTAAACCAATGACGCTGCCTCAGTATCCGAATTGTTAGATTTTTAATAAGAGAGACGCTTATATTAATGAAATTTATTTTTAATTACAAAGAAATAATTTATGCATTTTGTTTTGTGGCATAATACCAAGAAATATCCAAGATAGCGCTCAGCCTCTTCTGAAGATTAGATATTAAGAAGCTACAAAGAGACCTGACTTATATTTTTTATTTATTTATTTGGAGAAACCGGGAGTTATTAAAAGTAACCCTATTATGTTATATATATATATATATATATATATATATATATATATATATATAGTATAAAGGTTGTTTTATTTAATGATTTTTTTTACGCTGAAAATTCTTTATATTTTATTTTTTGATAAAGCTTGTCCATCAATAAAATATTTTATAATTTTGAAATTCGCAAAGTAAATCTGGTGATTAGACAGTTTTTGAATATCAAAAAAAATCTCGTATGGTGTTTTGCATTTTTTCAGTCACGAAATGAAATATTAATCCATTTGACTCTCGTGACATAAATAACTTTTTCACCAATTTCTCATAAAAATGATGTTACTATAATACTCTCAATCAGCATAAATTGAAAATATAAAATTATGTAAAGAGTTCGTTTAACTGAAATGCATGAGCTAAGAGCACGAGTATGCACATTAAAAATGTAAAAAGCTTATGGACTTTCCTTAGCAAAATCAGTTCTAGATTGCTTCCTCATGTGCCTGTAGAGTTAAAATTTGCAGGTCTTTGCTGAAAAAGATAATACGTTTAATAATAATTACAAAGGTTATTTTCTTGGCCTTGTTAGATTAGAGGGAATAATTGAAAATCCAGTTACAGACAAATGTTTAGAAACTGCGTTTTACCTTTTAAAGCTAATAGACCAATTCACGGAAACACTTTTGGCGACTTTCTTCATTAAATTGACGATTTGGTAGTATTTTATTTTATTCAAATTAATACAAATTATAGCGATGTGTGATTTTGTCCCAAAATGGGTTCTGTAATTTACTTAATAACCTTGAAATAAAATGAAGAATAATTTCAAAAATAAATTCAACTTCTTTTGATGTCATTTTTATCAGATTTTAACTTCACATACCAAAAATTTTATCATGACTCCAAAAACTGAAATCCGCACAGAGTTTATTTGGCTTCTTTATGGTTTATTTCATAATTGGAAGTGTAGATCGGATTTATATAGATGCAAAATTATATATGCCACATATATACCAGTATATTTGTCATTTAGCATATTTTATGGAAAATCGATTCATTTAACGTATTTTTATTTAGAAATTCCAATTGTAACGTGCGGGATGATGACACGCGACTATTCCGCCGCCAGCGCGCTATATTGAAACGAAGCTAATATGATTCACATAATTTCCTTACACGACCCGTCACCTGCCCTGCACACAAAATCCTTCTTTTAGACAAAGAAGTATAACGATGCACTTTCGGAAATGTAACAAATTCGTCCTCAAAGGCATTAAAGGCTATAAAGCAAAGTTTCTGAACTTTTATTTCCCGAACCGGTTTTTACTCTATGGGGAATATAACTTAAACAAATGCTATTCTAAAATCAATACTCGCTTGCTCAGCAGGTGTACCGGATATGTTTGGATGACAAGACGTTCTTGCGTTCACAGTTCACTCATTCATATTTTTATGGATATTACTCAATTGTTATTGAGAAACTCTTTCCGGCCGTATAAGATTCCTCTTTTGACTTGGCTTTTTGAGGAGTAGGTGCAGATATTGTTTTTATTTATTTTATTATCAACTTAAATATTTTCCAAACCTTCTACAACTCTCTGCGTTGATGCGTAAACCACTAATGTTTTATACAATCTCAAAAGCTTCATAGCCAAAGTTTCCAAACAAGCAAAAATAAACGTTGTCATTCCATATAATAAATCATTTGATCCTTTTCCTAACCTAAAACTTGTTAACGAGATTACATACAGAGATACATACATATTTTTAAGAAAGGTCTTCGTTGCTTGTGTGATATAGTATTGATTAAACTATCCAGATAATTACATAAAATAAATAGCGACGAGACGTACTTTTAAATCTAGAATGTTATGTATTAAAATTAATTAAATCTCAAAACATAGTAGCTGATTGGCTTAAGTTATAAATTTGATCACAGGTTCAGAACAGAATAAATATATGAAATAAATTATGGAAATGTGTCTCTAGTTTATCTTGTCCGCTGGCAATATTTATCGGGGTATATATTAATGCGATTTTTCCAATTAATGGCTAACATAAATTACTATTGCCCGTGTAAGAAAAAAAGCGTGCATGTTTGATATACATTTCAATAAATTATAACTAAAGAGAAACTAATGGAAAAAATAGAATGTCACAAAAATACGTGACCAAAATAAGGTGACGGGTGGGTAATATAGATATAGATAGATAACTGAGCAGCAGTTGAGTGAATTTTCTAGAAAAGTTAATACTTTCCGCGTCAAAAATATGAAACTCAATTTTTTATATGCTAGTTGACGCATAGGTGTTGGTATAGTTTTAGATAAATTATTTTTTGTTTAGTTTTCTTTATGATATATATTGAAATTATTGTTAAAATAAATAGCGACGTTTTTATTTTTTATGAATTATTGTGGGTATTTGCTTTAACATTCTAAAATATGTTTAATTTTTATTTTTTTATAATATTTAATTAACAATTTTATTTATACACATTTTATAAGGATTACGTAAATTAATTAAAAAAAAATTCTGGATTAAATTTCACTTTAAATGAACTTGCACGACTTCTACTTTTAAGGAATCCAAAAGAAAACAAATAACCTTTACAATTTCATTATGTCCTTCCATCCATGTGACATACACCTGTTATAGTTATAGTCATAACTTGATGCTTCATAGGGAGGTTTCAATTATTAGGGAGCTAAATTTTTAAAAAAATATTCCGTGAGTGGGTATTAATCTTTTTCTTCATACATCCCGTTGAGTGAAATATCATTATCTTTTTAAAACCAACGAAGGTTTTGCAGTCATTAGTAATAAAATAAATAGGAAAAACGGGACCATTATAAGAACACTTATGTGTGTACCCATTGTTATTTTACATGGGATAATTTTTTCCACCATTTTTCCAGTAACCGCTAGAGTAGAAACTTAATTTGGGACAGTAATAATACGTCTTAACTTGCAAATATTTTTGTTTCTTTTGTTTCTTTCATAATTTTAGGGATTGTATTTTCAGAGATATAGATAAAAAATGCAAAAATATTAAACGGTTATAAGAAAATTATAATTGTGGTTCTAGATGTATAATTATGATTTTAGATGTCGTGATTGTTATAAAAAGGCATAAAAATATGAGGCATATTTAATGCCTCACATTTTTATACCTTCGAAAGATATAATAGGACAAAATTTATATTTTTCCCTTCTCAAAGGTGATTATCTCAGAAACTATGCAATATAGAAACTTTAAATTTAGCATAATAATACATTTTATTAACACACATATTTTACATCAACACCAATTTTTTTAAATTTTCGTTATTAATATATTACATTATATTTAATAAGGAGATTAATAAACGTTGTTTGTACGCCCAAATGTTTAGAAATGCCAAAATGTATATGGAATTCTCGTAGTACTAATTTTGCTCTTGCTTGGCAGATTTTACTTAATAAATCGTATTCTATTTGTCGAGTAATTCATCTACATAAAGAACTCACGTGTTCCCTAAAATTTTTTTTAAATATTACACTAAATCGGTTTATAATGGATATTCAAGAGCAAGGACAAAATGTGACGCATTTTTGAAAAATAAATTACACATAAGGATATTTTACATTTAGTTTGTAATAAAAGTCATTAAAAGTTAAATGCCTCCATTCCTTTGAATATAATATTATTTACTACCTCTGGATATTTATTTAATTATTTATAACGATGAAATTCTTCTGGCCTATTAACTTCTTGCATATGGATTCCTGTGTACCAAACCCGTGTGTAAATGTATCTTTATACTGTTAATAAAATTTTTCGAGTTTATTACATGTTATTATAATACTTGGTAGTGCACAATTACACTTTCAGAAGTAATGTGTTCTATCATTATACAAAACTTGATGTCAAATTAAATTTTCTAAACAATGTAGTGTAGTCCTTGTTAGTTAGAAGGTTAGAATGATCTCTTCAGTATGTTAAAATAGAATGAATTTTACCAGCGGTGGTGACCCTATATATAATGAGTTTGAAGTTACTAAAAAAAGTTTGGAAAATATCTAAGTAAAATGCGAGAATCTTCTATAAAGTGGTAAACAATTTTAATTGTTCAGAACGTGCTGAAGTAAACAAGTTAAAAAACTCAGTTTGAAGTGTCTAGAAGTGTCTTAAATACAATTTATATAGATGTGATTAAAAATCAAAATAATGGTTATTGGTGGAGTCTTCTAGACTTCACCGTGCACTTTATCTAACTAAACTTTTACTAGTTGTAATGTAATTAGGGGAATTATTATATATATGTATATATATATATATATATATATATATATATATCTCAACCACCGAAAAAATGTAAGATCCGAGCTTTGTTCCAATTAAGCCAATTGGTTCTATTATTTTGACCACGGAGGTGCTAAATTATACTTCAATACGCTCTGAGGTAAAACAAATAAAATACTATAATGAAACAAAATATAACATACATAATATTCTAGGTAACAAACTTAACAATTATACTGAGAAAAATATTAAATAACACGAACCTAAAAAATTTAATTTTTACTTAAGAAAATCATCGCAAATATCAGGATTTTCAATATAACTTTCGTGATCCCAATTATGGTAATACATACACTGTATCCAATTAACTTGGGAGCCCTTCTTATCGTAGTATTTTTTTTGAATTTGTCAAATTCATTCTCCTTGTCTTCTGATCCAAGGCTGCTATATGAGTCATCCAAGACAAAGAGTTCTTTTTCATCAACTTCAATATTGGTTTCATTGATTTTTCTCTTTTCATTTTCTTGTTTATGTCCTTTTCTATAATTTTGTGGATTTTATTTTTGATTTTTTTTCCACTGCTTTGTTAGATATTTTGTTTGGTATGTTTCTATTTTCTTGTCTAAATTAAATTTTTCGCCATATGTTTCTGTTGTAACATTTCTAAATTGTTTTTATATGGACTAGAGGTCAATTAAATAGATTTTTGTGCACATCTACTTTTGTTACATTGATCAATCCTTGGAACTGAAGATAGAAGGTTAAGACTAGCTTCCATTTTACGTCTCACCTGAATAGCCTACAATGGGGATTGTTTGACAAATCAAAATCGCTCAATATTCTGCGAAGTAGATGCTACAATTTTAGTGGAGCATTGTGTGGCTATCTGCAGCGTAGGTGGCATTACTTAACTTATGTCGTTGATTGCATTTCACTATTTAACTTATGTTTTTGGATTGCATTATTTTGCATTTTCTTTTTATTGCACTATTTAACTTATGTCTCTGCTTACATAAAAGATCGAACTTCGAGGGGAAAGTCTAAAAAGCGTCAGTAAGTACTCATGGACGTCAGTAAGTACTGAAAGTCTAAAAAGCGGCAGTAAGTACTCATGGTCTTAAAAAACGACACAAAGGAATATATTATAAAAACGAATATAATTAAATATGACTTTAAACACTGCAATCGTTTTACATAAATTAATTGTAGATAAATAACGCAAAAATAATTTTCAAAATCTCAACTATAATCTTGGCACGTATTGATGAAATGTACATTAAATAACAAAAAAAAATCTAAAACAAAACATAGACGTTCGATGTCAAACGAAAACAATATGGCTGATATGCAATAAAGTTAGAAACATATCACATGGTGTTGTCAATAATAAAATAAAAAAATACTGTTTGAGATATAAGAGTGGTCGAATTTAGTTGCCGGTTCAAAATACCACACTTTCCCCTAAATTGTATTTTCGTCAAATTTTCTTCTTTTTTAGATTTTATATCATTAAATTAGTAAATATTTTAAAATGTGACCGGTAATAACAAAATTGGCTAATAATATAAGAACGTTAGATTTATATCTCTTTGGACATACTGAAGAATTTACGTTGGTAATTTTAGTACCTAATTTTTTTTTATTTTCTTCTGTGCACCATAATCACTTCATAGATAAAAATAACTGCACTGAACATTCACGCAGTTAACGAGCAATCAGATGGTCTATTATAATAAAGTTCTTAACATTGGGCTTGTGCGAAACAAACACCTTTGCTACCTTTGCTCAAATTAAAAATAACTTAAGTCCAGTTCTACTTTCAATAGGATATGTCACCAAACTCCCATTAAAAAATATTAGTGAAATATAGAAAATCTATAAACTCAGCCTATAATTAAGAACTCATGCAGTGTAAGCAGCTATACACATGTCTAATTGGCTTTTGGTTAAAGTTATTTACAATTTTATAGAACCGTTTGTTGTTTCGTTAAAGTTTATTTTTACTCCGTTAAAATTCTATTACAAAAATTTCGCTACAGATATATTGCCTATCGACAATTCTATGTACACTTGTCATAATTGTTATGTCATATCGTATATACGCTGGCATTGTTTACTTCAAAAACTCCTGAATAACTTCACTCTCTAGCAATATTTGCATGTTTGCACTCATCGACTCTCATTTTCAATGAATTTTTCTGCTCATTCGTATATCGATAGGGGGATACAAAGGAAAATGCGAATCGCTGCAATCATTAGTGCTTTATTTACCCATTAAAGTAAGTATTTTATAAACCCAGCATTCTAAAAAAGGCTTACGTTTTGTATTTTTGTGCAAGAGTAGCGATTGATTTTTACGTTTTTTTCCAATTTTCTTGCATATTATTCATTTTAAACGTTTTTTCTTTTATTATTCACGAAATTTTCTAGTTTGAAAAAAGGGCATTCCTTATTTTCACTTCTTCTCACATAACCAATTAAATACATAAAACGTCAAGAATATCACTATACAAATTCATTATGTTTTCAATCCTTAAATGGATAATGTCACAATTTCCTATATTATTAGCTAGCCAGTAACAAATATTATTATTAACTACAAAATAAGTATCTTCCATAATTGTATAATTTGGTGTAGCAGAAGGAACTTTTCGAAAAACATTTATTTATTAAGACGTATTAAATTTAAAAAATAAGCTTTTGTTGTATCATAATTGAATAATACCAGAGCGTCCATGTTCTTTTACTGACATACTAAAAAATTAAAATTTCAAATTAATTAGTGCGACTAGAAATAGGACAAGGGAAGCAAAAATAAAATTCTACTAACACGTTCTTCTTAATATTTCCATTGTAAAATTAAACTCAGATTTGAAATCGCAATTACACTTCCCACTATTTTTGTTGGGTAATATTGACAATAAAGTCACACATGTGTCCCCATTAAACCATATTTCTTTGAATACAGTTTACCGTAAATTTTTCCTGATCATTTTACTGATATTACTATTTAAGAAATTTTTTTTTTAAATTAAACCATAAACAAAATGAGATATAATTATAATAGATGTCTACTCCAAAGAAACACTGACTACTCTAAAAAAAATTGTCGAAGTTATAAAATTTTAATTATTATCATAAAAAATTTGGGTAATACTTATAACACGGATACGATTTTTGTAATAATTGCAATTTATAAATTAAAATCTAAAACAATACAAGATTTTGCCAAGATATGTGAATAATATGTTAAAAAATTATTATTAGATAAATAAAAAATTATTACATTTATAAGTTATGTATTTAATTGCATGTTTGTAATATTTTTATACTCTTCAATATTGATTAAGATTTAAAATACAAAAAAACATTCTCAATAGAAACAAGGTTTTTGATTTCATAACATTGTTTACTACAGTACCACTGTTTTGGTACCTTTTCTACAAGAGACTTAAGAGTGACATTTGACTACATTCAGCATTTATGAGATAACTTCATTTCTATTTTTCCACTCAACGCATATGCTTATTTAATTTCCTTCTCTGACGTTAGCCCGTATAAATTTATATAGATTGTAAGTCATGTAATAAAAGTTTAGTAAAATGATCATGAAAAATTTACGGTAACATACATTATCTGAAAGACGTAATTTTAAACTCTAATTCAGAAAACAAAGACTCGAATGTGATGTGGAAGTTTACATAACTCAATAGACCGTTTGGTTTAAAAAAAATTTTAAACACAAGAAAGTCCGTAATTTGATTTTTATAGGACATTAGGTCCTTTAAATCGAACCCAATAATTCTGATACTGACCATAAAAGATGTAAGGCAGTCTTTAATTGTTTTATTGTCCCACAATGTATATTTATAAATGAATTTATATATCTTAATGACAATCCCTTAACTTACTATTAAACAGAAAAATGTAAAAGGTGTTTCGATATCCCCTTCATTTAAACCCATTTCAATTAAATAGTTAATACTACTCGAGAGGATCCATAAAAATGCAGAAATTCAATTTTTCGATGTTGACTGCGAATGTTACTTTAAGGTCTCAAAAATATATAAAAATTACCTTTTATTAACTTATAATTATTTTTTTTGGTATTGTCAATAATGAGATGTAATAATTTAAATATTTAAATACGTTTTTCTCAAAATAATATTTCTCTAACTTGTAATATACAAAAGAAACAACTATTCATATTTTAAGGAAACTTTATAAAATTAAGTCCATATAGAAAAAACGTTAGAAATTATTCAATATATGCAAAAACTTGATATGTCATAAATACCTTTTTGTGAAAATTGTTGAGCAAAAATTTAATCTCTTTAAATGCGTGCTACTTCATATAAAAATATATAATATTTAAAACATGTATAATTTAACCCTATTTGTGTAACTATTGGATAAAAGGAAAATTACAATTATTTTGTAAAATCAAAGTAATCAGTTTTAGTTAGAATTTTTGCGGTAAAATATTTTTCCAAACATGAATAAATTTTGCAAAATAGTACTTTTTTAGATAATTTTTGATAACAAAAATACCATTATCGAAATTTTTACAGTAAAATATCCTTTTAACAGCGTGCAATATTATTTTTTTGTCAGCGTGCAATATTAATTTTCTCAAACAAGCTTTATTCTTTTATCTATTTAGGTTTCTGAGGATATTTCCGGATTTCATCATCAGAGCATGATTATATTTACATTAACCCTATCTAAAACCACTTACTTTGAAGCGAAAAAAGAGTAATAAAAATTAATTAACGCGTCTCCGTTTTATTATTATGAATACATATATGGGAAAAATATATATATGCATCGAATTAAGTAACTTTCTTTTTTGTAGTTGGTTATAAATTCAGTATTCTCCCGGATCTAGTGTGAGTCCGGGCACAATGTCCAACAAAGGCATATTTTTCTATAAGACTTCATCACTAACGTTCCGTTTTACATTAACTAACGATTTATAAATATACTTAAGTAGGTGGACGTGGGAAATAAACAGGAAAGGTTCCATGAAAATTTACAATTACTTTGTCTAGAAGCTACAAATGAGATAACGATAATGAAATAGTAATAATTATTTTTTAGCAAATTTGTACTATATTCGCAAATATGACTAGACTGAACTGTATGGTTTTACTACAAATTTAAAACAATAGTATATGGCAAATGGTTGTTTTGCTGCCGATTTTTTATAGCATTGCTATAAAAAAAATAGTGGTCTCCAAGTCATTTAATATTTTAGGTGTTTGTAAAATTTCTTACCATTTTTTTATTAATCAACTGGAATGATGCCTTTAGTTCATTTTGCAAGATCATATAAAGTCTCTTAATATAATGTCATTAAGACAATGCTCATATTTATTTAGGTTTTCTTTTTATTGTATTTTTTTTCGATTAAAAGTTAAGTCTACTTAATCAGCATAATATATTTTTAAACAAATTTAAAAGAAGTCGTAAGGAAACGAATACAAAAGCCTTAGTTCATTTGAACGTCATACGTATTTAAAAGTCTACTTTGTTTTATCTGAAGACATGTTATGCCAAGGCAAGAGCTACCGTCACTCTATTCACCTCAAGTAAGACATATCACTCCACGAAATGTCGCTGCATAAATATATCGTAACACATAATAAGTTCATATTACTGTATATAATTCCTTCAATGAATAATGTGCGTTTTCACGAGTAGGAACATAATTTTGAAGGCAAGTTAAATGTGATAAATAGTTATTAGTGAGATAGCAGGGCCATTAAAAATAATGTAACAAGTCTCCTTTTTTAACTATTGACATAATATTGAATAAAATATTCACCAATTTATTGAACTTATTATATTTCTGTGAACATGATAAAGGTTATTAAAAATTAATTAATATATTTTTTCACTTATAACCATCGAAACAAACGGCAATTATATAACCAGCAATGTGCTACGGTTTTACCTCCGTATTATTATTTTAAATTATGCTACTCTCCCTCTCAGTTACTAACGGTGCGGAGGATTTTGTTCAATAAACACGGTCACTCATTGAGGTCGTGTTATATCGGTGAGAATATTTTCTAATAATCAGTCATGGGGACATCTGTAAATAAACCAGTCTCTTTATAGAAGTTTATTAAGAAGTATTCTCCTTCTCCTGTTCATTTGTCATAACTCGTCTGTCCCTATAAATCTTAGCATACGGACGTAATTCTCCTCAATATGGCTTTCTAAAACAAAAATAATTTCTGAAATCTGTCGTGCATGTGGTTTCGGAAATTAGCATAAACAAGTAAATAAACATATATATATATATATATATATATATATATATATATATATATATATGTATATATATATATATATATATATATATATATATGTATATATATATATATATACATATATATATATATATATATTGATTATTTACGTGGCTATTTACTCGTCTACCTATGGGTTATAGTAATTTTTCTTGAAAAGAGTTTGACACACATATTTAACATTTGGCACAATGATAGGATATATCAAACAAAATCACAATGATAAAGCAAACTAATAAAATGTATGTAAGAATTTTATATATATAATAATCTTCATGATGTTGATGAATAAGTTAAGAATTATCCGTAAAAAACCTAAAAATGTAAAATCTCCCAATAAAATTTTAATAATTAATATAGCAATAACGGATGCAGTACAAAAGTCTTTGAAGGGGTAAAAAACTAAAAACATATTAATTTAAATGACAAAAAATAATATTAATATTCGTGAATAATTTGCTGGAATAAAATATATCCTTCATTATTTTTGCATTACTAAGCGTGAACAGAAGTATTACGGTGTGGATTCTAATCGGACTTAACGGTTTTTTTTATTTCGTAAATCCGGGTAATATTTCGCAAACGCCAAAACGGCTCGTAAAATCTTTTTCTTCCTCTCCATAAATTCCTCTCAAATTTTTAACATTTCTTTTCATGTTGCAAAAATTTAATAATATACGAAATGCCTAGTGTCATTTATTAAAATGAGATTTTACGATCGCGAAGAGTTGTAACATTCCATGTAACATTCACCCGAATAGGACTTTTATTTATAAATAAAAAAAAAATGTCAACCAAGTTTAGAACTCGCTACGAGGAATTCATAGACATTATGAATTTATAAACATTAAATTTTACATAATATTTCTTTTAAATTATTTACTTTGGCTTGTACTCTTTACTTATTTTATGGGACCTCCCATTATGCCGACATTCAAGATTGTATGTCCACCGGAAGTAACCAATAGGTTTTGATGCCGGTATAAATGACCAAAAATGCGGTTCAAAGAGCCATATATCTTTGTCACGTGAACCAAAAACATGAAATTTTTACATTCATGCCAAACCATGGGTTCAGTATATGATATTATTTCAGCAACTTGACATCTCAAGTAATTTTTGAAAAAAAAATGGCTTTGATAAACACATGGACGGGAGACGAACAACAAAGGAGTTCTATAAGGGGTCCGTTTTTTTTTCTTTTTGAGTAAGGGTACCTTAATAATAGTAACAGTAAAATAAAAGTGAGACAACATAAAATATGTGAGTTCTTCGAAGTGTAAACTTTAACATTTATTGAGCAAAATTTTCAATTAATTTAATGACTTAATTGGCAATGTAAAGAAAACGGCTTTAATTTTTGATCAAATTTCCATAGAATGTATTCAAATATTGGGTCTCGACAAGGAAAAATCTATTAAAGAACACCCGAGTACCCGATGAAACCAAACTTTCGGTTCAAACGAAAATCCACCTTTATATACGCAAGTTAAGTTTCAATAAAATTAAAATTAAAATCGAACTTTTCTTCGAACTCGACCTCAGGAAGGTTGAGCCGCCTGCATGTCACTCAAACTAAATGAGACAGGTTTATGACAGATAAAATTAAACAAATTTTCCGAGTTCGAAAAAATAATTATAACCAATCTTTATGACGGTTCTACGTTATATTGAAATGTTGTCAGCAATGGATTATTTTTATTTGACTTATAGGAAAATGTTATTTTTTGTTCTTAAAATTTTGCTAAGACAATATAATCAAAAGAAAATTAATATGCGATATAATCCCCCCTAACACAATGAAAGTGAAAAACATATAATAATATAATAATTATTAATTATTATAATATTACCGTTATATATAGGTGTTTCTGACGAAGTGTACAAAAATTATTTCAAAGAAATTAAGCCATTTATTCAAGGATTATAAACTCAAATTTGGTATTATATTCCACTAGTATTATATTTTTTATTTTAGTTCAAATCATACTTCCCGAAATCTATTTTTCATGCAACAATATGTACTTGAAAATGTTTGACATTTTAACAAACAACTTTATATTTTAAAAATTATTAGTTAGAATATTATAATTTTACGTAAGATGACAATAACCCGCACTTTTATCTTCGTTGTCTACAGAATTACTTATTGGATATCGTGTAGTCCATAAATATGTCACTGCTAAGGGGAAAATTTACATATTTTCAACGCCATCCCTTATGCAAACATCAACGTTTCCAAACTCGGACTTCTGATAATATTCTTATCTGTAAAATAATCTCTAATGTTATGTTGCCACGTTTCGTAGAAACATGGTTGAATTCACCGCCCTTATCAGTGTTTACTTTATAGTTTATGTTCTTCACGAATTTGAAGAAATAATTTATTTCATGTGAATTACTTAACATGTAATCACGAATTTATGTATTTTCTGTATTTCTTCTAGCTAGGATAAGTAGACATATGATTTGAGTAACTCTTTAATTAATTTAAAAAAATCGGTATTAAATTATGTGGCGATGAGAAGTTAATCGATATTTAAACTTTTAATGTATATTACTTTGATTTTCATTATGCTGTAAAATTGATTTTAATATTTGTTGTAAATTGTCTCAATGGTCCTTCAGTTTTTTTTTATTTGACAGCATATATTTTAAAAAAATATTAGGTGCCATTGCTTAAAGAATTTTAGTAAATTGAATGATTACATATTTTATAAATCATTAAATATTCATTTCATCCTGCAAGGTGTATAGTTGCTTGAACAGTATATTGAGTGTCTCTGCGTAGGTAGTGTAAATGCCAGTGGACCCAGAAGTTTTATGAAAAAGCAGAAGATAGAAGTTACTATTTTAACGCGCTTAGCGTTTATCTTATACTAGTTTCATTTTACCAAACATCACGCTGTAATATTTTGGTACTGTGGGTTCGAGCTCCGACCACCAATTCTGTCGTTTTCTGGTTATTTTACAGTGATAGTCGGAACGATATATACGCATTTAATGACAGGAAATTGTGATATATTTAACTTTCATTGTTTAGACATTCTGTTTGAAGCTCTTTAAATTAATGCATCGTAATAATCATATCTAAAAACTGCAAAATCATTTTTGTATTAGGTTGAAACCTGACATTTCCTATATCTGCATTCTGTTATTACGCGCACTTCTTGTATGTCACTGGTAAAAATAGGCAAGTTTGCTTCAGTTCGAGGGAAAACAGTTTTAGAAAAATATTATCCTTCATTACTTGTTAATACATCTACAAAGTATATGTGTAAAGTCTTGTTTACTACTTTATTACTTGCAATTCAGACATATAAATTGTACTAAAACATCAATATGATACGTTCAAAATACCGAATAATTATATAGTTTCCCAAATATAATTATGGTTCTGTACTTTTATACATTTTTTCGTTTATGATAAACAATCACGATCTACTCGGAAATACCTTTTAATTCCATATACTTTTACATTAATTCTCTTAGTACTTTATGTCAAAAGTGCTGGTGAGGACATATATAATAATTAAAAAAACTAGTGACAGCAAAAAGCAAACAAAAATGTATTATTTATTATTTAAGGGATGATTATAATAAATATTTTAAGTGTATAATATATTCTTACCACTCACTGGAAATTTCCTAATATATTGTTTGATTGTCTCCTCGAGTTTTAACAAATTGATACTATGCTGTGTCATATTATGTACGTCGTCACACATAATATTGTTATCACTGTTAATGAAATATTCGTTTAATGCCCACGCACCAGTATAGGCGTGTTGTGTTTTTTTTTGTAGCATACTCAATTATTCCCATTACAATTTTATCGGAACCAGTAGAATATATATTTAAAGCGTGCAGGCAGAAACATATTTAGTGACGTGTAAGTGCAGTTCGGGCAGCTGCATTTATAACGATAACTTTGTAAAAGCTTAACGTATTCTTTAATTATTCTGAAGTTAATACACGCGGATGCAGTGTTATTCTTTAATAAAATTTTATTTACTCTAGCCATAAAATGTGAATACTTTAACGTATTAAATTAAAATCCTGAAGGTAATTTCGGGATCCTAGATTTATAATGAAAATTGAAGTCATTTGTTCAAACACTATTATAATGTTACATATATAATTTCTTAGGTGATGTATGAGAATGTCACTAGTTTAAATGATGTTTAATACATTAATTGATCGTAGTCACGTGAATTTTAAATCATATAATTGATCGTAGTCACGTGAATTTTAAATCTAATCTAACGTTACTACGTTAAGGAACGAACATGAATAACATCTTGAATGCCCATATTCCGTCGGGTTTGCATATCCGTAACTAAAAAGATAGAGTAAAAGGACACATATTATAGTGATTTAGTGTCTCATATCTCGCACACGAGGCAAAAATAATGTATGCCATGCGACAAGTGAGTCGATGTTTTTCTACGGACGGTACAAATTTAATTGGAGTAATTCAAGAACGAGGACTTTGCTTTTGAAATTAACTTCATCTAAATTCAATAATAAAATTACAACACCTTTTGTTTATTGCATGCTACAATGAACATATCACAGAAGTAATGTCGAAATACCTTAACTGACCAGTTAAATAATTAGATATAAAAGCAAGGGTTATCCTTCATACCTACGGGCAAAAAGCGTTTGTTTCTCTTTCTGTGTATCGAAAAAATCAATCCATTGAATAATTTAAATGTCTTAAACAAATACAATAAAAATAATCTCTTAATCCTATCCCTTAATGAAACACTATATAGCATGTATGACAAATAAAATAAATTATTAATGTAATCCATCAAAAATTTATTCATTAAAAAAAACTAGTGTTTTTTTAATTATTATTATATATGTCCTCACCAGCACTTTTGACATAAAGTACTAAGAGAATTAATGTAAAAGTATATGGAATTAAAAGGTATTTCCGAGTAGATCGTGATTGTTGATCATAAACGCAAACATGTATAAAAATACAGAACGATAATTATATTTGGGAAACTATATAATTATCCGGTATTTTGAACGTATCATATTGATGTTTTAGTACAATTTATATGTCTGAATTGCAAGTAATAAAGTAGTAAACAAGACTTTACACATATACTTTGTAGATGTATTAACAAGTAATGAAGGATAATATTTTTCTAAAACTGTTTTCCTTGAAGCAAACTTGCCTATTTTTACCAGTGACATACAAGAAGTGCGCGTAATAACAGAATACAGATATAGAAAATGTCAGGTTTCAACCTAATACAAAAATGATTTTGCAGTTTTTAGATATGATTATTACGATGCATTAATTTAAAGAGCTTTAAACAGAATGTCTAAACAATGAAAGTTAAATATATCACAATTTCCTGTCATTAAATGCGTATATATCGTTCCGACTATCACTGTAAAATAACCAGAAAACGACAGAATTGGTGGTCGGAGCTCGAACCCACAGTACCAAAATATTACAGCGTGATGTTTGGTAAAATGAAACTAGTATAAGATAAACGCTAAGCGCGTTAAAATAGTAACTTCTATCTTCTGCTTTTTCATAAAACTTCTGGGTCCACTGGCATTTACACTACCTACGCAGAGACACTCAATATACTGTTCAAGCAACTATACACCTTGCAGGATGAAATGAATATTTAATGATTTATAAAATATGTAATCATTCAATTTACTAAAATTCTTTAAGCAATGGCACCTAATATTTTTTTAAAATATATGCTGTCAAATAAAAAAAAACTGAAGGACCATTGAGACAATTTACAACAAATATTAAAATCAATTTTACAGCATAATCAAAATCAAAGTAATATACATTAAAAGTTTAAATATCGATTAACTTCTCATCGCCACATAATTTAATACCGATTTTTTTAAATTAATTAAAGAGTTACTCAAATCATATGTCTACTTATCCTAGCTAGAAGAAATACAGAAAATACATAAATTCGTGATTACATGTTAAGTAATTCACATGAAATAAATTATTTCTTCAAATTCGTGAAGAACATAAACTATAAAGTAAACACTGATAAGGGCGGTGAATTCAACCATGTTTCTACAAAACGTGGCAATATAACATTAGAGGTTATTTTACAGATAAGAATATTATCAGAAGTCCGAGTTTGGAAACGTTGATGTTTGCATAAGGGATGGCGTTGAAAATATGTAAATTTTCCCCTTAGCAGTGACATATTTATGGACTACACGATATCCGATAAGTAATTCTGTAGATAACGAAGAAAAAATTCCGGGTTATTGTCATCTTATGTAAAATTATAATATTCTAACTAATAATTTTTAAAATATAGAGTTGTGTGTTAAAATATCAAACATTTTCAAGTGCATAATGTTGCATGAAAATATATTGCGGGAAGTATGATTTGAATTAAAATAAAAAAATCAACTACTGGAATATGATACTAAATTTGAGTTGATTCAAGGATAATAATCCTTGAATAAATGGCTCAATTTCTTTGAAATAATTTTTGTACACTTCGCCAGAAACACATATATCCAACTTACCGTTGGATATATGTGTTTGAACACATATATCCAACTTACCGTTGTATATATGTGTTGGATATATGTGTTTTATTTTAAAAATTAATAAATATACCATTTTTCACTATCATTGTGTTAGTGGGAATTATATTGCATATTAATTTTCTTTTGATTATATTGTCTTAGCGAAATTTTAAGAACAAAAAATAACATTTTCCTATAATTCAAATAAAAATAATCCATTCCTGACATTTCAATATAGGGTAGAACCGTCATAAAGATTGGTTATAATTATTTTTTCGAACTCGGAAAATTTGTTTAATTTTATCTGTCATAAACCTGTCTCATTTAGTTTGAGTGACATGCAGGCGGCTCAACCTTCCTGAGGTCGAGTTCGAAGAAAAGTTCGATTTTAATTTTAATTTTATTGAAACTTAACTTGCGTATATAAAGGTGGATTTTCGTTTGAACCGAAAGTTTGGTTTCATCGGGTACTCGGGTGTTCTTTAATAGATTTTTCCTTGTCGAGACCCAATATTTGAATACATTCTATGGAAATTTGATCAAAAATTAAAGCCGTTTTCTTTACATTGCTAATTAAGTCATTAAATTAATTGAAAATTTTGCTCAATAAATGTTAAAGTTTACACTTCGAAGAACTCACCTATTTTATGTTGTCTCACTTTTATTTTACTGTTACTATTATTAAGGTACCCTTACTCAAAAAGAAAAAAAAACGGACCCCTTATAGAACTCCTTTGTTGTTCGTCTCCCGTCCATGTGTTTATCAAAGCCATTTTTTTTTCAAAAATTACTTGAGATGTCAAGTTGCTGAAATAATATCATATACTGAACCCATGGTTTGGCATGAATGTAAAAATTTCATGTTTTTGGTTCACGTGACAAAGCATAAATCTTTGTGCTCTTTGAACCGCATTTTTGGTCATTTATACGGGCATCAAAACCTATTGGTTATTTCCGGTGGACATACAATCTTGAATGTCGGCATAATGGGAGGTCCTATAAAATAAATAAAGAGTACAAGCCAAAGTACATAATTTGAAAGAAATATTATATGAAATTTAATGTTTATAAATGCATAATGTCTATGAATTCCTCGTACTGCGAGTTCTAAACTTGGTTGACATTTTTTTTTTATTTATAAATAAAAGTCCTATTCGGGTGAATGTTACACGGTTACAACTCTTCGCGATTTTAAAATCTCATTTTATTAAATGATACTAGGCATTGCGTATATTGTTAAATTTTTGCAACACGAAAAGAAATGTAAAAAATTTGAGAGGAATTTATGGAGAGGAAGAAAAAGATTTTACGAGTCGTTTTGGCGTTTGCAAAATATTACCCGGATTTATGAAATAAAAAAAACCGTTAAGTCCGATTAGAATCCACACCATATGACTTCTGTTCACGCTTAGTAATGCAAAAATAATGAAGGATATATTTTATTCCTACTAAAGAATCATTCTTTGCTAATATCCCACCTGAAGATGTTGTGATACAACGAAACCTAGGTCATTTTAAAGAACTTAAAGAAAGTAGAAATAATACTACTTCACTTATTTTCATTTAATTGGAAATAATTTTTATTAAAAGTTTTGTCAAATGTTATTCTGAAAAATGTGTAAAAATTCTTGAAGAGTTTTGTGAAATTTTTCAGACCCATTATTGAAAAATTAGAGGAGGAAGTATACTATACAACCCTTTGAAGCTTAACATTTCCCAAATTGGGTTTGAAAATGGAAAATGCCCAATGGAATTACAATTTGAATCCAAAAGTTTTATTCGATGATATGCCACTAGAACGACGTACGGAAATAATGTACTGCCAGTATTGGTACATGTATGCAATAGTAACCCTAAGTCCTTTATAAAATAATGCTCTAAATAATTAAAATATTTTAAAAACTTTCGAATGCAATAGCCTAAAAAAGTGAGTATAATAAAGGTTATGAAATTACGCCTATTGCTTATTTATATTAAAAATATAACGAAAACATTATATACTCGTATAAATTTAACGAAATGACGTATCTAAGGGTAAAAAAAGGTAAATACTCCGAATAGAAAATAAGATAATCATTAAAACGTTAAAAAAATTATTTTATCCACATTAGTATGACAAGATATCTCGGTATATTTGAAAACATGTTATGTGACTATTTGAGATTTTCCGTAAGCGAGTAAGCATTACTAGGGTATTTTCACATATAGCATAAGTTGTGAACGAAGAGGTTATGAACCTAACTTGAATGTACATTCGTTTACAACGGAAAAATTTTGACAAATGGTACGGTATCCAAATTATACTTTAAATGTTGTAGATATGCGAGTACTGGAGTACCTTCAAAGGACAACAATGATAAAATAAAACAAACAAACATGCACGCACGCATGCACACCTACCTGCACATTTGTGTATGCACACCCACTCAAGATAGCATGCACGAACGAACCCATATATGCGCTTGAAAAGATTTTACGTCGGTTTTTGTTGACATATGTATCTATACGTTGTATAGATACAGTAAAGGTATTGAAAAGTTTATTTTTCAATTATATCACATTTTGTCTTTTCAACTTAACTAGGGAAATAAATAATCACATGATTGTAACTGGCACAAATTTTAATTAAGCTTCTATTTATTAGTAAGAGCAACCTGAAATTAATAAAATATTAATTGTTAAAAACGTGGTGTGAATTTGTGTTAAATTAATTTATATAAAATTTAGTAATTAATTCAAGTAATTAATTTTATAACTTTTTTATATTTATAATTTAAAATTAGTTATCAAATCACCATAATTTTGTACTACATGTCTCCGACGAACTAGCAAAAAGAGGAATGCATCTGCTTAAAATTCGGGTACCTTGAAATGAAAAAAGGCCTATAAACTGTCGTAGGTGGTCTTCATCATCAAAGTTTTTTTCCGTTAGGCGATGTAAATAATGGTCTGGAGATCTGGGGATCAAGATCTGGGGAATATGGCGGATGGGGCATCTGTGGGCAACTAAAATCCAAAACTTTAAGGGGAGTCTATTTGACTTTATGAGGACCGGACTACGGCTATGGTTGGTCCGGGCTAAGTTCATATCGTATCCACGCACCGTATTTAAATCTTTTTCAAGCGGTGAATGATTCTCCGGGAGCATCGAAGCTTATTCGCTAGACAGCTCGTCGTTATCTGCTTGAATTAACAATTTTAACTTATCGCTATATAATTCCACCCGTCGACCACTCAGGGAATAATCGCCAATGCAAAACAGTTGGAACCATCGTTTTGCAGCAGCTTCAGATATTGCTAGAAGAGCTACGCGTTAGCCTATGTTACGCGTAATTTCAGCGGCAGAGTCGACTATTCGACATCAGCCTTCCATATGATATGAGTGTTAGCAGTGCAGCGTTTTAGTTACTACAGAATCAGGGAGAGCGTGCCGCGCCCTTTACATATCTTTGATCACGGACGTTTGACTTACTTTAATCGAATAGCTGTAAAATATGATGGAAATATAACTTATTAGTGTGGATATAAAAAAGCCATACAAGCATCACCAAATAGATCATAATTATTTATTAATTTTTCTACCGAAATATGTAAATTTTCAAAATCTTCCTACGGTATCCTTTTTTAATTTTTCGCTATTTATAAACCATTAACCTCAGTAGTTTTCAATATAATTCGTATGTCACTTTTTACACTTTTTTGCCCAAAGAATTTTGGAATGCTGATCAAATTTTGTTAATATTAGAAATTATTAAAATTTTCAAACTTTTTCATTAAGTTTTTGTTATAAAATAGGTTACTTTATAGTCACCCTAAGAAGCTATATTTTTACCAATTTCAGGACTATTTTTTCTAGAATCTCAAATTAATGTTAGTTATGGTATGAAAAATTTCAGATATTTTGAAAATAACGAATATTTTCTATTAATGAATTTGTATTAGGCTGAACGTTTAGGAAGTCCTTGGCCCACAAATTTGATTGGGCCACTGACGCAGTGGTATCCTATATATATATATATATATATATATATATATATATATATATATATATATGTAGATATATATATATACATATATATATATATACACATATATATATATATATATATATATATATACATATATATATATAAGTGTACATATAGAATATGTAATAGGTCAGGATTAATTAAAATAAATTATTAAAATCAATTAAAAATTAACTCCCTTTTGCTACATTTTTTCTTGTATTAATAAACCAATAGCTTTGATGTTAATTATTCGATGTCTATTGAATTATTGCTTGAGATTTTTAAATGAAAGTGAACATTTAAAAATAAAATATTTATATTAAATCTGGCCATGAAAAGTATCGCTAATTTTTATTTTAAATTGTAAAAATTCTGCTGAAGGAAATTTATTGCATCATTCATAATTTCAAACGTTGTATAACGGTGAAATGTTACAGCTATAAATAATTTATGTCGACAACATATTGCATACAAACACTGGTGAAATCGATTAACCGAAATTTGTAAATAGATTTGGTTTGTATTAAAGAAAAATCATTGAAATAGGTAAATATTTGTTTTTTGAACTTTCTACAAAGAATGTTTAAGCCGGTTTTTTAAATATTGGAAATACTAGCAATTTATATTGGACTGCAAGCAAAATTGTTTGTGGAAAAAAACAGAAAAGAAAACATCAGACATCGGAAAAAATTATCGGCAAACTACTCGATTCCACAACCTTTCAATAATAAAAGATATCCGTAAAAGAGATATGTAAGCTTTATGAATTTTTAACAAGAATTAAAAGCATTGGTAAATAAATATTTACATGCGCATGTTTTGAATCTAATTTTTTTCAAATTATTCTATCTTTTCTTTATAAGTGATATCGGTCTAAGGTAAAGTTGATATCGATCTAAGGTAAAATGTAGGACTTACTACATCGTTATTTTAATAAAACTGGTAAGTTCAGGTTAGTTATAAACTTACAAACAGAATAAATAAGTTTAACTAAAAAGTTTAACTAAAGATTTTACTAATTATTTAACTAAGCTTTTCTTGTAGATGTTTGGGCTTGAATTTTTCACTATTTATATATACATTGAATGTTTTTTAAAACTTCTGTATTATTATTTCACTGACCTTTGTCATATGATACAATTTTTTAAATTTATTAAAAACTAATTGCACTATGAAACAATAGACTTCTTAAAAAATTATTGAAAAAGATATTTAAATTTTATGTTAGATCTTCATTTTTTAAGAAATAATTATTCATTTCAAAATATCTTATAACTGTATAAGATATTTTGAAATAAAAAAAATAAAATAGTTTAACTAAAAACGCACCACTTGCTTTGTGGCACTTCAATGAAGGTTTTGTGTTTATCTATCTATGTATGTTGATGTGTCAAAATATTTCCCCCTGTACATGGAAAATATAATCTGACCTGGATATATAGTTAGAACCGTTAGAATCATCTTAACGTTCCAGGTGTCCTTACGTAAGTAACATCGCGATTCAAGTATGGATACTGAGAATTGTCATTTTGTCCAACACGAAAATAAAATTCAAAAAGATTATCAAAGTTAATATCAAATTAAGTCTGAATGAGCAGATTTCAAAAACATATAATAATGGTATAAAAAATTTGGAATATTTAATACAAAACATTACTTAGTACTTGATTTTGAGTAATATTCTGATTAAAATCTGGTTTTCCCCCTTAAATCATTAGCATTCCGTAATAAATCCCAAGAAAATCCGCTTCTAATATATCAAATCTATATGCACGCGTGTGTGTGTGCGTGCGTACTTGCGTCCGTGCGTGCGTACATTTATATATATATATATATATATATATAGTGCGTATATATATATATATATATATATATATATATACAGGTGTTCTGTAAGGCATGAATCAACCGAAATTATACTTTTTAGGATTTTGTAATTATCGTCACCCAACCTAAAAAAAGACAAAAAATAATTTTTTGTTATTTTTACGCCATTTTTCGTAAAATTACAAGATTCAAAACATTTTTTAAACTACAGATAAACAAACGAACGAACTAATGAAATCCTATTTGTACATTTACTCTTGATGTAGAGCGATTAAAAAAATATGTAAAACAAAGAAGGACAACGACTTTTGCTAAATGCTTCCATAAACTATAATTAAAATTGTGTCTAACCTTAAATTACTTTTATTGCTTTCATGTCCATGTGTATTAGAGTCAATTACTGAGCAATTGGAGGCAGTTTCAAAATTCATAATAACGAAAAATGAAGACCTTAATTAAAATATTTTTACCACTAAATTACTGTTTTTTTTCATGAGGATTTAATAGTTTATATAACTTGGAAAGTCTCTGTTTTCCTCTTCTTTTTTTTTTATTTACAGAATTTTAAAAAGTCTAATTAATAAAGATAACAAATAACCATCTACTTGCCCAACAAAGGAAAATAAAGAATAAATTTAACTTTCATGATTATGTTTTAAAATTTTAAAAATTGATCTCATTTAATTTCAGCACCAAATATTGTTTACATGTAATTGAAAACAATTTTTACGATCCAACGGGGAAATGATCTTTATTCACATATTTCTTTGCATTCGACTTCAATTAGTAATATACTAGCTCTGCACCGTGGCTTCAACCTTAATTATATCAGTAAAGTGTTACATCTAAACATCTATTAAAAACCGATAGATTCATTTCCAACAGAATACGAGTAAAACTGGTTTTACGAAATTGATTCTTAAATTTTGCAGAATTATAATTTATTTAAAAAATGTTTAGTGAAATCAATATAATACATATCCCTGCTACTCAAGGAAATGTACTATGTAAAAATGTAAAGTTAATTAAATGAACGAAAACTTTTATTTATTTTATATATAATAAGTGTGTTTACAGTATGTCTTCCAAGGATCGAAACAAATATGGAAAACAGACGATCGCCTGTGAAAGACACGTATTGCGTGGAAGACCTAAACAAATAAACTGTACCTCTTTATCTTAATGTATTCAGCAGTTACGTTTGCCTTCACAAACATAGTATATTTGAATATCTATCGAACTACAATCCAGTGGGTTGACCTGACTTAAATTTTCTTATGTATGAATTGCCACGTAATTTTATAATAGTAACATTCAACTTAACATTTGTTCATCGATACTCCATTTTTATTGGACAAAGGTTTCTCCGAATGCATGTTATTGAGCCCGGCCTTCGGCTCTTCTCCTGTCGTTTCTGTCAACTACCTTGTGAAGATTGTCACTCTATTTTACTATAGAGCATCCTACACTACGATTTTCTGGACCTGGTTTTTACTCTTGAAATTTGAAATAAACGAAATAAACATAATTAAACTACAAATATTAATTAAATTCTCATTCGATTCACATTTTAAAGAAATGACGTGAAAAGTCCATACCAATATAAATTATATAAATATTATAAGATGAAATTACCGGACGTGGACATTGAGGGAATTATTATTTATTAAATCAACCGTCTTTCTATATTAACCCATTACTTTCCAAGCAGCAAAAAAAAATTGGATTTTTTGGTCAAATCTTTAAATTTAGGTCTAAATACATTAAGAAATTGCAGTATAAAATAAAATTTTCAAAATATATCCATAGTTGCCGTTACATCCTGTCCTATAAATATTATAATGGGAATACATGATCATAAATTTAAAAAAATCACAACTGTAAGAAAATAAATTGTATTTTAAAACTATAATCATAAACCTTTTAAAAAAATAATTAGAAAAGATCTTGTGTGATTACTGCAAAGTGTGAAATAATCACCGCAAAGTATTTTTTGCATTTTTTCCAAAAAAATTAAAGGTTGTTTCACAATCTTATTTTTGGCAACGTCTTTGTTTGTTCTTCTTCATCAAATAATGACCAAAATTATCAAACCTGACAGTTTGTAAAAGACCTTCCGAAGACCCGCAGTAGGTGTACTTGCCCTGCGTTTTAATTTTTTCGCCCAAGAAAAACAAACCCTTCGTCTGAAATCTAGCAGAGGGATGGTTTAATTTTTATTTACCTGGTTGTAAATAATCCATGCATTTACTACTAACATATCTAAGATTCTAATGACTACATGCCAGTACCATTTGTTACCTCTGAAACGGATTGGATATTTATATTCTCTTCCCACGTTTTTATTATGATTATAAAAAAGTCTTCGCTGATTTACAGCCAAGAGTTTGGCCTTTTCTGTCTTCGAATACTTGGTAGTTTTTACAAAAGGTTCAACAGTATCGAAATTAGTCAAAAGATATACTGCATTGTTCTCATACCGTTTCATACATAATATTTCATTATTTTCATCCAACAATGATCGGAATAGCAGGTTCCTTTTTTTCATTTCTTGTTTTTTTTCATAATAGCATATTTCTTAGTCTTTTATAAGGATTTTAAATTTCTTTTAGGGATTTTAAATCAATCAACAACTGTATACTACTTTTCCAGCATATTGAAGTAGACTACGTGTGCGCTGGGATCCGTACAAATCTTAAGCAACTCTTTTACCACTCTTGAACCAAAGCCGTCGCCATCAGACGTTTAAGCACCCTAGCTCGTATATAATGAAAAGTTATAATAATAACTGCAGATTCTACATAGAGTCCAAAGCTTATATCCGAATCTCACTGATATACTTTTTATAAATTGTTTGATACCAGGATGACCGAAGTACTTTACGATCATTTCGTCAACACCTAAATTGGATTCAAATATCTCAAAGTTCCGAAACGATTCAAAGCTTTATTGAATAGAAATACAAATATGATTTTATTTTATCCAAACGATTTCTTGACATTGGTTTTTTCGAAAAATGGAATGTGTACATCATCGTCTCTATACCGATAAAGTTTGCTTTGAGGCAAGTGGTGATAGGAAGAGAAAAACTAAATTCCAATGAGAAATTTAAACTCCTCTACTGTAAGATTAAAGTTCAAATAATTTTTATAATTTTTGACGTAGGTAATTGTTTTGTGTGCAATGTAATGTAGGATCTCATCATATAAAAAAATTGAAATATCTGTACCGTTATTTTTTTTTTCAACTCTGTAATCATATATCATCATAGGGACCCTCTTCCACCACACTCATTTCATCCACTTTGTCTGGAGGCAATACAGGAACTTCAATTACATTCAAATCCTCTTCACTAGAATCTTCTATATCTTGAAAGTAGTCTGCAATTTCGAATAGCTTCAAAGCCTTTTTTATTTTTTTTCACTGGATCCATGATCTATAAATTATAAAACAAATATATGGATATACGCTTATGAAATTAAAAAATATGCATTTTTGTACTATTTGAAATAAAACAAAGTCAAAATAGTTTTACTTACCTTGGTCGATCTTATAATTCACAAACATGTTTTTATTTATGTCAATATATTAATCATAATCGCGACACGAGATGTACTGTGTTCGACGCCAGTTTATCAAGTAATACAAACACAATGCCCGCAAGAAATAAACAATTGTAAAGTTTGAACCTGTTGGTGCACAGGATTGACATGTTTTCGCCTCAAATAGTAAACATGTATTCCTAGTGACATATTTATAGAACAATGCTGTTTCAAGTTACATAACTTGTTTCCTAAATATTGATTTTTATTTTTATTTATTATATATTTAGTAAAGGTTTTAAAATTGTTTTCATGTTCCTTGAAGCAGAAATTGAACAATTTAAAAAAAATATGATAAAATGATGTAAATGTGTTTCACGGTCAAAAAATTATTTTAATAAGAAAATGGTGGATAAATAAAAATTGTATCAGAAACATTAAAAACAAAAATATGAACTTGTAAAAAAAATTTCAAATATATTGTTCTAAAAGTACGATAGCGGGAAGGAATGGGTTAATATATATTGTGAGGAGGAAATTTATTTTAACACACAAATATATAAACCTATAAATTACAGTATGGAAAATTGAAAAAAAAAATTCGATTTATGATAACGAGCTCAGTTTGATATTATCTTTTAAATATTACCTGGCTTTTACAAAATGATCAGACTTCGATTCTATAGTGAAATATTTTACGTGTAAAATTAATGTATAAATTGAAAATTACCTCAAAGGTGAGGTGTACATTTTCGGAATACAGTTGAATTAGATGGAATTTAAAAAAAAATGCTGTGTATCATCTTACCCAAATATATTTAATTTACCAAATGATTTTACTATTTCGTAGTAAATTTGTAAACTATTTATGATTTTTCACAGTAATACCTTTAAAAATAAGCATTGTTTGTGCATTGCCTTACAGAATGTATCATCCATATATAAAACCTTCCTTTTAATAAGAATTGTTATCGAGCTTGTTTATACAAATTGTTTTAACCAGTTAGTATAATAGCGGCATTTAAAAACATACTCTTGAAGGTGTATCCATGATCATACATGTTGCCTATCTTATTTTTGCAAAATAAAAAAATATTACATTCTGTATATTAAGAATAATTATAAAGGTTTATAAAAAAAAAGAAAACTTCTCACAAATTTATAGAATATTCTCTTATTTAACTGAATCAAGACAAATTATGGAAAGTATTTCAACGTTCATGTACACGAAAAGTGATATTTAAATTGGTTAAAATGTTACTCTCATTATTTTACTATGAAATTTCATCGTATATTGCGGTTAGAAGATATACCATATTATGTTGCATTTTTAGTTAGAAATAAAATGAATTTTTCTGCTTTAAATTTGAGCCATTTAATTATAAATTTCCAAAAATGTGCTTTCAAAATTATTAAGACCTTATCACACGCTGTTCGTTCTTAATATGTTTACATTTTATAATATAGAATAATTATAATATAGAATAATACAGTATTGGTAGAAGCAAGAGTACAAATATACAATTTACAAATGGAACTTAAAAAAGTGACATAAAATAGTTTAAATCACGTTTAACTAAATTTCAGTAAACCGATGCCTGGTAAGGGTAAACTTGACATTCTTACACAAGTAGATTCCTGATATCTGGAGTATGCAGTTCAGTTAAGTTGTGTTTTTTTCTATAAAAATACGTTAATGAGGAAATTCCTAAAGACTTATTTGAAAAATCTATGTACAATATTTTTATATAAATTCTTCTTTTGTCATGTAAAACCTTTATAGTTTTATAAACCATTATTATTTTTGGTATACGTAATTCATAATATATCATTACAGTAATGAGAGCAGTGTAAGACAGACGAGGGCACAGTTCTTAAAGGATGCAGTAATGATCATAGAGGGGCATAACCAGGCGTAGAACAAAGAGGTAGCACATGGCTGGTTACGACACCAAAGATAAAATATAAAAATGTGGAAGTCGATGAACCCAGATTCATACTATTTTACAACGATATTACGTCAACTTGAATTTGTAGGAATATAGAACTCAACAAAGTTTTTCTAGGCTCCATAAAATATCATGAACTCTCAACTTTTATATATCCATACCATATTTTTAAATATGATATATAGTGTGAGACTCCGTTTAGATTTGATTGGAAACTTCAAAATTTACACGAAATACGGCAGGAAGATAAGAGAGTGGTTTTGTGTTTTACTTAATTATGTCATTTCACTGTATAATAAAGAAAATATTACGATATTTCTAAAAACATTCGGGATTCTTATTTTGAAAGTTTTTTTTAAGTTATTCTCAAATTTTCTGAGTTCTCTATCTAGAGAAATAATTGAACATTTGACAAATACCCAAAAAATTTTTTCAATGAATTGATCTAAATATAAGCAGCACGAATACAATTTTCGTCACGAAATTATTTTCAAATTCTTGCGTTGGAAAAAAGATCTCAATTTACCGAACACCAAAATGAAGGTTTAATAATGCACAACTTTGTTTAAATAAAAGAATAGGATATAAAGGGAAGTGCACAATTTCCGTCAATATGTACCTATCTAATAAGCCCTATTAAATATGACAAAAACTCGCACTTTGGGTACTCAGTAGATATTTACGTATGTATATACATACCCTAAATATTTGACAGAGTATTTCTATTAAACGATTTACAAATATTAATATTATTGTTCACCATGTAAACATATTTTTTGTGTAAGTTTCACGTGATTCGGATTTCTCAAAAAGTTTTAAATTAATAATCATAACTACAGTGTCCCAGTAAACTTTTCGGCAGGTCGTTTTTGTAACTTAAACTTACTTTCAACAATACCATTAAGCCTCGACGTATTTCTTTTTTTATCTATAACATTTAATACTTAATATACAATTTATTTAAATAAAACCAATCGATCGTACTAAACATTTTCTCTACTATGTATTAAAATCAAACGTATTTGAAATAAAAATTTGCTATTTCAATTAAGCAATATTCAGTAGGTAGTAGGTAAGCCTCGGTGAAGTTATATCTTTTCCCCGTTCAAATGGCAATATTTATCATACCCTAACAAATTAATTCACCTAAAATAACAAATTAATAACAATTTAATACCTAACAAATTAATCACTTGATAAAATTAATAATTAATAAAATTAATATTCAAAAGGTTAAATTAATTTTAATTGTATTCTTTAAAAAGCCACTTTTCTATAAAAATAAACTTTCGTTTTTATGCAATCCCAAATTAAAACCGGGCTTTTTTGACAAAAAAAAATTAATTAATCATATAATTATACTTATTATTGAAATTTTTTAATCTTTATCGTAAGTGCAAAAGAACAATAGATATAAATTCCAGTGACGAATTTCTTAGTCAAAAAATCTAATTTGGCATGCATTATATGTTTCTCGTAAAACCAGATATATGTTTGATATTTTGTTTATAATGTATGGATAGGTTATGAGAACAATTATATTTCTATGAGCTATGTACATTGGTTCACCATTGATATTACATAGTACCGTATATAATAAGAATTTAGATAATTTATATCGATTTGAATATCTGAGTAAATTATTTATTTATATTAATCTTTAAATATTTTTGGGACTGCGTCGACAAACCTAGTTTTTGTTCCGATTAGCTTTTTAAATATTTTTAATCCTTTTATTTCTCTGAATTTTTATGTGTGCCAGATAACAGCTGATTGCTAAGTTAGTATTCGTCGAGAGATAGATAAAAGTACGAGTTTCAATCAGAAATTCAGTTCATAAAATACCAAATTTCAATCACAAACAAAAATTGGGCAAACTAATGTTTGTCGAGTTGAACCAATAAATTATTTATGAATGTATTGTAGCTTTAAAAATTTAAAACCTAGAATGATATAATAAATAGACAAAAGTTAAAAAGTTAAACATGAAATAGAATATGTATTGCAAAGAATAATATTTTCATTAAGTGGATAAAACAAAAATGGATAAAACAATCCTAGGAAAAAAATTCTTTTTTTTTCGTATCTTTTATTTTGGAAAATACGTATAATTCAACTAAATACAAATGTACTCAACACTTGTATTTAATTAACTTAAACACATAGTTCAATAAAATAAAAATCACTCTTTTGAAAACACACTGCTAATAAATAAATTCATAATTTAGAGTGATTTATATCAAAAGAGATAGAAAAATAGAAACATAAATATCATGAAAATCACGAGTAAAAATACAGAGGTTTGTACCACCTAAATACCATATTTTATTCTGTCTTTCGTGATTTGCAAAATTCAGTACTTAATGCTAGGCAGGAAACGTTTAGAATTATTTATAAACTCTACAATTACGACTACAATATGTAGAGATCTTGTATACCTTCCAATTTCCTTCGTTTGAATTATTGATTGGGTGTTTGGGGCAGCTTAAGGTATTACTATAGGTCTAAATCGTGGGTTGAGGTAATTCACTATCCAATATTTCGTTTCATATTGATGAGATAACGAACTTCGTTAAATATTGAACTGAAATTTTAATATTTTACGGCAGACTTAAGTAAAATTTAATGAAAAAAATTAAATTACAATTTAAGTTCAATACGTTAAAATAAAATAGATATGTTGAAGAATACAAGCCTATTCTATAGATTAAATTATTTCACCGTAAGTCGAGTGTATATTTAAGCGAAACATTTCAAGCCATCTTTGTCATTTTTAAAATAATGTTGAAATTTGTATTTTAAATAGTTTTATAGGCCTTTATAATAGCTTGCAATGTAATTTTTTTCCCATGACCCACATGGTCGAAAAAGGTGAAAATTCCAAAACCAGCCTTCCTTTCTCATAACGATTTTTTCAACTTTAAAAAACACAGGAGTGTGTTTTAATAAATTTCGTAATCTCATATATTATAAGTACGCAAGACAGAACTCAGATGAAATTCAGTTTTACGAATTTATTTGCAGAAACATGCAAAAAATTTAATTTTTTTCAATCCCAATTAAGAAAGTATTTTTCCTTCAAAAACAGTTGAGAATTTTTTGCTCAGTGTTGTGTACAGAATCACCCGTTCAAATAATATAGGCGTTTCTGTTGCGATACGTGTCAATTATTCACACGAAGAAATACATCTTACCTCAAGCTGAGTATATGTTTATATAAAAAAAGGGATTTTATTTTCATAACAATCGAAACTACATCACAGATTTTTTTCAAAATAAATTGAAATATTTACGTAAGTACCACTTTAACATTTATGTATAATTAAGTGATAACGTACTAAAGTGTAATTTTACTTTACTTTAAATAATTCTTCTCAAAATCTTATTAAAATTTGGATAAACGAGTGTTGAAATCAATATCGAAAAAATATTTCTTCAAGTTTCCTGTTTTATTCCAAATTGTCACCAGATTTTTCAGACCCACATGTAGTGAAGTAATGATGTGAATCGTTGAATGATTTAAAATGTTCATATTAAAAAATAAAACATCTGTCTATTTGTACGTACATTTACCTAAATTTGGAGAAACTTACTTAAATTAAATTACCTTAAATTAAAATTAGTATTGTCATATATTTTTGGAGTGAAAATATTACGGGGTCCGTAATAAATCCTTAATTTAGTTTTATTTAAATATTTTTATAATCAATTATCTTCCATTTCTTCACAATTCGACCTCTTTTTTATGCTAAAAATGGACATGAAAAGAGAAATATGGATAAATAACGATTTTATACTATATGTTTTCAAAAGTGCATTTTGTAAATTCCAATGGTAAGACGATATCAGCAAGTATATGTAAAATTGAAAACTATGTTTTGATTTTATGAGATGAAAAAGACTCTCTTGTTATTTTACTATTTTACTAAGCTAATTATTACCAACTTACCATTGATTTTGCAAGCTATTTCGTCTGAAATAAAGTATGATATAAAATTTCAGCGTAACTCATAAATTCGTTCCGCATATTGTCTAAGATAAATTTAAAACAGCAAAAATAATATGGTAATGGTTATGAAAATCGTTGTAAATTCATTTACTCAATACACGTCAATTTAGAGCGCCTCAATGTTGTTTTAACAATCAAAGCCGAATGAATCGCATCGCATGCGATTTCCTTTCACAGTAATTAATTAGAGTATCCGTCGTATCTGGACCGAATCCAGTGGATACGGTCTCAATATTCTCCGTAGCACTAATTATCGTAATACAGTAGACGTTATTTCACTAATTTGATTGGGAATACCAAAGAGATTAGCAGACTTATTTCCGTTTAATTCTATGTGCAATGTTCTATTATGAGATAAACATAATTTTGTCATCTTCATTATTTTTATTTAAAATTTGCAACACTTACACATAATTCCAATGTATTATTAATTGAATTATATAGGTCTCTGAAATTATCCTACTTATATATACTAAGATATTGCCTATTGACTGAACTAAGTGTTTGTGCAAAACTACATTAGACTACATTAGAGAGTAAAATATCGTGAGGGTATATAGAGATGAATTATTTCTACCACCTGAGATACCAGTGAGATACCAGGACTTACTATTACTATATTTTATAATAATCAACTGATAAAAAAGTTGAATTATAACTCCTCGATCTCTACCAATGGTCAACCTTAGCTGCCGAAGTTAGGAAGGCGAACACCCGTTAGACGGGTGTTCGCCTTCCTAACTTCGGCAGGGACGTGGAATAAATGATGGAAGATAGCGCAAAACCTCTCTGCGATCCTGCGAAACCAGTCTGGAGACTGAAGGAGACCAGAACCGAGAGTACGATTGCCGGACGTCGTAATTGAAGACCTAACGACGCTAGGCGTGCACGACTGGCTGGCACGTTCGAAGGGTAGTGCAAATTGGCCCAATATAAGGTCGCAGGCCGAGGTCCTTCGTAAATGGTTGCACACATGTTGATGATTTAATAATATGTGTGATTTTAGGAAATCCAAAATTAGTTCAAGATATTATAGATGAAATTAAACGAAACCCACAACAAGGAAAAGAATCATAAGTCGTTGAACACGCTTTCTTTTTATATTTTATATGCTATTGTTACGTACTTATTTTTATCCATAATATTTTTGTTGATGTGCCAGGCTTTCATTCATATTGTTACTATAAATTAATATCCCTTGAATCTGCTGATTATACAATAGAGTTTTGTCGTATAATTTTTAGGAGAGTTGCATACAATACCGATTTTTGAGTTAATTATAATATTTTGGATAAATAATTAATTTCAAAGAGTGTAGTACATATTTATCACGCATGGACGATATAACACTTATAATTTATTCGCTAATATGAATTCAAACAACAATTTAACATGATAAGTCGTCTGAAATTCAAATGACTAAATCAAACAATTTCCGTTACAGTGTTGATCAGGCTTTTTGAAGTGCAGTTGAAGATGTGCATATTACCCTTTTCAAATATTTTACAAAATTACTTTATTTTTTGTCAGCAAGATTTTAACCTAAAATTACATCAGGTAATGTTCTTTTAAAACGATGAAGCCCCTTGTGAACACTAATTCATGTCTGTAGACCGAAACTTGACATTTTTTTTGTTCATAGTTATTACAAATAATTAATTTACAACGAAGATTTTAACAAAAAAAATAGTAAAATTTTAACAATGATCAATAATCCGATGTTTTAAATGGTTTGACAAAAGCAAGGGCATTGGAAAGAAATTTTTGAAGATTTTGAATTTATAAAAAGATATACATGTCGAAAGACGATTTGAAAATATAGCATAAATTAATATTTGAGTTACCGATGTATTTCAGACGTAATTACTGATTATTATGAATTATTTGGAACCCTCAAGGAGCAAGACGACGTGGCCGACTAAAAAAGACCTGGCAGAGAATGATCCAGGAAGAAGCAAAACAGCTGGAAAAACTCGGAGAGAGGTTAAGCAACTGGCCGCTGACTGCACCAAATGGAGAAATTTTACGTCTGCCCTATGCTCCGGCCGGAGCGACAGAAACTGATGATGAGTTATTTTATTGCTGAAAACAGTATTCAAATATTATTTAAATATTTTATAATGTCATTTGGACTGGTATTGTATAAAATATTTTGTATTAAAAAAATAGTACCATTAGTCGCTGCGATGAACAGTAACACTATTTTAGACTTTTCTAGCCTACTTTTGACTTAGAATACAATACATTTTTGTCCATTTTATATTTTGCAGCAATTTTGTTCACAGAACAGTGATAATAGTAAAATAATAACCTTGGACTTCGAACAAAAAATCATCTTAGACATTTTAAGATTATTTAACTGACTGCTATGAGTACTTGCACACGGTATTATGTTTTTTAAATTTATTTCGATGAACCCTACACATATAATTTCAGCAAAATTTTCATAAACATTTTTAGGGAATAATCAACTTACCCCTACACATATTTTCGAGTGTGCCACGTTAGCATCCGCCGTATCTATTTATTAATCTAGCTATCAAATTAACTTATTTGATACGTTGTTATTTTCACTTGTTACGAATAAAAAAATACAACAACATAAGAGTACAGTGGATTACAATAATAAATACACAAGACCATACAAAAAAAAAAGAATGTGTGTGTGTGTGTGTGCGTGTGTGCGCGTGTGTGTGCGTGTGTGTGCGTGTGTCTGCGTGTGTCTGCATGTGTGTGCGTGTGTGCGCGTGTGTGCGTGTGTGTGCGCGTGTGTGCGCGTGTGTGCGCGTGTGTGCGCGTGAGTGCGCGTGTGTACGCGCGTGTGTGTGTGTGTGTGTGTGTGCCATATATTCACAAATATTTGAACATATGGATTTATGAAGTTCATATTCGTATTTACTTGTACAATTCTCTACATATAAGCTGGATATTTCTGGATTCCTGTATATAAGCTGGATTCATTATGTTTGTATAAGTCCTATAATTAGATATTTAGACCTAGACTGTTAAATAGTCAGCTTGTAACTTTGAATTCTAGTATCGTGTATTCCAGTACATAACTCAGATCATTACGTAATTTTGGTTCGTAGGATAACTAATGTTGTTTTTATGTGTTCTCGTAATAAGGTTTTAATATGGTTGTCGAACGTTAAAGATTGAAAAAATTATATAAAATAATTTTTTTAAAAGTGCATTCTTTACTTTTCCTCTATATTTTTTTCTGTAATAACTACGTACTTAACCTTTTTCTGTGATGTCTTGAAACAAAGCCTTCACTACAATATTAAGGGTTTCGTTACAGGTTTCACTAATTCACCCCAAGTTATATATGCACAGTGTAACTGAAATATGATCTGAAAGTTTACCTATCATAAGGCAACATTTGTTAAAAATTAAAAATCGAATATTGCTAATTTAGACGTTATGATGAATTTAGTGATCATGACCGGAGATAAGTTAACAATTCATTAAAAGGTAATCAACTTCTAAACTACGTAATACTGCACATTTCATCCCTATTCTTTTCTATATTTCGCAGTTTTATCCATATTGTATGATATACGGCATATATTACGACACAAAGTTTTCTGTAACGTATCTTATCGAAACGAAAAAACAAATATTATAATTAATTGTATTTTTTTTTACCCGAAAGACATGGAGTAAGAAAGAGCAGGATCGGTAAAAATTAAAATTTATGTATAAAAATGTTTATAACTAGAGAATATCACGACATAAATCTGAAAACAAAATAAAAGTTTTCTGTTCACACGATAATAAATTTAACCTTTTTTTAATGCTAATAAATCTTTTCATATCTAGGACCGGCATAGTTTATAAAATTGAAAAAAAAATTGTTCTCAATATATATAATTTATTTCAGGGTACTTTATTTCCAATTTTAGGATTAATTGAAAGAAACAAATAAATTATTCAGGTGAAGGGAATTTCCTTTCCATTACTTTCAACAGAAATTAGTTTCGAAATTAACTGATTTTACTTCCCTCACTTCATAATTCTTAAGATTTTCAGCATTGTTTCCCTTCGAAATATTTTTTGTTTGGCCAAAATTTTTATTAACATTGCTCGCCGTTATGACCAGATAAAAAATATCATGTAACTAATTAGGTACCATGCCATAAAAATACGTTACGGAAACCTCGGTTATTCAAATACTTTAGGACATTAGACACATCTGTAATATAAAAATAGTCCAATTTTTATATATTTAGTCAATTCATTTTTACATATTAGAAAGAGTAGATACAAAAAAAATTACTAAAATTTTGCATTTGCAATAAATGATTTTAACCATTGTTTTTACAAGATCGACATATGAATGGAAATAAGGAAAAAGAAATAATATCTTTAAAAATTATTGAAATTAAAACACAGATACTGAAGAAGTAGCTCATCACAGTTAAGTCAATAGAGTTGATGTCATTTCATGTTATAGTCTTGTACAAGCACGCGTCAGATTAGAGTTGTACATAATTGTATTTTGTTACATGTGATTTATTTACATCTACTGGTTGACAGTTAATTTAGTTTAGTGACTGAGCGATCCCAATGGGATTCTCGGTGGAATAGAAAACGCGGAAAAAACGAAAGAAACGACAAATGTCAAGTTTTGTTACAATTTTGGCGTGAAACCCAAAACTGAGAGTATTATAAATAACTAATAGCAAAATACATTCGTATAACTTGGGAATATAAATTTCGGTAAATCAATAAATAGTCAGACTCCAGATTTCTTGGCAGTTCCACTGCGACTTTACTATAGGCGGCAATGATTAAAAGTACTAAACTACTTTGGATACTATTTACCAAGTTCTTGAACAGAAGAAAATGGCTTGTTTAAACAATATTAGAAGAGAGAATGAAAGCTCTCAACTGAAAACTCTGTTCTTAACTATCTTAGTTTTTAAAATTTGTTCGACTTTTAGAATTTTTTTTTGGTCCTAATATTAAGTCAAACATTGCGGTACCAAAAATATATTACTAAAACGGGATGTACCCTTCTAGGAATTAAGATGATGCACGATCTGAACTATGATATGTACAAATTTGTATATTGTCATTTGTGGTTTGAATCATTCTTTTCCATAATCCTGCAAAATCTTAATAACTATATATATATATATATATATATATATATATATATATATATATATACACAATACAAAACAACTTAAAAGTTTGCCTGGTTTTTTAATCAATCTAATCTTAAGATATTAAATAATTACATTAAAAAATTTTGTTTCATTTGTAGGTAACATTTAAAATAATTGAAAATTAAGAAAGCACAATTACGAAAATTACGTTTTTATAAAAGGAAATGTAATAAAACAAATTACATTTTACTAGCAGTGCATATGACTTCGTTTGCGTGCTAATATTTCAATTATTTTAGTAATATATTATATATTACTAAAGTAATTGAAATATTAATACACGAGACACCACTTATTACATTAGTTATATAAGTAAACTTCTTTAACTAAATACATAAAATATTCAAACATAAAATTGCCATGTCTTCTTTTTAGCCGCAGACTCGACATATTGAGTCTGTCAAATCTTTATCGAAATGCTTTTAGGTGTAGTTTTATAATGCAAAAAAATGATAAGGTTGTAAAACAGATAAACAATTAGGAAACAATATTTCTGTATTTTAATACATTTCTTATGTTTTCACAACTCATTTCTTCAAAAATACCTTCAATTTACCGATGTACCTGTTTTACAGTTTAGTTGTATGTATAGAAAATAAAGCAAGCAACTTTATGTCGCCTAATACTAAACGTACTTAAGTAGTTAAATATATAATTTATATAACATATTCAAATTTTAAAGCAGTTCCAAGGTTTTCAAACTGCTTATTAGCTTTACAATCCTTTTACTTAAGTGAATATGTGTTTTGTAGGAAATATTTATGTACGCACAGAAAAATATTGAAAGGATATTAAAAAAAGGACAATTTCCACGAAAATTATTTAGATGACAAGATAAAGATGAAAAAGATAACATTTTCAATAAATAAAATTAGCAAGCAGTTAACGCACAAACTACTATTAAAAAACTCTGGCAATTTTTAGTTTGCTGCATTAGTAGAAGTTAGCATCGTTCGTGTTATTATTTCCGATTTCAAATATTGTTAGGCATAGTTTTTTATTTAAAATTTTTTAAGTACTACGAAGAATCGTAATTAAAAAAATTTTTAAAAGAATTTTTTTTCTCATAATTTTCATAGTTTTCTTCATACCAATACGAATATGAAAGTGACCAAATATTTGTTAGAACATTGCATAAGAAATTTTTCCCTATTTTATATCTTGAAACTGTTAATGGAATCTAACCGTAATCATTTATTGAAGAATTCTAACTTAACGCTGGTATACAATTTTGTTTCTTACTGTTCACATTAAGAAAATAGAGGAAGGGGGTTGAATATAAATTATTTGTCACTCTTACGCTCAATATTTCTGAAACATGGCTTAAAATTAAAAAAACTTTAAAAAAGACTGAATTTTATTATTAAAGATATTTCTAATAATAAGCCATTGAATGGGGTGCAGAAAAAATTTCGTCCTTTATGAAAGAAAATCGAAAATCAACGACAGAATATTTTGTCTCTTCTAAAAATTATAAATTATTTTAATGTTCAAAATATTTCATTTATTCTGTGTAGCATTTAACTTAGATGTTAGCGAGAAATAGATACACGTGCAGAGATTTATACACTGTATTTTACTTAATTTATTACAATATTTCATAACATGTAAAAAATTTTCCAAAATTCTTACCAAAATTTAAAATCAGAAAATGGTAAAATAAGAGGAATTTGTCAAGCATCGATTCTTTTTTTTTCTCTGTTTATTGCTTTGTATTTTTATTTTACATAGAATAAATTATTTAACATAACTACTTTGAAAAAATTACCGCAGTATCACTTCGAATATGGTAATCAATTTATTTCCATATTAGATGGATTCAAGATCATATTATTAAAAATAATTCATAACATGTTTTTAGGTTTTAGTATCACCATTTTTGTTTCCCAACACTTCTAAATGCAATCAATTTGTCTATTTAATGCCATAAATATAGTTAGACAAATTAACAATATATACATTATGATCTAACAATTGGAAAGTAAATGCAAATGACTATGTTTGCAGCTGCTGTATATAATCAATTTCAGCCCAGATTGAAATTAAAAATTTACCAGCCGTTATTCATCAGCTAGAATTCTTGATTGCAAACTGAAAATTTTCTCGCAAAAGTTTATTAACCTCAGATGTCAGAGAAATTTATATCCTTCTAAAGCTTAAATGAGACCTTCTCAATTTAAAATTCATGAAAAGAAATCAGATATTTATTTAACAAAAAAAATTAAATGAAAATAATTTTGATTAATTGTTTTCCTTCATTCAAGAAAACTAGTTAAATTTATTCAATGAAAGTATTTTACTCACAATTAAAATAAAAAGGAATTTCAAAATGAAACATACCTTACTCAAAAAATGGACGACAGATTCAGTATGATAAAATTATATATGAAATCATTTTATAGATTACAGAGTAATATTAAATACGTATATGTTTGTATATACCTTGGTTTCCTACAATGAGCATCTTCCTCGCTAATTAGATATTTAAAGAACATGTTGAACATTAAAATTTTGTTCTGAATTACGAATTCATTCGCTTTGGTCCTGAAGGTGCGATATATAAAATATTAACGACATATTTAAATACAAAACTTAGATGAGATTTTCATGTTCACATCTTTGAGCAAACCTATAACTTAATGAAAAGGAATCAATTCGTGCCTTTTTAAATCCTCTGTGCACAATTATTTTAAATATTATTAAGGAAAAGTTATTTAAGCTGAATTAAAAAGGATATACGAATAAAATTTTATTAGGAAGAAATTCCCAATTTAAATATATGAATTCCTAAAATTTGTGAAAAATTTTGCTTTCTTTTCGTACAAATATAGAGGATAGTCGTGTATGCATATCCCGCATAAATTTACGAGCGTATTCGGAGAACCATCGCTATTGACAACTTATTATGTCTACAATATGCTTATAAAACGTTTTCCCTGCTCATATTTTGGCAGCTAAGACTTGAAAACTCTAAGTGAAAATTATAAAAAAATATGTTACAAGGAACGTATTTTCCAGAACTTTGCTCTTTCTAATTTGAAGACACGGCGTTCTTCAAAAAGTTTTTATCACTTCAAAACATTAGATCGACACATTTAATAAACCTTTTGAATGCTTGAATAATTTAATTTTTTATGATCTTTCTTTTCAATGCACACAAATATATATTGTATCTTGTATCTTGGCTTGCTTCATTCTAAGCAATATAATTTATAGAGAAAACCTTCAGCAGTTTTGTAATGGTTGAGAATAAAATTAATATTTATCAATCGGTCAGATTATCAGAATGTATTTAATTTATTCTTTTCACATCAAGTAATGGGCTCTGCCAAATATTTTGGTTTAAAAATACAATAGTTCTTATATCAACTAACCTAAAAAACTGACATAGAATTTTATATACATATGACATTAAAATATACTTGCATTTTTCATGGCAGTTGAGCTAGCAATGAAAGGTTTAAGGGTTTAATATAAGGTTTAAGGGTATTCGGTTAGACTAGTTAATAGACTTAACAAATTAATTTGTCCTATTCGTGAACAACGTCTTAAAACTATCTTTTTTACTTGAACTTTTTTTTTTTCTTTTACTTTTTTTCTTACATTCTCTTTTACTTACCACCCATAGCAATTATTGAAATGATTCTTAATTTCTATATAAAATATAATTACCCAATTAATATAATTTATTACAAGTATTTAAAAAAATTGTGTCAAAGGATATTATTAAATGTCTAAATAAATGCTCTCATAAATGATTCTGTTGAATACAAAAATGAATACGGATAAAGTTACCATTTGATATATTGTCACACTTAATTTGTTTATTCGAATTTAAATACATATCCATGATATACTGACGAGAATATATTATAATAAAAAAATATATTTACTAAACTATGTGGGGAATTCAAAGCCTAGGCTTCTTTAAACAAAGGCAAGATTTTCGTAATAAACATTTCAGTGTCAAATTGAATGCAAATATTAAAATATTCCAAAATGAGCTACTTGTTTTAAACTACGTTACACATATTTCCTTATCAAACTTTTTGACTTCAAAGCCTTACAACTCGTGGAAAATTGAGTTATTTCAAGTACACTCAATAACTTTTATACATTATTAAATATTACAATTATTATTTCTATACCCTAAAATCATTAATTATACATTTTCTTTGACTTTAAAGACATTTTCAGATAATAATGTTTACGGTGCTAAGATTATTTATTAAATTAATATGACATATTTCATCAGGTCTAAACTACCTCTAAAAATTTAACTGCCTTTCTGACTACCTCATTTATTTATTTCTCGCTTCCTAAAATATTTTCGAAACTACCGACTTATATTATACAACTATATTAAGTATTAGCGAAAACTAAGCCCACGTCATAGGGATAGTGGTAAAAGTAAACTAGTCTTGTAGTTGTCCAGCAAGTTTCGTGATATTTTTGGAAGAGTAGTTAAGCATAGTGTTAATAAGAATCGGAGTTCTTCATGAAAAGGGAAACGATGCGTGATTACTTTTAAATGAATGTTCAACATTCCTCTTCATAAATCTGTTTGTATAAGAATTACGACTAAAAGTTTAAGCCGAAATTGCTTATGGAGCTCGATTAATACTACTTATAGGCTGTTATATTATGATATAACTACAATAAAGATGTGTCTTTATATTGAAGATACTAAGAAAGAGGTGGACTATACTGTTTTGATTTCTTGGAAGAGGAGTCGCATTTTTTTAACTTTTAATGGAATTCTCCTAATGGTTTAAATTAAAATTAAGTTATCTCTTGTCAATTTTGAATATATGATTGATGATGTTTTGTTTGCCTCGTTTTACTTTTATCTTTTTTTAACAGTTGTTATGAGATGTTTGTTGTAAATAGCGGTAATCGGTAATAACTAATTTCAGCTATTTCGAGTTTCAAATGCTGTACGACCAATAAAAAGCTAGCGATTTTAAAATATAAGTAGGTATAATATTTTGTTTTTGAATTCTCCAAAAAAACAGTATTAATTTTTTTTTAATTACAAAAAAAACATTATATTATTAGTTTTTATATAATCTTATTGTCCTCCATGACTCATTAAAATGTTTAATGCTACGTAACTACATCATTCATAAAAGTTGCTGTCAATTGACTTCCTACAAAGAAATTTTTAACGAAACTTATATCAGATTTTGCGATTACTCAGTAATATAAGAAAAACAATTAAATCCACCCATTTTTTGAAATGGTGGTTGTATGAAGGGTTTTATCCACCCGGTCAGTGGGAGTCAGTGGGAGCATTTAATACTCTCAATTAAAACCCTCTAAAAACCGAGAACAAAATCGCTGCCTACCCAAAACAAAGTTTGTCCTTTTGATCAACTTATATATATTATTTAAGTGGATAGTGTATATTTAAATTAAGTCATATATTCTACTGGATTTTGGTACTGTTTATAGGTAGGATATTTGATTGGAAATTCACTGTTAGGTTGGATCATATTTATATTGGTAAAAAATCTCTCTCGGCAAAGTCTACACAGGACTTTACATCATATAACTCACGAAACATAAATTTACTTATATTTGTTCGGTGTTTTTTACTCAGATAGAACGTCTTATTTTATTTAAAATTCTTTCTAATAGTTAGTAAAGTATTTCAGCTTTGTAGTTTTGTAAATAACATTTTTAATGCAGTTTATTGGCCTCATCCCACGCTTTTCCCTGGAATATAATAAAATATTTGTTCAAAATAAGTTCATGAATATTTGAGTTTCCGTTAATATTATTTCCATTTAAACGAAAAATTTTCAAATAAATCTGTAAAATTACATATGAGTATAATATAAAATATGGGCGTTAAATTAATAACTTGATATTTTAATATTTATGTCATAAATTACAATATACATTGAGCGAATTAACTCTGAAAAAAAAAATTTCAAATATTAAATGTGAATACCATAAGGGTCATAAATTGCCCCTCAGAGAAGATGCCATTATACTATTAACAAAAGACCAAGGTTACAAAAAAACGGTGGTTTCTTTCTTTTAAAAGTGATTTAAATTATTGACACAAAATTAAAAAACTGCTTGAATTACATTATTTCCATTATTGTTAAATTTAATTTATTATTTTCATTTATAGAATAGTTCGTATAATTTACATTACCCACATTTTGCATGACAAGTAGGAATATTTCATAACCAAAAGAAACTTGAAAAATAATATTACTTTGCAATTTATCACTTAGAAGAAAACCAGTTATATATTCCAGATATAATTCAGAAATATTATGTGTACTTAGACTCACATATATATTTTATTATAACGATATTATTAGAACATAAAATACCAACAAATCATTGCAATAAAATAATATTGACAAAACAATATCACAATTAACTGAAACTACATGATGTAGTATACTTAATTGTGAATAATGAAATTGTACAAAATTAACGTCAAATATATTCAATATTTGTAAACAAAATCGCTTTACTGAAAAAGAACATTAAGAAACGGTTTGCGTTTATATCAACCATTCTTTTGACAAGAGAACACTTTCTTCTTTCATAACGCATGCACGAATCTCTCAAAGAGTTATTCTCAGAGTAAATCCTTCAGCAATTCGTTCATCGTTCATCTATGTCGCTTACAGCTAAGTAATGAGTTAGATTCATTCAGATATTTAATATAATTTACTATTATTTCGGCTACTGTGTGTTTCGCCTTGTTATAACTTTTATTATTGATAGTGCATTGTAAGAAGGAACCAAAATACAGGTTCATAAAGGTAATATATTTATAAATTATATAGGTTAGTTTCTTTGTAGAAATGAATATGTTTCAAATATCCACTTCTATATAAATGCATATGTTATATTTTCAATCCTGTGAGACGTGGAAATGATTGTCTAATATTAAATTGTCAAAAATATATCCAATTAAAAGAGGGAAGATTATTTTACAGAATATTTATATAGTCTCTGCAATATAACTCAGGATTATGTCTGTTGAACCAATCATATTGACGCGATGACGACAATAAGCCTCGCTCGCGCAGCATTAACCGATTGCGCGCAAATTGTCTAGATTTGTTTCCATGTAATATTCGCAGTGACACTTTGAAGTATTTTAATCCCTTGAATTATTTTGACATTCATAATAATCCGCGAAGCCGTTATACCTTAATTCTTTAAAATGTCCTACAATTTTACCACTTTAATTCTGTACCAATTTTTCGCGGGTAAGTATTTCAAAACTCTATAAATAGTTATAAAGCGATTTTCAAACTGATATATGGATATATTTTTCACGGGTAAGTATTTCAAAACTCTATAAATAGTTATAAAGCGATTTTCAAACTGATATATGGATATTTCCTAATTACAAGTAGCTCATTTTCCATAAATCAATTTATACATACCTAAACAGTAATTTCAGAAAAACGTACATAAGAAAAACGTATCTGGTACATAAGACAAATTAAATGAAATCAAAATCATATTAAATACGGGTAAACGACCGAAAAAATTTCTCGAACCTTAACAATCCTTCGAACATAAAAGAGGTAATTCGGATCTGTCATATGATAATAGGTGTCTAGATTTAGTCCAAGAGTGTCACACTTTGAGACTAAGTACAAAGCTATACAACATACATTCAAAGATACAAAATTATGTAATAAAATGGATTTGGGCTTAAAACAATTTAATATTCTAATAAATTTAACTTTTCTATTAACCAAATTTTTTTAAATAACATATTTAAATACTTGCAGAGATTAAAACTGAATCATATTGTCAAATACCTAAGCCGAAATAAAATAAAACACAATAACAATACATTTGTAAACACGGTGTATTTCATTAATCACGAGTTACGTAAACTAATCGAATTATAACGTACACATGTATAAATTAGTCAGTTCCACTAAAGGTAATATAAAATATTCAGAAGCTTGGCCTTATGGATTACCGATTATTTAATGTAATATAATTTCTTATCTTTAAACTTCAGTTTTTATGTTTAAAACTTAAATTAACTTTACTCAAATATTTGTGTTACGTTGAAATAACAAATGTTTCTTATTAGGTAATAAATACAGAGATTTATTTGAAAGGAATTATGTTATTGTTGAGGTTATATTGTAGCCCGTACATTAACTTATAACACGAACGATTTTCGTACCGAATTTCAAATAAATCTCTCCAGTCATTGAGGCATGATTGAGTAATATATATAGTAATGTAAATATTATTTTTATTACGATATACGATTCTTATTTATAATATTGTTGGGATAATTAGCTATGGAGTATCAATACTCAATTTTAATTCAATGGAATGATAAAAAAATATAAAACTTATCCGAAAACTTTAATAATGGTAACAAATTACATATTAAAATCTAATTCGGAACTATGTTTATATAACTAAATGTGGCGGCTAGACTTTGTATTTTAATAATACACAAAGAAAATTGTATCTCGGTGTCTGATTTGTCAGTCGATAGCCTACATCTATGATCTGGTTGATCTGGTTGATTTGTACGTTTTTTATTCCTAAACAATATTTGTATATTTGTGACTATTTGTTCCCTACCTATGTCGTAAAATTAAGACGCCCGAAATAAACGAAAAACTAATGTTATAAACAGAAAACTGTACTTATATTTATACTATTTCAAAAGACGCCTTAATAATCATAATGTTCCTAACATTACTCACTTTGTTATTCCACTCTTAATTTTTCATATTTGGCCATCATTTACTATTGTTTAACTCGTAAGGAAACTTCACGAGATTCATTTTTCACTGCACTGTTAAAATTTTAAATGTTATAGAGATGTTTTCCACAATATAGTAATCAGGTTATTTGCGCAATCCTAACTGAAAAAAACAGCTCGAAACTAGTTATTTGAATTGTAAATATCAGATTAACGTGCACTAGTAATATCCAGAAAATTTTACCATATATTTTCAGTCCTAAAAGAATCATATACGCATATAAATGTTAATCGTAAAATCGATTATAATTGCATTAATCCTTAGAGCGCGCAAACACTATATAAGCAAACACAAATAACTTTGCGCACTCGGGGAGTTAAGCAACATCTCATTTCAATTACATGGTTGGACACACTTATTTTTCCTAATTTAGCTGAAGCAACAAAATTATTTTATGAATTTTGAAATAAAATTATGTACCGTTACGTAATCAAACTTGGGTCTAATTTCTCATAGTACCCACAAACTTAATTAAAATAATTCGAAAATGAACAAACATTACAAGCGTTTTAGTAAGTATGGCAATCGCTGTGATTTTGATTATTTTTCAATTACCCTCCAGAGCCGAAAAAGTTTTCAAACAAACGATTGTCATAAATATTTGAAAAATAAAGAATTAAATATAAATTCGTTCCCCAAAAACTTTTGGAAAGAAAATCGAACTGCTTTACTAACCAAGTAAATTATAATGAGTATACTGCGTCAGATGGCGATTTAATTGCTTATTATTATTCTCAACTCCTGAGTTCCGTTGTTGACTCTAGTATAGACATCTATCTTCTCATACCAGAACCTCATTTATTTCATTTATATAACCATTTTCATTGTATAAATTTAGCAGAGGATTTACTTCACAAGTATCTAAAACACATAGCCAAAAATGAGATGTCAGATATACATTATTACCAATATTTATTAAAAATTGTGTTGTCCTAATTGCTTTATGTTTAATTTTCTCGATTTGTTTCTAATGATATTTTTTTTCGGTGGGAGATACATATTACACCAATATAAAAAAGCGAAGCAAAAGGCGGAGTGGAAATTTATAGATGTTACTTTGCTTTAGTCAGCGTTCAATTATTGCTTTAGTTAACTTACTTTACATGATCATGCTTACCGTCTCAAAGAAAATAGATATTTTAGAATGATTTTATTCGTAAGTATTTAGTTGTCCCTAACTTCATGTAAGTAACTCATTATTTACTCTGGAACATATAATGGTGTCATAAAATTAATGCTGCCGTATCGATTTTCTAAAAGTTTTGATAAGGTAAAGCACAACATTTTTTTTTTAATAAATGTTAAATATTATGTGTACATGAAGATTTATGTCGTTTTTATTATATCAGGATACGAAAGCAAGCCGTATTTACTGATGGATATTGCTTCCGCTCTGTTTATGCCACATCAGGAGTATCTAAAATCTCTTATCTTAGTCCTCAAACATATAATTCATATTTTTATTATATTACTTTTCGCACCCAACGTTGTCACTATAGTTTATTTGCTGATGGAGTAAAAATATGTTTATTCTATAAAGCACTCAAACGAATTTTAGTACAAGAATACTTAAACAGAGATTGAATGACAGCTGTAAAGCAAATAAATTGTACGTGATTCAAAAAAGTCTCAATTCACTAGTTTTATGCATAGAAATTTTATAAATAATTATTATTATAAGCGGAAATAACATTTAAGAACTTTTTTCCGGACAATAAACTAATTCTTGATTAACTACATTTAACTAAATTATTAAATTCAGCACCACTGGATTTGTAACTCACATTTACAAACTTACATTTAAAAAAAAGATAGTGTATAAAACGTTGAATGGATATTAAGAGATTTGCTTTCTGTCAAGCCCTTTAAATTATTCCAACGCCCAATTAATCCAATTCCACGCCCTTAGTTCAGATCCGGAATATACACGAAAATATGGATCTGACTCAACGTTGCTATGAATCATGTCAACTTACTATATGATTTTCAGTAACCTCAGAAAATGGCACAACGTATTAAAAAAGCGTTTTAATATATTATTGTCCCACGCAATACATTTGAACGCATAATTCACTTAAATAGGGATACTTACTAAATAATTATTTAGGAACATGATAATAAGATTTAATTACGAAAATGTGTTAAGATAAATTTGTAAACTGATTAATACCAATTACAAAATATCTTTGTTCACGAGATTACAAAATGGTAGAAAGTGGTAGGGGTGCTTGAATTTTTCAAAATATTTTTTGGGTTTCTTATATTTTAATTGCTGTAATTTTTTCCTTATGAACAAAAATAACTTACAAAAAACCTAGATAAGAATATTATAACTGTTCATTACTTATATTAAGAATAAAATAAAAATAATGCAAAACGACACAAACATTTGTCACAAACAAAATTATAAAATTTCATCATATTTTCATTTCTAGCCGTTAAAACATATAACATGCCTTAAATTGTAACTGATTTGTCTGCAACAGTAATCAATTCCTCGACGACAGCAGCTTATAGTTCAATTCGAAAAATATTATAAAAATATGTGAGTCATTCTTGTGGTAATTTTTATGGGATATTTGTAAAATTTATTTCCATGACAATTAAAATTTATACGCATTTTGAAAATTCCTCATCAATATAAGGCGTGAGTACTATATATTTGTGATAGATCAATATCAATGAAGGCTGTTAAAATATTAATGGATTAATATGAAAGCAGCGTTTACCACCTAGTGATTGCTCAAAAGTAGACAAATTCGAGTAGATTTATTTAAATGATAAAAACGACCAAAGAAAATTCATAGGGCTTAATATAATAATTTTTTTTTGTTTATTTTCAAGACACTCGTAAAGCATTTCAAATAAATTTTACAAAATTTAGAAAAAATATGAAATTTTTTGAAAACGTTTTTATATAACTTTTCAATCTGTGTCCTGATTCAGATATAGTCATTTAATTATGTGCTCCTAGTAATTTAAGGAGCTTAACATTTGACCTGTAGCTTAGGATTTTTTTTACTTGGTATTTAAATAGAAACTTTGCAAATTGAATTTTTTTATTTCTTTTGCTAAAATATCACAGTATCCAAAGAAAATGAAGAAGGTAAGGAGAGAAGGTATTATATTTCCTAAAATAGCTGATACTACATATAATTGAAACTTGGTTTACGAATAAACGCAACCAAAATAAAATCATTTGCTAGGCTCAAACGGTAGACCATATAATTACCCATGGTAAAGCTATAGACCGTGTCTTGGCAGGATACTTTTCTTAAAAAGAAGAAATAAGGACGTCAAATCAAACATCGTATCCAATTGGGTTGGGATGCCTTTAATAAAAGTCTTACATAGTCCGGAAATTACAAACCAGTCAACCATAAGCGACAAACTTATGAATAGTGCGTTTTACCTCTCGTAATTCGTGGAAGTGGAGACGTAGGTTCTTATGAACGACAAGTCAACCAAGAGAAAATTAATAGCCCTATGTTTGGGATTATTTTTCGTACCAAACTACCCGATTGCCATAAGTTATTACACAAAAAATGGCATTCAACTGATCACGCGAGCCATACAATTGTTGGCAGATGAACAAGGAAGATTCTTAAACAGACACAGCTGACCGAAAGTAAGGGTATATTCACAAGCCAAGAAAAGGATCCGATAACGTTTTGGAAGTTATAAAAAAATGGCTGCAGAAAATGCAACTTCGGTAGGATTGGCGAGCATTTAAAATGTTTAAAAGAAGTAGAGAGAGAATGTAATGCATCTTGCACTAGTTTTTACATGCTTAAAAATGTCGAGAACTTCTAAAAAACAATGAATATTCCGGTAAAACTTAGAAAAACTTCTAGTGACGTTGATTTTTTACATTACAAACTAAAATTTTCATTTGAATATTTTTGGACGTTAACTAATGAGATATACGAAGTTAATATATATCATCACCATACCTTATTTTAAGTTTCCACATTAAACGGTTTTAAAAAAGTCATTGATCGAGGGAAACGTCAGTGATCTTTTACAGGTTCCATTTTTTACCTTTTCCCTAGGTCCCATTTTTGAATCTTATACATTTTTCAATGGTTAATTTCGGCTGTAAATATTAATTATATATATTATTATATCCATTATTTTCGTAACTTAATTATATCTGTTTCTGGATTATTTTAACAATGTAGATTATACGGTGGATAAATAGATACCGTATTTTTTAAATGTTTATTAAGCGATTGTAACTTACTTTCTACTGCTCTGTTGTCATCAAACTTTATATATCTAAATGTTCATTAGGCTTATGTTTTGCTGGGTAATAATTTTTATTACTACGACAGTCAATTTCTCATTTTCGTAGTAAATATGTTTACGTAATCGAGAAGTAGTTTGTTTACTGTTTGACTTTATTTAAGTTCGTCGTATAATATATTTATGACAAAAATACCAAGGAAAAACATATGATATTTGTATAGGACAATATTTGTATAAACGCAATACTCACAATGAAATAGTTACACGTACTATTTCAGATTGTTCTTCTAATTTTATTTAAATACCACAACATTCGTACAGTTAGAAATATTGGCAACTTATGACGTAAAGAGTCCAATTTTTAATTTGTTTCAAAAAATAAAATGATTTGAAAAATATATTCCCATATAATAAATGACTAATTAAAGAAATAAATACAACTTCGTGAAATGGAAATCCTTCATATTAAATATTCCTTAATGTAATATTCAAACTAAAGTAGATAAAACTATCCACTGAATAAAAATTCATGACTGAATATCCATGGAATTAATTTTAGGAAATATAACTATTTGAAAATAATTAATTTTACGAACATTTTATTAATATACACAGTCATTACGATAACTACAAGTCACTTAGTAATAAAGAATGTTACAATAAATGTATCTAATATAATTACGTTCTTCGCTAGTAATAAAAGAAAAACTAAAAAAATTAATTTATTTGAGATCCAAGAAGTGACAAAATTAGTAAAAACCGATCTGCGTATACCATATATTGAAAACTACAAGTTACTCGTAACTTTATATATCGAATACCGTAATACCGGAAAATAATAATAAAGACTTCATCAAAGCTGTAGTCACTTCGAGATCAATAGACTAGAACTGCCTGTTAACAGAAACGACTCACCTTTTGATCCGTATGTCACTTTTGTTACTAGCATCATCAGGTTTTCTTGAGTAATGTATTCTCGAAAATTCATTTAAAGGCTCTTTGAATTTCACCTTGATTGAGAATCGCCACAAATGTGAGGTAAATAAATTCCTACGAAGAAGATATTTAACTTCGTCTTTGGAATTGTCCTTAGGACCATCAGGTTTCCCTATCAGGTTATTTCGACCGAGCGGGCAGAGGTACTTTTGCTTTGTAAAAGTAGGAGAATGACTACATCTGATCAAGCTGGCTTAAAATGTCTATTGTACATTTAACTGTACACTTACGGTATTTTATATTTGAAATATATACAAGAACAATCCAAACGTTTACTGATGAAAGAAACATAATTTCTCGTTTTAAGGCCTCGCATGAAAAATTCATCGGTATATTCCATCATCTATAATTTGAGGCGTATTATGTAAAAAAATTCATATGATACAAGTATTTTTGATAGTAGGCTCCTATTAATTTTGCACATATTGAACAGGAATTTTTCGCGTATTGAACAGGTTTATTGTTTCTAATATACGTTATGATGAGAGAATTGATTTTCTAAGGTTCAATGTCTAACTCTCTATTAATATATGCCTGGCTACCCATACACCCTCTCGAAATTATTTCCTTCACATACATAATGATCGGTGAGCAAGTGCTTTGTCCTAAATTCCTTTTGATCAATAATTTGAGATATTGCGAATTATGTAACTCATTGAATATTACTTAAATATATAAAATTTTTAATTACCGTACAAAGAAATAACGAGAAAAATCAAATTGTTTCCTAAGTTTATTTCAAATATTTTAATTGAATAATTGAAATAAAAATATATTGCTTTAAATAAAAATATATTTAAAATACGTATCGATGGTATATATTTTTATATACCATCGATACGTATTTTCGTTTAAAATGTCTAAAAAAACAAAAAACAATCAAATATCTTATTTTTGTACAGACTTTAATATTTTTTTTGTACTGATTACAGTTTGGAATATAATTATAAATAAAATATTACTTGTCTGTAAAAAGTACCCTTAATTCAGTGTTATTTCACAGTTGTTATATATATGAATAATTTCATAGGTTAATGTCGGATAGACGCATGATTCTACTTTTAAAAATTATTAAATTTTATCGTTGGACGAATTACGAAATTGCATCGTTGGACTATAAAGTAAAAGGGAATTAATACCCTTGTTTAGCTGTTTATTTTTAAATATTATGTGTTTTATTGAAAAAAAGTTTAGGATTCCATATAACAAATAAATATGAAATTTAAATGTTAAAGAGGTAAGAAAAATTCAATAATCAACCAGTAGGTAGCAGCGACGCAAAATAAAATTTTTCACATGTTACTTATTCCAAATCTGTCATTCGGCAATGACACTGAAAAGTTATGCACAAATTAATAATTGGTATAAGTTCATCAACAGTTACTTAGAGTCAGCTCGATATGATCGGTACATATAATTATTTTAAATAACTCTTTATTAAAATTATGCAAGTCAGTAAAACCTTAAGTAATTTGTCGGTGCATTGAAGCTTTTCAAAACAATATAATTTATAATTTGAGAGAAGCAGTAAGTAATATATATATATATATATATATATATATATATATATATATATATATATTTTTTTTTTTTTTTTTGTATAAACGTTTGTAGTGAATATTGTCAAGAAATATAAAATAAATCCAATATAAATAAAATTTACAAAATATTGAATCGTTAAAATTTTATTACCATTATCCGTAGAAATAAATTATACAGTATGTTAAATACTGACTTAGCACTTACATGATTATTAGTATAAATATTGATTAATGGCTTTTGTTACGTAATTCTTCCTAGACTATTAGACCAATGAATCTGAAATATTTATTGAATACACGTGAAAGTCCTTGTGAGGTTTGTTTTGATGGAAATAAAAATACACGACAGTGTATTTTCCAACAATGTGGGGTTTTGCATACTTACTTAAATTAACAATAATTTATTTTCATATTACATTTATTTTCAGAATTTTACATTGTAAAATGAAACGATGACTGCACTCTATGACTTTGAGCCCATTATAGAAAAGTCAAGCAGCATACGTAATTCGTAACAAAAAATCTATTTACAATACACGTATCGACATTGCTTTGTATCCTATTATCTTTGCCTCTTAAGACTGTAAAGTGCTAAAAATATCCTGATATGACCATATTGCAAGAGAGGGCTGGGGACCAGAGATAGGCAGATATTATGGTTTCAGGTGAGAACATATTAGGTTTAAATATCAATGTGCTGGACCAGGTATATTTTTTTTCATTCAGAAAACATTTGAAATAAAGAACTGCGTAAAGAATTTAACAGATTTATGACCCTAAACTAATTAGGACTAAATCAATGACAGGAATTTGTGGAGTGCCATCAGACTTTGTAAGGAAAATACGACGATATCACACATTACTATTTTTGTAGATTCTGAGAGCACTGCAATGAATATATAATTGTTATATTTTCATTCCGGAAATTAATACTTCTATGAAAATGAAGCCAGATAAGAATATTGGGTTCAATTGTTGAATGAATTATTTGCAGTCCACATTAAACGAAATTCAATGTTTAGTACACGATAAACAAAACGAAATTAGGGATTCTAATTGCAGGATCCCTTATCCAGCAACATAGCAGGATCCAGTGCTTTGTTCGGCCTGTTGGATCCAGCACCCGGTGAAGCGACATGGCAGGAGCGACGTTGCCATTCTGTCGTACTTGCGGCTCATGCAACACCCCCTCTTTACACCGCTGCCCCGTCCATTGACTTCTGCTGCTGATTTTGATCGTCAGTTTACTTAACGCTCTCGCTAGATAAAGTGTTCTAATGCTAAATAAGTGTCTCCTTCGTTCCACTGTGGCCATGTTATTTGTTGTGAGGATTGTAATGACATGACTGATTTTTTATTGATTAATAAATATTAAATTATGGCACGCGACGACGATAGGACGATTTTCTTCTACATTTGTTGCTTAATTAAACTGGTATTTTTAATTGGATAAGGACGAATACTGTGTTGTCTAAAATAGCTTCACAAATAACTCATCATTTTCTCATAAAGTTTTGAAAAAAGAAATGGTTATTATTGTGACTTATCCTTAATAGGTAAACACATCCTATAGCTGACTTTTTTGTAGGTCTTTCTATGTTATGATGATCTACAATTCTGTATATAGTACAATGATTTTATGTAAACTATTTAAGTCCGCGTAAGCACCATAGAAGTTCCTTTTTTACGACTTGATTACAATTACAAAATCTCCATGTTTCTTGTAGTGTCTTGTTTTTTTTTATGATATCACTATTATTATACACTAGTAGTTATACATGTTAACCTTTTGAAAGAAATACTTTTACTTATGGTTAAAACCGAATTATTATCTATTGCATACTTACTTTAGTCGAACTGTGTTTTAACAGATCTATGTTTTTTAAAAAATAGTGGCTTTGTTTTATATTATAAAAATGATATTTATGAATAAAATATTTCTTATCTCCCATTTTCAGATTTTAAACTAGTCCAGTTCAAACAGCTCTTAGTAATTACTATACAATAACATAATTACCATTTATTTCTTGAGATTCTACTTCCAGAGGAGTTAAAAAGTGAATTTGGTTTCAAGAGAAGATTACAATTTTAAAATTTCTACTGTTAATAAATAAGACTTTATAACTTAAATTTTATAAGTGGTTAGTAGACTAGTCTAAACAATTAGTGGTGAAAATTAGTGAGATGAGAAACTGAGTCTACTCAGTCTACCTAGTCAGTTAAATTAAAATTTTTTCAGTACTCATATTTCGAATGATTCACGATTGTGATATAAAAACTAACTATACTTCTAATCACTTATTACTTTAATAATATTAATAATAAAAATGTAGAACCAAATAAAACCGGTAAGATAGATTGCCACTGATTATCCGTTCTTGCATTATTATAACATAAATTATAATATATTTATAAAAGTTAATTAATATTACCTCTGTGTAATTACAATACTAACTAAACATTTAAAGTCCATAATGGACTCAATTGCAAAATTTAACCAGAATAAAGTTTACTATCTAAATGTGTAAGAATTTCTACTGATTTGTACTAAAAGTGACTAGTCGAAGCAATAAAAGATTTAATTATTATTATTACTGAAGTTTTTAAAACATAAACCATTTCTTTAAAAAATCAATAAAATTGCTGGATTCGTGCTGGATGCAGCTGGAATGCGTTGGTCCACCAAAAATCAAGCTGGACTGAAAACGCTGCTGGATATCAAACCCTAAACTCAATGAAGTCACCATTATAATTCTTTTTTCATTTCTTCATATCAATAATCAAACCATTATGGAAGTTCGTAGTTGAACACATATGTAAACTTTCAAGCATTTGTTTATGTTTTCCACTTTATAAAGTCTTTAAGAATTATTAGTTTAATTTGTTAGATAAGTTATATAAGACCCGGTAAAACATAGAAGATGTGGATATCATAAGTTAAGTTTTCTTAGTCAGTCGATATTTTCTTTAAAATAATTAAAATTTTCTAAAAATATCTAGAATAATTGGCAATAAATTAAAAAAAAATCTTCTTCTAGATGCCGCTATTAGAAATTCTATATCGTATTGAGTCTAGCTTGAAATTTATACCGATTAAACTTTGTTGAAGAAGGTAGTTTGCAAACCTGAAGTTATGTAAACATGTTGCGTTATCGTATGCAACTAAAATAATATAAACTATAAACCATTTTTTTAAATTACGTACCCTGATTCATTTTAACTCTAGAGTAGTTTGATGCATAAATTTTATTATACAGCAGTTTAACCTGTGGGTATAAACTTTCCGAAATACATCGGATCACATTTCCACTTCAACGTCCCACTAACAATACTGTTAAGTTTATTCCAAGCCCACATCCGCCGAATCCGATAATTAATTAAATTATTGGATTCGATTCCTCCTTAATAACCCAAGAGTTATTAGTCACTAGTTATTAGCTTTGGCTAAGTTGCATATCAAACTAATATATTTAGCTTAAGGTAATTACCTTGGAGATATCTAATAATTTAATTGTGAAAGGTTTAAGCTATTTTCTAGTTATTATTTTTGAAGTATGAACTATTTGAAGTAATTGAATTGGTAAAATGTCAAAATAGGATATGATTATATCTAGTCATTATTGAGTCTTGTCAAATTATACGTCATGAGTCTGTGTTTTGCAATAATTTTCTGATCCATCTGTCGTCTTTGTTCCGCGTACTATCACGTTTTGATTTTAATTCAAAATTATATCTCTACTAATTTTAACAAAAATACTGATTAATTAAAACTCCATGTTCATATTTTTGTTATATTGGTATTTATAGGTTCAGTTAATAAATTTCAAATTACACCTGGTTGATGTTAAATATTTTACAGATCTAGAATAAAGATATAATATTTTAAAATACTGCCACGTAAAGCAGCATAATATAAATTATATGATTGAAACAAAAGAAAAAAATCTTCCCATTTATTAGAAACACTGTTATTTAAATATATTTAAACTTCATTGTGGTTAATTTATTTACTATTACAATGGATTATTTAAAAATAATTATACATCAGACTAATAAAGCGACTTATTAGTTAGTTACATTGCTAACACATACGTAAAGAACTCACAATCTCTCTTGTTTTAATACATTATGAAAGCTGCAATTTCCTATCATTAGTGATAATTTGTACTACTTTTATTACTACTTTTATTTAACATGCTATTAATTAGAATTACTATCCAAATGAGACAAAAAGTTTGATCAAAAGAACCAAAGTAATACGTAATATTAGGTACTTCACATATGTTATGAGTATGTGACGTAACATGCATCAAAAATACAACTATATTAGAGAAAAAATACTGCTTGAAGATAAATTGTATCTTGATAAGGCATTAGAGATGGCGAAAGCCATGCTTGCTTCCAGACATCAAACGGATATTCTGCCGGATGAATTGGCAGCAGAACAAAGTTCAGTCTTGTATAGTAAGGGTCAGTCACGCTCAAGATCAAAGTCTAACTCAGAGAATGTCAGAAAATATAGTCAACAGTCAGAAAAGGATATTTGTACAAGGTGTGGTCAGGTGCATCGTCATAAGTGTTCAGCATTAGGTGTAAAGTGCAGAAAATGTAAAAAAGTGGGTCATTTTGCAATCTGTTGTAGGTCAATTAGGTCAAAGTCAGTAAAATATGTACAGTCAGATAGTAATATGCAACAGGTACAGTCAGAACAAGATGCAATGTTTATAGGTCATATTCAGTCATCCAAGTCGTTTTCAAGTGAATGGACAATTAATTTATATATAAATAATTTACATTCAATTATGATTCACTTAATACTAAAAATTCATTTTCAAAAACTGATATAAAAATTAGGTCATACACTGATAATAGGCTAGAAGTACTAGATCAAGAAAACTTTAAGTTTAAATTCCAATTTAATGGCTCCTATATGACAAAAGAAATTAATTTTATAATTGCAAATGTGACTTCTCCAACTGTACTAGGTAAACTTACTTGCTCAGAAATTGGATTAATTAAAATAGTTTTTTATGTAAACACTACAAGCATTCAAACATCAGAAAGTGATATTAGTAAATTGTCTTAAATAAATCGAAATGAGTCAAATTCAAGTGAAGTAATATGTCCTAGACATGAGTAGACATGATCCAAGCCAAGGTGGCTGGTGCAAGATTTTACTCCACCTTGGATGCAAGTAGTGGATTTTGGAGGTGTAAATTAAGTGAGAAGAGTTCTTATCTCACAACTTTTAATACACCTTTTGTTCTATACTGCTTTCAACGTCTTCCGTATGGAGTCAACTGTGCTCCTGAGTATTTTCACAGAACTATGACTGAAATGTTTGGTGATATACCAGAGGTGGTAGTATACAGTGATGATATTTTAGTAAGCGGTTTAACACTACAGGAGTATGATGAGCGTCTTAATATAGTATTTAAAAGAGCAAAGGAATATAATGTCGAATTTAATAAAGAAAAATGTACATTGGGTAAAGAGAGTATGAAATATCTGGGACATATATTTTCAGCAGACAGAATCAAAGCTAATCTGGACAAAGACAGGGTAATCAAAGAGATGCCCTCTCCTGCCTGTCTAAAAGATTTGTAGATATTTCTAGGCATGCTTAATTATTTAAGTCCTTTTATTAAAAATATGGCAGACGAGACAGAAATTCTACGCCAATTATTAAAAAAATCTACTGATTGGCAGTGGACTGCCAATCATGAAACAACATTTTGTCGTCTTAAGCAATTAATGTGTCAAGTTCCAGTGTTGTCACATTTTAATGTTCATGATCCTATTGTCCTACAAAGTGATGCTAGTAGCAGTGCTTTTGGAGAAGTGTTGCTGCAAAATCAACTTCCTGTATATTATGCTTCAAAAACTTTAACAGATACACAACAAAGAATGGTTCAGATAGAGAAAGAACTCCATTCAATAGTTTTCGCCTGCATCAAGTGCGATCAATTAATATATGGACAAACTGTAACCGTAGAGACAGATCATGCTCTTTTAATAACATTGTTTAAAAAGTCTTTAGTCGAGGTTCCAACACGTCTCCAAAGAATGATATTGAAAATACAACCCTATAGTCTAAGTGTAGTTTACAAGAAAGGTAGTCATATGTACATTGCAGATAACTTTTCAAGAGCAGCACTTTCTGAAACAAGTTCAGATGAATTTGATGATGATGTCATTGTTCGCGTAAATTTATCGATTAAGTCATCACCAGTCTCTTCAGATCGTCTACAGTGGTTAATCAAAGGCACTAATGAAGATGAAAATCTACAGATTTTGAAAAAATAATGTAAAAAACTATGGCCGTCAAATAAAACTCAAATTCACAAAGATTTGCATGAATATTGGCGGTATAGATATGATTTACATGTAGAAAATTATTTAATTTTCAGAAGTAACAGTATAATCGTACCTTAAAAATTAAGGCCAGATATTTTTAAAATAATACACAATGGTCATTTTGGAATTGAAAGGTCAAAAGCGTTTGCTAGAGGACATGTATTTTGGTCATTTGTATCAACTGTTAAAAAAAAACATTGTTCAGTCGTGTCATACTTGCCTGTCACGTAGAAATTCAATTGCTCCAGAAACACTTCTTCTACATAATATTACATTACTTCCGTGGGAAAAAGTTGGTGTTGATTTTATGGATTATAAATCTAATATATAATCTAATACATAGTAGTACAAGACTATTATTCAAATTATATTGAATTATTTTCAGTGGCAAGTACTAACGCCAAAAGAGTAATTATTTTTCTTAAAAGTATTTTTAGTAGACATGGTATCACAGTTAAGTTATTCTCTGACAATGAATAACTTAACGGTGATTAATTCGGCAGAGTTTAAGAATTTTATTTTTGAATGGGGAATACATGATAATATGTCAAGTCCCCACATAGCAAAGTCAAAGTTGGTAGAGTCGGCAGTAAAGATATGTAAACGATTTCTTACCAAGTCAAAGTAGTCAGGAACAGATCCATATCTCGCTTTGCTTCAATTTAGGAATATACCTAGAGGAAATCTACCATTTCCAGAACAAATATTAATATCACGTTCACTTATAACACAATTACCAACAGTCACAAAAAGCTTAAAACTAAGAACAGTCAAATTTCAAGAATATGTAAAAACTAAGGAAGAAAGTAAAAATGAAATGAAATATTACTATGACAGAAAGACTGAATCATTACCAGAATTACAACAAGAAGATAAAGTCTATTTTAAGAAAATGCCAGATACTCCATGGATTACAGACACAGTAAGGTCCAAATGTGATCAGCCTAGGTTTTATACTGTTGAAAGGTCAGATGAATTTATAGGAAGGGTCTATTGAAGAGCATACAACTCCAATTAAAATCGCGCACTAGGTGTGGAAGAGTCACATGACCACCAAGACGGTTACACTTATAAGAGGTAATATTTTGTTAAGTAAACAATTTAGCAATGACTGTGAAGGACTGATTAATTTAGTTAAGTCTAGAATATATATAGATAAAGTCTTAGTTTAACAAATTGTCTTATTTTTAATTACTTAAACAGTCTTTGTTGTCAAAATTTATTGTTAAGGGTTTAGTCAATTTCGTAAATTGTGCCAAGCTGTAAAATTATAATAATTTAACTTTTTTCTAATAAGGAGTATGTTATGAGTATATAACGTCTCTATTGTCATGGCACATCACTAACCGATAAGGCATACATGCTTGAAGATGGCGTCCTAACCATTGCTAATTGTATCTCTGTAATATATATCAAAAGTTGAATAAGAAATCAAACCAAATTCAAGTCTAATAGTGTTATTTATGTAATACACACACAATACAACATGCTTATAGGTAGGGAATCATTTCTTTATTAAGTGTAACAAATATTTATTTCAAATTGTCCGAGTGGTAAACACTTCATGATCTACAAATCAAATTAGAAGAAAAAGGCAATGATTGGTATATATTTAATAAAATTTCATCAGCTATCATCGTAATCCGGTATTTGTCGGTATTCTTTATACATCTTTTCTATTGCAAGTATTTTTAGGCTAATTTTCAAAAAATGTGATCCATATTTTATAGATTATTAATAATCCATTACATCCTATGCTGCACGCTACTTACTCTTTTCCTTATAATAAACAAATATAGTTAATAATGTACATGTATATATATATATATATATATATATATATATATATGTATATATATATACACACACACATATATATATATATATATGCATATTGGGATGGCTGATAATTTTTTAACCCCGAGTTCTTTTCAACAAATTATTAAAAAATTATATGTTACACAAAATTTAAATTAGATATGCACCATTATTATCTATTATTTGTTGTCACCTAGTCGGCAGTGCCTTTCTTGTAAAATTGCGGTGACTTTGATTGAAAAAGGTTTGCGAGATCGTTTTGGAGATCTTTTTAACGTTGAATTTTTTTTATATAAATGGTTACTTAGAGCCCTGAATAAATGGTAATCAGAGGGCGCAATGTCCAGCGAATATGGAATAAGCTCCTCTAATTTATCACGAGTACGCTTTGCAACATGTGGTCTAGCATTATCATGTATAAAAAAAACTCCATCATGTTGAGTACTTAATTTGTTAGCTAATGGGTCCAATTGTTCACAGTAAATATCTGCAGTAATTCGTGCAAATGTATTTCCATGGTGCCACGACTGCAGTGTAGTTTATCTGTCAATATTTTTTGACGTTGAACGTCCAATTCAACAGTACGTCCGGTACGGGGTTTGTCCTCAAGATCGTAGACCTCATTCCTCAACTTTCTGAACCAAATATTTGCTATCGCATAAGACACCGCGGACTCGCCCATTGCATAACATATATTATTTGTTGTTGTCTTTGCATCGTGATCCAGACGAAATTTGTAAACTAACAGAATCCGTATCTAATTTCGATTTATATATATATATATATATATATATATATATATATATATATATATATATGTGTGTGTATATATATGTATATATATGTGTATTTATATGTGTGTATATATATATATATATATATATATATACATGTATATATACGAACCAACTTTTCTAAAGCTTGAGTACTCGTTCATTTCGTCGTTGAAATTCGGTATTATTATAGATGAACTTAACTTGAAGAAAATGAAGCTACGTATGTATGTTACACAAAAACTTACTATTTCATTTGTAATAAATTACTTTCCGAATATGAATATTTAAAAGGTAAAGACTTTTAAATCCATATTATATTGTCAATAGATACGGTAAAAGAAGACGAATGAAATAGGGCGTTTCTTAATTTCTTTATCCAAAAAGGCTGAGTCATTTTCAAATATTTTCAAAAAGTTTCCAATTGAGAGTGAAAGTGAACCGACTTGATGATTAGTAGTAATCGCGATGTGTCTGTGCATATATAATTTATTAAGCCTAATAATAAATAGATGAACATTACGCATATAATACAGACACGAGGCTTTTGAAATTTGGAATTAATGTTTTAAAGAATTGTTGTAAAACAAAATCTTACTTTCTTTCTTACTTCGTAATTTTTAGGTGGAAAATCATCTGCACCAAATAACATTGTTTCTTGTGTTTTATTATTATTTCTGTTTATATTGCGTAAACCTTTCTTTTAACAACTAATAAAATTAATTCAGAAGACGTAATTCTATATTCGTTTTTCCCCATTAAAGCCACGTTCTGTTAAATCATTTTTAACTTTAATTTCGTCTCTCCGTATGATTTGTTCGAAAAAAATTTTAAATGATTATCATATTGTTAATTTAACAAAACTTCTGATTTATTTAATGGTACCTTAAATTCGCCATATGATTTTTTAATGTAATATAAAAAATATATAATAATAAATAACTTTATTAACACGCCGTAATGACTTGAATTGTGTATAAGATTTTCCACCTGATGCAAATTAAATATCGACACATAATTTTACTTATTTTTATTTAGAAAATGTTAGATGAAATAAAATGTTTTTGTGGTACAATTATATAAGTTTATACACTTAAACGTACTTTTACGTAACATTTATATACGAATTTGATCCGTAGACTTAAATTTTCAAATATGACACGCGAATATTAGGAGAGTTACATTTAACTTCTAAGAACGTAAATACATTATTAATCTACTTCAGTTTGTATCCTATCTCACAAAGTTTTCCTTCCATGTCACTGAAGTCGCTGTTTATATTAAATTTTGGATCTTTTTCTTTTCGTAAAATATCCAAAACGGTGAACGTAACGTAATTTTGATCACATAAATATTTCAACACACCTTACCGACTGTGATTTCTTCAACACTATATGGTTCTTACCGTCTATCATCCTTGTATTCTTCATCAAGTCACTTTTTCTTTTTAAGGATGACAAATTATTTATCTGTGTACTATAAACATAAGTTTCAACATTTTTCATCGGCCGAAGATTCATACACCGATTAAATTTATATATAATAGAATAATTGTCCGAAAACAATTTTGTTCTTATTGCAATATATTACTCGTTAGAGAATTTTCTCTGTTACGATACAAATTCGTGCAAATGTATTTCCATGGTGCCCTATATCGTTATGTACATATATGGTGGTATTATGCCCTAATATCATTAGTGAATCCCTATTCAAAATACAACCATTTCCCTTTATTACTTCTTCCATATAATATTAAACCCCGTTGATAATATCAGATAATATAGTTTTCAACATCAAACGCTGACATAATACAGATCATAATTTATATAATACTGAACTAAGTTAGATATTGCATTAAGATTTAATCTGCTATACATACAGAGATTATAAGGAATACTGAAAACGAGACTCTCTTTGGTTATTAATAAAGTTATGAATATGAATTTTTCTGTTTATTCTTTTTTCATTGTTTTCCAATTTGAAATTTACTCTCTGTTTTCATTCTATCAAGCCGATTTTAAAACATTATTTCAATGTTTTTTACTTTTGTTGCATATTCTGTTCATAGATTATAATTACGATAATAGTAAGAGGTCCTCCTAATCTTTTATGCTTCGATCTGATCGTTTTATCTCGATTTATCTACTTTTTTATCTACTTTTCAAAACGCTCAGAAATGGAGGCCCATTCAATTTACATCATTCATTTTTTCTGATACAAATCGATATTAAACAGTATTGAATAGTGTGCAGATTGACAAATTCTGTTTCCTTTTATTTGCATTACTTCCAACAGTCGCACCTTTTATTCATCAAATGGTTTATTGACGGTTTAATATGAGTTATGTTTTATTAAATTAAAGTAAGCACATTTAAATCTTACTTATATCATAGATGTCAAAATTTTAACATTTGTTACTCTAACATTTTTTTGGAATATTTAGCAATGAACGCTGAAAATTCATTTATGTTAATGTATCCAAAAAATCTGTCCAAATTCATTGTGATTGTCATACATACTTAAGATCACAATGAAATAAAAATAAAAAATATTAGTACCTGAAAATGTTATTTTATTCAAAAATGGTCGTCAAGTTAAACGATTGCAAACAAATATTTAACTAATCTGTAAAAAGAATTTAAACATATAGTATTTAAATTATCTTTCTCTAAGGAAAAGAGATCATAATAAATAAAATTAGTGAAGGTTTATAATTGAAGAATTGTGGCCAACCGGAAGACGATTTTACGATTAAATTATAAATAGATAGCACAGAGAGGCGCAAGTAAATCGAGACATCGAGCAATTTATAGAAATATTTTTTACGTAATTTACCACACTTCATATACATTTAGAATAATGTATTTTAAAATGTACAAAAATTTTGATATTTTTCAAAATCGAGAAATTTTCCCGTCCCTTAAATTTTCCATTTTTTAAACTGGGTTTAGAAACATAAATTGATAACGGAACCTCAACTCTCCTTAAAACACCTTTTATAAGTATGGGAAAACAAGTTCTCAATTCTCATGCAGTTATGTTTTTCCCATGTCGTATTTTTTATATATCAAGGTCTTAGTATGAAGAAGCATGTACAAGCAAAATTTTGTTTTCATCGGTAGGTATGAAAAAAAAGGAAAATCTGAGACTATAACAAACGGATGGACGTTCTTAGTCATTGATTTTTATTTTAGTGTATGTGTTCATTGAACGAAGCCTAAGCTGCTAAAATGTCTAGATTAAATTTTTCATAAGTATCTTCAAACATCTTTTCAGTTTCTGAAAATTTAAAATTTTGGGTGGTCGTCATAACAAAAAATTTATAATAATAAATGTTTGCCAAAACAGCTTTCACGGTATTAATAAAATTTCTCCGATTATTAATATTTTATATGCTTAATAAAATGCCACGATTTATTTTACAGGAAAAAACTGAACTAAATTACGCATTCATAAAAGTGAAACAAAAAAATATTTTATGGAATATTTTACATGTTCCAAAACCCCAAACGACTTAATATTGCCACTATATTTGACTAGTTAAACGGATAACTTTCTCTTCCGATAATTATACGAATTAAATTATTTAAACGTAGATTCCATTAGTCGGTATATATTTTATTTTTCCTCTGAATTAATTCTCCTTTTCATGTATTTTTACATCAAACTAATTAAATCTGCATGTACAACTTGTTAATGCTTGGGAATATTTGATATTCACGCGCAGATCATACATTACACCGTCTATTTCGGAATTTGTGATTTTTTGTAGAAGGCAGTTCGTCATGTACATTCTGTACATAACGAATCACACATTACGATTCGCAAAACTCCAAAGCTAACATCCTAATAACATTTGCAATGAGACGGGCTACTAAAACGTCAGTTGGAGGTAAGATTTTATTGGTACTTATTTCTGTGTCGTGGTTCTGTAATGGTCGCTCAGGTGTATGAAAAATTATGAACAAAGATGAGATTTTTAGATTTAAATTAACTTTCTGTAAAACAAGTTAGGCTAATGAATTTATTTCCTCACAATTAACAAAATTATTACGTGTTGGTATTTAGTGCAATGATCGAATTAAATGTTCAAATAAAAACCTTTCTCATATCAGTAGCAGCAAAGAAATTTTCTTTAAAATTTTGAAGCCATGTAATATTTTCTTATAATACTCAATTATTAAAAAGTTGAATGTAGTTTATTAAAAACTATAGGAAGCCAACATATATTTACTTATTGAAAATAACTACAAACATTAATAAAATTCCAGCCATAAATCAGCGGTGATATGTGTGGAAAATGTGGCCTCTATACCGAATAAATTTCCTCTCTGCCGATAAGGAAATTCCAATACGATTTACCAACAGTCTGTTTCCCGTGACCAGATTTTGCAATTGTTTTATTAGAATGTTCACCGCTTTGTTAACTTAACTGACAGCTAAATGCGGAAGTAAGTCGATGGAGCTATTACTAAATTGCTTTTATGTATGGTATTGAAATAAATTGGTTAAGTACAAGATCGATAAAATACAAAGGGGTGTACTATATTTATATGATAAGAAAGACAAGAAGAAATAAGGAAAGGGAAATAAAGGGTGATCTGTAGCATAATTAAGAACATCTTAAATTTATTTCAAGATAAATGTTGCCCTAATAATTAATTGGATGCCTAAAGATGCTTAAGCGACTTACTGGTATGGGGATGCAAACTTTTAGAAAAAAAAAGTTTCTATTTTTCTCTCGCTATACGACTAACTTACTAACTTAATGTCAGAATTATTTCGACGACTTTAAATTAATTATATAGAAATATAAAAATGGTGCGGCGTGAGTATAATAAATAATGAAACGAGAAAATATTGATATTAAAAATAAAATTCCAACATCGAATAATATTGTAATAAATGTATGTAACTAAAAAAAGTTTCAGCCGTATTGATTTCTCTTACCGGCTTGATAGGCTTTTCCATTTATTTTTTAAAATTTCCGTATAACTATTTTACACATGTCTGTGTGTGTATATATATATATATATATATATATTTATATATATATATATATATATGTATTATATATATATATATATATACATATATATATATATATATATATATATGTATACATATTTGGCATATGGATATAAGAGCAATTTCTTGCAATTAAATTTGAAAATTTTGGGACGTGGAAGTCTGTAGACATCAATACAAACAAAACTTATTAGTGTGTTGTAACAAGCAACAAAAATATCACATTAGATAAAAAAACAAAACCAAACTAAATATAAAAAAAGAAAAAATATATATTATTTATAAACCGTGATTGCTAGAGGAAGGACTTTTTCTGACGGTCTTGAACACTTTTGTAGAGTGCAAATTCCTGGTATTCGGTTCCAGTCGATTTCAGTCTTATAGCTTAAACAGCGTAGGATTTTTCATAAGATGTAGTACAACCGTATCTTATGAAAAATTCTTGAAAAAAACGAGACTGAGGTCGTATTAAGAGCGTACCTTTATAATGTGTGCAGATAAGTAACTAAACCTGCTTCTAAGTCAAGTTGGATAAGTAGGGTTGTTCAATATATTAAAGAATGCAATAGTGTGTAAATTGCGCCGATTACAGATTTCCATCCATTTAAGTTGCGCTCTGAATTGAGAAACACGATCATATTTTATGCAACCAAAAACACAACGGATGAACAAAATTTGACGGGAAACTAATTGTTTAAGACAATACGGCGCAAGGTCTGTATAGCACGCATCTCCGTAGTCAAGCAGTGATGGAAAAAGGGCCGGAATAAACTTTAGTTTGGACATCTAGAACATTTTATGGATTCTTGAGGGAGTGCATTCTAATCAATAAGCTGCGCATCCCCAGGCAAACATGGCAAGTCAGTACTATTTGATGTCGTAGAGTAATTTCCGATTGCAAGCCGTGAAAGAGGATGGTGTTTCGACTTCCCTTCGCCTTCAGATCCTACACAAAATACTTGAAGATAGTATAAGTAGTTAACAGCGACATTATCTTATCCTGAATCTGATCGTAGAGTGCTGGCACTTGGCGGAAAGAGTCTCGACTGTGGGCGAGGGAAGGCTTGTTATTGATAAAGGTCATAAAGTTTCTTTTGAAAGGTTCGTCGGACTGGACTGGCGTTGTATGTTGCATCCATTCTGTTCCTATTTTGATATATTTAACATATGTGAGTCCTATAAATTTATTTCTCCTCATTGTTTTGCAGTCTCGAATGAAATAAAACCAGAGTGGTCTGGTTTTATTTCATTCGAGTGAGAACAATTTTCGTTTACTAAAAAGCCTTATTTACAAATTTTATTAATATAAATTACTATAAGAAAATATTCTAAATAGAAAGTTTGCATTATTTTACAACTTAAAAAAGGGAACAAAATGTTTTATCTGCATATTACAATCTACTTGCAAATATAAAAAAACAGTAAATATATTTCTCATCTACAGTGTTAATTTTCTGCTTTTTGTTTCCACGGTAATTAACCCTTTCTCGGTCATAATCGATGTATCATCAATAATTTCTTTCATATTTTTCACTTTTTAGTTCTCATTGCCTCCACACCATATTAATTATGCTTAAATTATCATTTTACGTACATTGTTTGTTAAATATAATAACATCCCCATAAATTCATCCCATCAGTCTTATGTCTCTCAGTTCCCATGAACAAAGTTGCACTTTATGGAAGCGTTTACAAAATCCTACCGCTCGAGAACGGATATTTACAAACAATAAAATCACTAATACACGTTTAGTGACCCAGCTTGTGTTTTACAAAAAAGTGCATTACTATAGTTCTGCAAAAAAGTTGTCTTTTGCAAAAAAGTATATTAGTATATTAATAATCCGACCTTATAATTAAATTGAAAATATGTGTTCAATATTTTTTAGGTAACTAGTTTTATTTATTTTGTATCTTTAAAATTACGTCAATAATGTATATTAGTATTATTACAGTTTTAATTCGGATTTAATCCATTGACCAGGTCGACCATCTAAAATGACTACGTGCAATGATTACATTTTCCAGCAGCAATTACTCATGCAGCAATGGGATAGCAATTACTCATGATTACTAATTGCTTTTTTATTATTTGCGCTTTGGTTTCTGCCAGAGAAATAAAAAACGCCTTAAAATTAAATATAACAACGAAATGTCATATTTTTAAGTGAATAAGAATTTAAATAAAAAAGTGATTTCTCAATACTTTCTATAGCTGCTGACGCACTTGCTTCCCTCGTCCTTTCCAAAGTGCACATAGTCGTGAAGTAAACAGCTTTCGATTAATTAACTATAAATAATTCAATTGAGTACCAATTATAAACATCTCAATTACGGATCTACTAATTTTGGGGCAAGCCATTACTCTCTACTATTATAAAATTATAAAAGTAATTTTTTAAGTAAACATAATAATAAATGTGTTGAAATTTGAAATTGCCATATCTATTTTTTAGTTGATCGATTGCAATAAAATATAACCCATATGTTACCTCAGTGCCAACAAAATCTACCTGCAAAAACTTCATCGAAATTTTTTCGCTTCTCTTGTGTTGTGCATAAATAAATAAACACGCTTATAGACTTCAAAAACAATATTTTTGTGTTCCCTTACTTTTATGCTCCCTAAATATTTCTTTCGTATACACGTTCAATGTGCATAGAGGCTAATTTTAGTTTTATTTTCCTAAATAATTTAATGTAAAATTATGTTTTTTTTCCCATAAGCTAATTTTTATCCAAGAAAATCTTATCTTGATTAATATTATAATCTCAGCTATTATTTTAAATGCAAAAGTGAGTTACTATGTTCTTCTTTTACTGATTTATACACGGACATGGTTGGTAGACCGAAAAACGATATAGGCTACTTTTCATCACAAAATTTAAAATTTTTATCCTGAATAATATTTCATTCTAAATAATATTTTAATCCTGAAATTTTATCCCAAATAATATTTTAATCCTAACTACTATTTTAAATGCAAAACTATGCTTCTTTGTTCTTCTTTTGACGTCGCAAAGAAGCAATAGATTGGTGTGATTTTTTTGCACAGAGATAATTGAGGTATAATATAGGTTACTTTATATTTCGGGAAATCTCATTCCTTATTTGAAGCAAAAAAATGAGAATAACAAAATGACGTCGCGTCGCTATGGAGTCCCAAATAAATGTGATTTTTAAGACATTACATACACAATATAAGGTAGCAACACTACCATTCCTTTCAATCCCTACTTTAGAGGAAAATATTTTAAAAACTATTATAAAGTCACAAAAGAATATAATCACACGCGAGTAAAAATTAGTATTTATAGATATAATGCATTCTTCTTTTAAATGTTTTGTATACAAACTTTGAATAAATTATTTTTATCCTAACATTGTAGTTTGAAATTTTATAAAAAAAGAGCAGGAATCTTAACGTTTTACTTGTATAAATATATTCGAAATTCAAGTCAAAAACAAACTAAAGAATGGAAGAAAGAATTCCAATACTTCGCAAGTATTTACTTACTAAATTAATTTAATATAACGAATAATAAATAGTCGAATAAGTAGAATGAAATCGAAACTAATAATAATAGGCTGAGAGATTATTAATTTGATTATTACTACTAGAATAACTACGGAAGAGAAAATTTAAAATGAAACAGTACACACATTTACACAATATATATAAAAACTCGTCAAGTGTCAGTAAAACTCACGCTATGAGGGTTTCGTAAATATATAGTTAGTTATAAACATTTAAGGGTACATAGCATTTTTATTAAACTATTTACAAACAACCATTTTTCATAGCGTAAATGTATTCACCATTTTTGGAAATAAACAATAACTTCTTCACAACATACTTTAACATATTTGTGTATACTTATTAAGTAAATGATATCCGTAAGATAAAAACATTTAAAAAAAATAATGCTTTTACTTATCCCTTCTTTAAATTCTACGTAGGTGAGGTCTCAGGAAATCGACATTAAAATAAATATATTGGTAAGCAATACGTATAATGTAACGTACATTATAGGCGTAAAAATACTGGGTTGTTTAAAAAATTATGAAATCATTTTTCAAAATATCTTTGAAGATATATCTAAAATAATTTAAAAAATTTAACCCTTTACGTAGATCATTCAAAAGATACCCCACACTATGTAAGGAAATTAAAAAAAAAATCGGCGCTGTATTCAAATATCCGAATCAGGTTATATTGAGTGGTATAACTTGGATTCATTATATGTTGACTAAAATTGTCATATATATATATATATATATATATATATATATATATGTGTGTGTGTGTGTGTGTGTGTGCGTGTGATCATATTGTAAAAGATATATTTGTGTGTATATAAGTATCTATATTTCAAATAATAACTTCAAAATCATGAGTTCGGATTCTTTCCTGCACCATATCATTTACCGTAGTGGGGCCGGAGAATTTATTACATTTATAATTATATGGTAGAATGGGAAAAATTTACAAAAACTCCTAGAGACCTTTCATCATCTAAACTGTCCGTGTGACTTCATTCTATGATCATTATGATCTAACGCTTGCCATATATATTACCAACGATATAAGGACACCTAGAAAATAATACTGTTGATGACAGTAAAAATACATCTATGAAGGTTTCGTATTTTATTTTTAGTTATATTTTCTTTACTTTCGCATCAATCCTACTCAAAAAAGCGATGTGTATTTTTAATGCCGAGTTTCATCAAATAATAGAAAATAACACATGTGAATGTTTAAATTATATTATGATTGTAACACTTTATACTTACTGTATAAAGTGTATATAGTGTATACTATTATATATATAGTGTATACTATTAAAATAATGAAATTGGAAAAATTTTCATAAGGAAATTGCCAGTAAACTAAAAGACTTTTATTTTATGCAATTTTCTGATTTTCATGCTCCTTTAAAGTGTTACTGCACTCCGCAATCGTATTACAAAGATGGTTCTAATGGTAATTAAACCTTTTTTTATTAATTTAAAATGCAATTAGGATGATGAAACGTTGAATAAAATGTCGATTATTGCATTGAGAAGGTTTATATAATCGATTATTAAACCTGGATAATCTAATGAAAAAATATGGACGCTAATAACTGTGTTTTCCGTTAATTGTGACTATATAAACCCTGCATTGAAATTTTATCTGACTTTAAATAACCGTCAAATAAGAAGCATACAAAAAAGTATAAAATATTTAAAATACAAATACTAATTTGTGTTTTTCTGTACAGTATCCTTTCCGTACGTGAAAAGATATGCAAAATAATGCTACAATTTTATATACTTTATTATTATTATTTAATTTATTACGTCCTTGCTTATGTCAAAACAAGTCCGATGAATCCTAACTCCTATAGTTATAATATGCTATAGCTCCGGCTTCATTTTATCCTGATTTTTCTAAAAAGCAAATTTATATCCCCTTACTCGTTCCAAGCTTTGCAGACTTTATTAGATTATTACTACACCAATATCATTCATACTCAATCAGGGCTCCTGTACTGTTCATTATTGAGGGATTCTCCAGTGTTATTTTAATTTCCAAGTCAAATCCTGTAATAAATTTGATGCAATAAAGCTGGGGGTGTGTCCAGCATGAAATGATCACCAAATTCATTATATATTTTCCAAATAAAAAAAGAAACATCTTAATTAATAAATAACGGTCAGAAATATTAAATAGCATGCACAAAAAAAATTAAAAATACAAATTCAATTGAGGATTTCCTTCTTTTTTGTAGTAGCTTATAAATTAGATAGCGGTAAATAAATAAAAACAGGTATAATATTGTTATTTAATATGAATTAATTTAAGATGCATTGTACCCAATACCGTCTTTACCATAAGGGTACACGAGGCCATTGCACAGGGCCCCCATCCTCAGAGGGCCCCGAAGGACCGACAATTTCTTTCGTATTTAATCTCGAAATATTTTGGTCGGGCGCATTACATTTTTCTCGTTGCACGAACGTCGATCATTTTCAGATTTATTCGAATCAATACATTTATATGAATAATTTGAGTGATTCGAACACCATTATACCAGACATTTATTTGAGTTTATAATCTAGAGTCTATAATGTCTATTTTCAAGTTATTTGATTTTTATTCAGTTATTCGGTAATTTGAAAGTTTACAAAATGTAATAATATTTCTGAACGCATCCTACTTAATTTACTAGGCACACCATCTAGCGATCGTCCATGCAAACCACTCCGACCATAATAAATGCGGCCTAAATAAATGTCGACTCCGTCCATGGTTGGGGGAATCGCCGGATGATGTATAAACTTTCAATCGGTCAGAAGTAACGTGATTTAATTTCGTTTAATATAATTTGGGTAAGATTAATAGAACTTTTTTTTTGTTCGTTTAAATATTATTTCATTATGTCGAAAAGAACATATAACCACTTAGGTTCACAAAAGAGAAAAAAAGTTATAGCTCAAAAAGAAATCACGGAAAAATTTGCTAAACTTACTTCGTTTTTTACGGTGGAAGAAACAAATAAGTTGGGGAATTCTTCATCATCATCACCTCAAGACAAAAATACCTCTGAATATCAGCAGGAAAAAGAGGTTATTACGTGTGACGAAAATGACAAACACACATCAAATGCTGAACCCTCGACTATGAGTTAATAATTGCAAACTTGGAGAATGTATCTGTATCTCATCACCCTGGTAAGTACTGTGACGACGTTTTATCGGAAGAAGTCCGGATTCCATATTTGGATTCGAAAAGGGCCAGAGTTTTTCCAACTATTTACCATTGCGACTTTTTCGGAACTTCTACAAGTTTTCCAGATTCAAGTAGTAAAACAAAAACTAGATACTTGACAAAAATATTTTTACCCGTAAATTGACGAATGGTGAGTCTTTGGACAGAAAATGGCTCCTTTATTCCCCAGTAAAGAAATCTGTGTACTGTTATTGCTGCTGTCTATTTAATAACACTATTGGTACTGGACATAATTTGAGTTCTCCAAATGGATATAAGGATTGGAAGCATATAAGTGACTTATTGATGGAGCATGAGAACAGTTTGCAACACGTAAATTATGTTACAAGAATGAAAACTACTGGACGAATTGATAGTGAGTTGTTGTCACAATATAATACAGAAATTAGCTATTGGAAAAATGTCCTTAGGAGGATTGTCGCGGTAGTAAAATTTTTAGCTTCAAGAGGTCTTGCTTTTCGTGGTGATAATGAGACATTGGGATTGCAAAATAATGGGAATTATTTGGGATGCTTAGAACTGATTAGTGAATTTGATCTTTTTCTTTCTGATCGCATACAAAACTGCGGAAATCGTGGAAAAGGAAGTATATCATATTTATCTGCAAATATTTGTAATTAATTCATTAATTTAATGGGACAGCGAGTTTTAAAAACAATTGTCAAAGAACTTAGATCAGCAAAATACTACTCTATTAGCGTAGATTCTACGCCGGATCTGTCCCACGCTGATCAGCTCACTTTCATAGTTAGATACGTAAAAGACGGACATCCTATTGAGAGATTTTTGCAATTTTTGCCTATGGATGGACATAATGCGCAATATATAGCAGACACTCTTTTAAAATTTTTTGAAAGCCTTGAGATCCCCATAAAAGATTGCCGCGGGCAGAGCTACGACAATGCTTCAAATATGTCTGGAAAGTACTCTGGTGTCCAGTCTAGAGTAAAAGAAATATGCTAATATGCAATTTACGTTCCATGTGCGGCACATTCGCTAAATTTAGTGGGTGTTCAAGTTGTTGAGTGTATTACTGAAGCAGTAGCATTCATTCAATTTGTACAAAAACTGTACAATTTTTTCTCAGCTTCGACCAAACAAAGGAAAATTTTGACAGAGCATTTAGGTGTAAATAGAGTCCTGAAGTCTCTTTCGCAAACCAACTATGGTCCGCACATGCCAATGCTATTAATGCTTTGCGAAATGGTTATTTAAATATTTCCGAAGCATTGTCCTTCATCGCAAGTGACATCAATCAACCAGGAGATATTAGAAAGAAGCCCAAAGCCTAGCAAAAAAAAGGAAAATTTTGAGACTGCTCTTCTAACGGAAATATGGAATGTTATTTTGGGAATTATGAATAAAACAAGTCTAAGTTTAGAGAATAGTACTATGATTATGGACTTTGTAACAAAACTTTACTAATCTCTGATCAGTTATGTCAATAACACATGCAATAATTTTTATCAGTATGAAACGGCTGCTAAAGAAGAAAATCTAGATGCTGATTACAAAGATAAATTTAAAAGAAAAAGAATTCGCAGCTCTCGCCTCACTTTTTTTGAAGGATCATCAGAGACTCTCCAGTTGAGATGCAATGAAAAGTTTCATGTAGATACTTTCATTCCCACAATTGACACATTTAAAAAACCGTTCGGCAGCATACCAAAAAATTGATAATCGGTTTAGTTTTCTTTGTCAATTAACAACAATCGAATCTGACGAACTGACCAAAGAATGCAACGAATTTGCATAATTTTATCATTAAGACATTAATGAATATGAGCTCAAAACAAAATGTTTTCATTTAAGCCAATATTGAAAAAATATGGCAAAGCAATCAGCGGATTTAAATATCTCAGTCTTACATAACTTAATAAAGTCTGATAAATTAGAAGAAACTTTTCCAAATGTTGAAGTTGCTACAAGAATATTCCTTTGACTAATGGTTAACAATTGTAGTGGGGCGCGTTCATTTTCGCAGCTTAAGAGAATAAAAAATGAATTGCGAACAATAATGTTAAAAGAACGAGTAAGTAATTTGTCAATTATGAGCATAGAAAGTGATATTCTTCAGAAAATTGAGTTTAAGGATTTAATAGCAGATTTTGCTGAACAGAAATCTCGACAGAAACTATTATCGTAATCATAATAAAAAAACAGCAGCATACTAATATCATTAATGACATATTGTTTTATAATAATATATTTGATTACCCATAATAACGCAGATCATAGCGAAAAAAATTTGTATAGTTCGCTTTCTTTGCATTCCAAAAGGGCCCTAAATTCTTGTGTGCCAAAGAGCCCCAGCATAGTCTAAGACGGCCCTGATTGTACCTGTATCTTAAGAGTTTAAATATGGATAATGAAAAAACGATTAAGAAGAAGTGTGTTTTAAATTTTAGTTTTATTTATTAATTTATTTAATTTTAAAAACTATATATTAATAACGAATAACTATTTATACAGAATATTGTCGGTTACAAGCATTATTACTGCGAATTTAAATGAAGATTCAAATTTTACCTTGCATTACGATCGCCTAATATTAGTATATTATAAAATAGGGGTGGCAATTTAATAATTATTATTGATTGCAAGAGGATTGATTATAATCAATCCTCTTGCAAGTGGGTAAATGAAATTAAATTTAGAGTGTAGTAGTTTATTTCATCTTGTCTCAAAAAAAAGAGGAGATCCATAATTCAACTGTATTTTTTGTAATTATTACCCCATTAATCCAGTATGTATCAGACAAATTGGATGATTCCTTTTTTTATTTCGATGGGAACCTGACAATAGAAATTAAAAATATACCTTAGTATTCATTAACACTGAAGAACATAGGTGCTGTGATTGTGTTTGAATTATATAGGTGCAGTGACAATGTAAAAAACACATCTAAGCCGACATAAATTAGCTCTTAAGCAAAATCAGGCTACAATGATGAAACCGAAAGATGGTAAAAGGAACTCTTTAGTGATTAGGAGTAAAAATTCGAGTTTGGACTTGTTTGACTTATCTTAACATATAATCACAAAATAACAAGATAAGGATGTTATTGGCTCCAAAAAATATTTTGTACGAAAAATTGGACAAATCTCAAATAACCCCCGAAAAGTATAATATAATGAAAATACGAGTGCTTAGTTGGAACTTTTGCGGTAAAATATAAATTCCGAAAAAAGATATGAAACTACGCTTTTAAAAGATTTGTATAACTTTACATTCTCAATATGGTTGTTATTGATTCAAATATTGTGATGGATTTTTTTAAATTACTTCTACTTTGATATTCTTAAAACTTCAAACAGTTATTCACTCGCAATGACAATACAACGTTAGCATAATTTTAACTTTAAATCCAAAAATCCTGATGCTGTGGGCGTATTGCTCCTTATAGGGTAAGACATGAGAATTTGCGATTTTCAAATCAATATTTTAGGTCTCAAGTAAATATCCTGTCATTGAGTCCGACTTCGAACTCCTCAATCCTGACGCTACAGGGGTACTACTTGGCTAAAACCTAAGACACGAGATTTGGAGTTTTTAAAATAATATTTTGGGATTCAAGCAGAGATTATATCATTGAAATTATAATGCTGCAAAAATACTGCCTGTCTAAATCATGAAGCCTGAAAATCTGCTGTTTTCAAATTGGGTTGTCATTGAATTCCAGGTTCCAGCACCTCAGAGAATATTTAGAAAAGAAAAATTGTTTGGAAAACCTTTTAATTTGTTCTCTCAATTGATACACTGTGAGACGTATGTTTACATAAAATTGTTTCTAGCACATAAATATTTCTTTTTACATGTTTATGATTATGTCAAATGCCAAGTTTAGTTGTTCTGAGAAATGCTTATTATTTGTTTTCATTCGTATAACAGTTATTTAAACGTAATTTTTTGTGCGAAATTTCTACGAAAAGAACCTTAGACTGATTATTTGTTATGAATTTATTCATTAAATTCTATTTCATTTTTAGTCACATAGTAAATACCTACATTATTAAATATATTTTGAATGCTTTAAACGAGCTATTGACCATATTACCACACTTGATAAATTTTGCGACATCTATATTTTTTCATATAACATATTTAAATGTTATGAACGCTATTTTATTGTAAAGTTATATAACCAAACTTGAGATAATATACCCATTTCAACGACATCAACTTTATCATAATAGTTTGAGACAGTTGCTATGAGAGAATAAATTAATGCACATTTTTCCACACAGGAATTTTAAATTCGTGTTGCTCCTTTTTGCGCAGTCGTGTATAAAGAAAATGTATAGTCCTAAAATAGTTTTATCGAGTATGATAAAAATATCGTATAAAAGAGCGTAAATATGATATTTTTTGTTATTGAAAGAACATTGAATAATATAAGTAAAAAGTCGAAAGTGTGAAAATTAAATCATGTTCAGGAGTAAATGATTGCCATCTTTATATTTCAAGCTCAAATTATTTTAATTATTACTAACCGTATTTTTGAACAAAAATAATACTTTTGTCAAAATAAAATTATTTACTGGATAGATATAACAGTGTACATAGAGTAAACAAATATTTCTTTATACAAAGAAATATTTTAATTAAGTCGGTTTAATGTACCGCAATAATAAATCATAAGAGTTCATATTTTAAACAATTAAAAAAGTGAACATTAAAATACTACATAGCCAATTTTTTCCCAAAGAAGAGGACTTTTATCATAAGAAAAATTTCAAAATCAATTTTGCAAAAGATAATATAAAAAATCACAAGTAAATAGAAAACGAGAAAGCACTAAATGGTCCTTAGGTATATAACGCATGAATAAAAGTTCGAAACATTCCGATAATTATTATACACAATACTGGGTATATGATAGATAGAATTCTGATAAATATAATTCTGTCACGGGAGATAAGCTATTGAATTCATTTACCAGTAACCATATAGAATTTCGTTGATAATTTCTGGAATGAGATAAATTAAATTGGAATGAAAATTTCAGTAATAAAGGCCAAATCTAAACTCATAAACGTAAATATAATCTTTTCTATTTTTTTGTTTACCTCTCTGGTATTTGATGTTTTCAGTTCACAGAGTAGATCAAAATGTTAAAATGTTTCTTGGTTCATATAAATAACACTGTTACAATTAAATTTTATATTATCTCTCAAGATTATCGTACAAGACATATATATATATATATGTACATATATATATATATATATATATATATATATATATATATATATATATAATATATATATATATATATATATATATATATATATAAATATAAATATATATATATATATATATATATATATATATATATATGTGTATATATATATGCGTGCGTTATGTGTAATAGAACAAATTTTTTATTATTTCCTTTGCGCCTCTGAAATTTAAATATAAATGTGTTGTGATATAATGTGAAAATTTTCATCTATTATATATAAAACTATTTTTCATAAATGTAAATATTCTATATAAACATTGAAATCCATGCAGTTTAATATGCTAAATTGAAGTTTCAACGTCAAAAGGTTCTGCGAAAAAGGTTTGTGACAGAAAGCCAATCGGGCGAATACCTGAGTGATCTAATAAGGATTTCGTTTTTCCCTTTTGACATAGGAAGCTCTAAAAATCAAATGTAATTAAATATATGGGAGGTGAAAATTTAACATATTTAGTTTTTGAGGATTTGATAGGTGAATTTTGTTTATAATCATTTTTATTAGAGTTTCATTCTCCGATAAGACATAGTCAAGAATGTTTTTAACCATAACAACTTGCCAGATTCGAATATGTTTAATGCACGTTAAGTTATACCTTAATTTTTTCAGTTTTTTCACTATTATGATTTAGATCAATATCACTTTACTTATGCTTGCATATTCGTTTTAAACATGTAATGTTATACAATTTAAATTATCATATAAATTTAGGCATTGACGGTTGGGAAGTGTACCCACCTCTTAATTAGCGAAATTTTACGTTGTTAGTGTATACTCGCCCTACTAAGCATTAAATTTTCCACCGATATTATGTTGCGGTACTGTATTGGGAACGGCAAAGTGCTTTATTCTTTGTATATTTGCATTACAAATGGCCATTCGCTTACAAGGTTGAAAGGTATTTTTAAGCAAATTATTTGACCGTTGTGATAACATTGTATAGAAGCCATCGCAGCGTTACTTTGTTTATTCAATGAAATATTTCCTTTTCCACAAAAGCTCACACATTATTCCGGCGGGGCCGTGTGATTATTATCAGTATTTGTTATCCTAACTTGTTTGTAAATCTTTTGACATGGGATACGTTATTAATTTTCGAAGTGGATTCCTCTAATGTAATCACGAACCATGGTAGTTTTGTTTTATGGCGCATAATATAACGAACTTTGGAAAATTAAAATATAAAATTAATGTGTATATTTTGTGTAACTTATATGTCGCATATTTGTAAATTATTTTTAATTATGTTACTGTGATTTATTAATTATCTCATAAATTTTGACCTAACACGATTTGTTAAAGAGATATTCAACATTTTATGTGAATTATATTTCTTAACTATTTTTGCTCGGTCTGTTGTATCTGTCTCTCTCATAATAAATCGTTATTCTATTCAGTTTCAACTAACCCTAAGATATCGAATTTTACAATAGGTTGAGATTCAAGATAACGGTATCTACATTCTTGCAATAAATCTATACTATGTCCGATTTCAACTAACTTTAGGATGCTGAATTTTAGTTTCAAAATATTTTTGAGCGCCAAGATGACGGCATTCGCCTCTTATGAAATTAATTGTCACTATATTAGTAGTCGGCTAATTATAGGGTGTTGAAATCGGATTTCATAATGTTTTTGAGGATTAAGATGGCGGCATCTCTTTATCTCACAATAAATCGTCAGTATATTCGATTTCGGTTAGCTAAAGAACACCGAATTCGAATTTCACAAGATTCTTGACAGTCAAGGTGATAACTATCCTGTCCAATTTAAATTTCATGTTTTTGGCAACCTGGATGACGGCAACTGTTTTCCTTGCAATAAATCGTCATTATATTTGGTTACAGCTCAGTTTAGGGTGCTGCAATGCGCAATGTTTGTGTAATAAATCGTTACTATATTAATTTTTCTCTACCTTAAAATATGCAAATCTGAATTTTAATTTTTTTAAGTTCCAAGATAGGGACATCTGTCTCTCTTTAAATAAATCATCACTTTATTCGATTTCGACTAAGTTTAGGGTGTTGAATTCATATTTCACCATATTTTTGTAGAATTAAGATGAAGGTTTCTATCGCTCTTCAAAGAAACTGATGCTATTTTGATTTAGACTAAATTTAACGTGTTTAATTTTAATTTTGCAATATTTCTTAGAACCAAGATGGTGGCATCTACCTCTCTCATAATAAACAGCTTAGCCTCGTCACCGTAGTATGTTGGGTTGATCAGAAAGCATATGGTCTTAGATGGCGTGACCCGTCATGGGGACCCGGGTTCGATTTCCGGCCGCTCTCTTACATTAATCGAGCGGGATTAATGTAAGAGATTGCTCTCGTAGTAATAAGTCCACCATATATTTCAATTAAATACAGTAAACTTAATAAATAAACATAAATAAATAAAATTAGTGGAAATCAAACGCAATAATGATTTATTGTAAATAACAGATGTCCCCGTCTGCAATCTTAAAACATAATGGAAGTCGAAAGAATATTCAGCCATTTTCAAGATATTGAGATAGATGAGAGGTGTAGCTTGTTAGAAGACAAAGGTGTTTGGAGCTTATTCAATTGATTTTTTAATTAAATAAACAAATTGGATGAACATTTTTTTACATTTCATTTTATACATTCATTATGTAATTTTTTTATTAAATAAAATATTACTTTCATCTGACAGTTTAAAATGTGAATGATGTTCGGTCACGTAGGCATGTATTCTACAAATATGGTGATCATTTATTATAGGAAATATATAGTTATCTCCTCGTATCTCAAAACTACTCTGTTTTAATGATTTGGAAGTTTTTACGCCTTTATTATTTGTAGGATTTAATAAACAAAATATATATAATTATTAATAAAAAAAATTTAAATCCTAAATATGCTTTAAAATTATTGTTATTCTCCTATTAAACAAATGAGACGTATATTAATCAATAAAATTTACACTCATCACTGTGACAGAAATACCTCTGTGACGATAAATAGCAAGGACTGCGGAACATTGAAAACTGCGGGCAAATGAGCAAGAAATTAAATGTGAGTGAATATCTTAAGAAATACGCAAGCTGCAAAGTCATCGGCCCCATATATTGGTGCAAAAAATTTTACACGTCCAATGAATGACTTTTTCAGAAATTTTACGTCAATAGTGGAAAGAATCAATGCAATATTTTTGTTTACTTTTTGTTTTTTATTTTAAATACTTTAAGAATCTTCAAATGTTCAAAATAATTTACCCATGACCGGTGTGGCTAGTTTTAATATTGAAGGTATTTTGATATCTTCTATGATAAATGAGTTTTAATGTCTCTAAGAATTCAGATTTGAGAACAAGGTAGGTATGTATATATATATATATATATATATATATATATATATATATATATACATATATATATATATATACATATATATATATATATATATATATATATAAATATACTAGCCCTTATTGTAATTCTATACAATGTTTCACTTGTGATTACAGTTATGGATCAAGTACAGTAACATAAGATAACGCTTTGGGGTTTCTGAAAACAAATTTAAAGACAGCAAAGATTATACAACCATAGTTATGCTCCAATAATTTATTATTTCTTTTACAAAAGAACAGGATAGTATTTAAATTAAAATATTGCAGGTATTACTTCTTTATTTAATATGCTTCTGAACGAATATACGTGGATCATATTTGAAATGGATCGTACGTGGGTCATATATACAATTGCCTCCAAATAAATTTTTGTATATAATAATTTGAAGGTAGAATTTTAGCCATTATAAGTAATCGATTTCCGTTATTGCTTTCGGAAAGAGGAGACCTTCCCCTAAAAATTACGCAAATTTTTATTTTTTAGGTATTTATTACCAGCGACACGGCCAGGTTTCGCACGAATACACATTAGTGTACATGTAGTGTTTGAAGTATTTGTTTCGATACCACGTTACGGGCCCCCCTTACCGGTTCCAGAATGAAAAAATTGTACTCAGATATTACACGTGGCAGACAATAAAAATTGACCCTATGAGAGAAATTGAACGACGGTTATAAGTCCAACTAATAAGCATAGTTCTCACTCATCGTTTTTCTCATACCGCATTTCGTAACTTAGTACATATAATAAAAAAAACTATTATATATAGTATTTTCAAAATATTCACCATCACCATTAGAGAAAAACAATGAATTTTCTTTTTTCTATCACATTTGACACGTGTTATTTAACTAAAATTATTGTTAATTAAAAAAAAAATTACTTAAAAATCTGGTCCTCAAGTAGTTCACCTCTCAAGCCTAGCTCAAAAATTATTTAAAATTTAATAATAATAAACATTCAGTGTAGAGTTTCAAAATTCAACATTTGTTGTATTAATCGTAATTTGGCATATTATCATTTTGAAATTCTATACTATATACGACATCAGCAATGTTCTGACGTGGAATTGTCCTTGATGATATTTATCCCTGTGAAAATTAATATGCATTCAATGATAGGTACGAGAAAAAATGTAATATATACATTCTGTATTTCTTCGAAAATCTAAATGAATTTACGTTGCAGTGAAATTACTAATATTTTTTGAAATAACTATATGTATTTTGGTAACCGACCAGTCTACACATAATAAATTCTTATTCTGTATGGCAAAGTTTACATATCCCTTTATATTTCCATACCATTTTTTCTTTCGCATTTAATGAATTTAAAATATATACAACTGTGGTTATCTTCCAAAGTACGTTTGTACTATCAAAATATGTTTTACCAAAATATGTTTTTAAACCTATAATTTAATTTCAATTTTTGATTTTCTTATACTTCCAGAGAATAAATGTATAAATTTAGAATAATAAACATATAACAATTAAGGAAAAGGCAACTAATAAATATCGATAGACGTCTTACATTTAAAATACATATAACTATTGCTATCTTCCAGAATGCTTTTATGGGCGGTCTGTTTTAATTTTTTTCTATACCTGTTTCTTAAACCAATAATTGTACTTTCTATATCAATCAATACTCTCAATTTTTTATTTTCTTACAATTCCAGATAATAAATGTATAAATTTAGATAAACAGGCAATTAAAAATTAAGGAAACGGCAACTAATATGTGTCGATAGACGCATTAGATTTAATTTTTACTTAGTAATGGACCTAAATATAAAGTTACCAGTAGAATGTTGAAGCCAATTTTTAAATTCAATATTTAAAAACTACTACTAAAAATACTACTTTATGCAATTCATACTTTTGAACTGAAAAAAATCATATACATATATAGAAAATGGAAAGTTAAATTGGGCCACTATGTTTCCAATAACCAATCCTTCATTAATGATAATCATTTCCGGAAACTATTACCTTCGAATGATCTCGGCTTCTTTCTGTGAAATTCATGTTCGAAGGAGTGAGCTTAAAACATATAATTTGTAAATATGCATTTTATTATCATCAAAACGAAACATAGTTCAATAATAAAAAATATGGTAAAATATTCTCAAAATACTTATCATCACATTTAAAAAGGAAATTATGAATTTTATTCATTTAATTTCACATTTAACACATTAAATGTATATATCACAAGGGTTAAACGTAATTTATTGTTGTGGCATGAAAGTAAAAGCTTTAAGCAAAATGATTGAATGGAATCTGATAAGTTAGATAGTATTTGAACATTCGCCGTATATATTTGTTTTATTAAGATGATTTATAATCTATTTGAGGTTCGATATTTTTTTCAAAGGAAATGACAGAGAAGCATACGCATTTCATTAAACCAAGGTCAATTCCGTAGCTAACTAAGAGACTGTGAATGATTGAAAACATGTTTTGAACAAATATGTTAAACGAAAGAATTTATAAAGTGAATTAACCACCAACATTCGTGCTTGCCCTCCGCACAAAACACGATAAGAGCACAAACTTTGAAAATAAATATTTGATTATTTACACTATATCGCTGTCCAATGGAAATGAAGAATCCTTGCAAGCGACCTTAAATAAGAATCGCCACAGAAATTGATTTTAACGGATTCACTCTGCATGATGATAGTGGTTACAATTATCGGAAATACTCTTATTATATTGGTTGGTACTGTGAAAGTTGAGTACTGTGAAGAATTATTTTGTGACGAATCTGGCTGTTGCTGATTAAGTCTGTGGGTGTCTTCATTTTGTTACCGGCAGTCGCCTAAAGTTTGATGAATAAGTGTGTGTTATTTTAGTAATAGTTTAAAAATCATGATTTTATTATGTGTTTTAATTTTGTTTCATTTTTTGAAGAAATTACTTTTTGTTAGTCTAATATATAATTATATATTATATATATATATATATATATATATATATATATATATATATATATATATATATATATATATCTAATATATAATTATATTATACGAATCATGTATTTCTTATTATGAATCAAAATATTTTATGTATAAACTCATATCTTTAATTTTTATTTTGTTCACTATTAAAGAGTACTAAAATGTAATAGATTGTTAAAAATATTGTAACAAATAAATACTGTGAGTGGCTTTCAATAATAAGTTGTTTTTCTTAAGAGCGGTATAAGCAGCAATGGTGAAGATTCCATTTGTGTTAATAGAAGCTATCAACATCCTGAAACCCAAGATTTATGTGACTAACGTAAAGCTTTGCCAGCTTCTCCGTTTCTCTTCTACATAATATTGTTTCACTCAAAAGCAAAATTTAATGATATCAATTTATTGATGAAAAATGTGAAAAAAAATTATAATCAATAAATGCCGCTATTTAAAATTTATATTAACTAAACATAAATATTTTAATAAAAAATTTACCCTTGACTATTACTATAAATTTTCATTTATTTTTAATATTTTTATGCCACATTTACTTGAAATAAATTTATTTATTTTACAGAAGATTATGTTCAATTAAATAACTACTAAAATCTTACGTAATTTTATCCAATCTTGCTTTGTCGCAAAATAACAATTTTTTAGGCAGCTGTCGCTTTTTGGCTTGTAAAACTAGGAAAAAGAAAATAGTAACTATTTAAACTAGCAGTTTGTAATGGCGTAGAAGTTTACGGTAAATTTTCTTGAATATATATTTATCCATATAGATATGTAAAAGGATGCACTTTCGTGGTTTCTTCTTTCGAATAAATTCCAAAAGTTTTAATAAAGGGTATGATATGATTCGCGCGGTTAGAAAATACGCACTAGAATCTTGAAGTAAAAGTTACTCCCCAATTCGAACACACATCTATTATCGTTTCTTACCTTTTGGATTATACTGAAATTTTTATATATTATCGTCAGTCCTCATTTTTCAAAACAGTGTCTGCAAGGTGCTCTTCGATTTTTTTTGTTGCTAAATTCTAAGCAGACCATAAAGGGAATACCATCAGCGGTGTGAGTTTTTTATAACTGGTGTTTCCATTTAGTAAATATCTGAAATATCAATATTATTTCAATAACTTACAGCACAATATGCTGACGAAACTTGCTAAAAGAATTTAATAACAGAAAGAAGTAAGAGTATCATGCTCAATTCCTAGTTTTCAAAGATTTATTTTGATGATGATAATCCAGAAAGATTTCGCAGTATAATGTGTCTTATGCATTATTGTCGACTTCATTTATGAAAAAAGTTTAATTATGATATATATTAATTGTGTTTAATTGTGATAAAATTCTAATTTCACATATTGGTATTCCCCACAACAATCAAATGACAAGGGTTACATTGAATTGGGTAAACGGAACACAATCGTATGAGTTGTTCAGTATTTTGATAATCTTATTGCTTTAGTCAATTATGCTGATAGTTAGAGATTCTAATATGTTCAGATATATTAGATGAAAGGTAAAAGAATAATGAATAAGAAAAAAAGGCATCAAGTGTACCTTACCTTGTTTGAATTCTATCCTAAATTATCCCTAATATTTATACTGGGAATATTTTTTTTCTTCATTTCAACATATTAATTAATAAAACAAAATGAATTAAGTTCCATTGTGATGCAACTACTTTCGATATGATATCAGTTTTTATAGCCAGGTGCTTTCGGGTGGTCAGGGAATTTTTCTCTTCAACGTAGTATGGGCACTGAGGATAGACATTACTTCTCCCTTTACACTCAAAAAAAGTATGAATTTTGTAGTCTAAACAGAGACAAGTAAATAATTTTTTAAATTTTAAAACAGCCCAGTGCGCAATTTTTCACGTTTGAGTTCAATTGGAACTAGAAAAACAGTGGAATTTTATCCTTTCAGCTTCAAAGTAATTAAAAATTATTAATAGTACCTTCATAAATCGATTCTTTCTCCACCCTCCTTCATTCTAACTTTACAGCCCATGATGTGAATAATCTAGAAAAATAGTAGGCTTTGCCATTTGGTAGAAAGTTTTAATTAAAAGTATTTCAGTTAAATTGCATTGATAATTTCAAGAGAACTATGGAATCCAACTTTACGTGACATACCACGAATCTAGATGGTTTCATCTGTAGGTGAGTCTTTACAATTAAATGAATATATGCCAGTAAATTTAGATTTTGAATCTTACTTAAAGTGATTCTTTTTCGCTCACAATTCATTTTTTCCATTTATAATCATTTTTAATATGAAAATATATTTAAAAAATTTCATCGAATCTCGATATACAGTCATTGAAAAATATTAGCAATCAAGTAATATATATATATATATATATATACATATATATATATATATATGTATACATATATATATATATATATATATATATATATATATATATATATATATATATACATATATATTAAAACGACGAACGAAGTGAAATAACCTACTTCAAATAGAACAATTCGATATTTCATGGTAATAGCTCCAATGCTAATGATTCAAAATTATTTACGGAAAATATTATTGATAAATATAATAAAATTCCCAAGCATCTTCATCTGTTTGGATAAGCTGAATTCCTTAATCCTGAATTATGCCACCGGATATTTGCGTCTGAATCCCCAGAATACGAATTCGTAAGCAAACAAAATTGTAAATTATGTTTTCATTAAAGGTTGTATTCTCGTGTTTATGGAAAAATAAAATAAATATAGCGCTAATCAAACACGCAAATATTACATTAAAAGTAGCATAATTTTGTAAGTTAAAGAAAATGGGAAAAGCTACAATTATTTGTAGATTATCTATATACGGACGTATATAGACTTTATACTAGATTTCCTCACTTGAATATATATTTTGAAATGCTGCGTTCAAGGAACTTTGAAGATTTGTGTTAATATATTTTTTCATAATTTTATATCCGTAAAACGTATTAAGCGTTTTCCGTATCACCAGTACCGTAACAGTGGTCATTCAAATGACAGATTGTTTTAAATTATGGGGTGACATATCTATTATGAATACACAATATAGTCGCAGTCGATCGGATTTTGAAAATTTATAGATTCCATTTAAATATCACAAGTGAATGGTTGTATTTTATTTATGTTTCCGACCAAATTTAATTCAATTGAAATTGGAAATTCTATAGAAATAGTTTTCTTCCGAGACATTTTCAATTACGGACAAGACTTTATTATAGTTAGTATTTTATCATAGTCTACGTTTTCCCACAATGACCAAGCAAATACGGATTCACACTTTGAAATAATACCTAACGCATTCTTCATGTTCAGAAACTAGTCCTCTAGCTTATATTTTTGTTATAATTACGTATAAATGCAATGCTTTTGTCTATTTTATGTGTATTTTCCTATCAATTTATTTAAATTTTTTTGAAATATTTACATTTATGAACAAACTTTTCTTATTAAATCCAATGTAATTGTCTCAATATTGTAATAATTTTTTTAGATGGGTAATAATTCACTTTAATTTTGTTTCAATATTAATAAATATTTGAAAAACTAACTGAAGGTTAAAACTGGAGGTTTCAAAACATTCGTTCCATATAAAGATTTTGGTTTTGAGTTAGGATGTGATGTGTAATAACCATTTCCTTGTATAAAATTATCATTATTAGTAATATTCTTTTTTATAAATAAGGTATATTTTACAATTTTGAAGATTTAATTTATTTCAATATCGGGGTGGAGGGGTCATTAAAATATTTTAGGAAACTTGTATGTTCCCTTCATATTTCTCTTCATTCAGCAGAATTTAAAAACTGTTGTGAAAATAATTATTTAATATTATATTTCAATTTATTATTAAATTTTTCACAAATTATTGAGTTATTATTATATCGTGTATTCTGAAATTATAGGAGCAAATACTAAAAAGACAATTTTTTCGATATACTTGTGACATATTTTGTATTAGGAAATTGTATTTCGATCCTTCCTATCAGAAACGTTAAGTTTCTATTTACGAGTTTTTGAATAATATTTTCTCTTTTAAATTCGTATTAGTAAAAGTTTAAATTATTTCAAGACGCGTGTCTGACGTGAAACAGTGGAAAAAAGGGAAATGATGCTTCGAATTTCTTCTATAGTTCGAGATGGGAAGGTTTTCCTTTGAGTATTTACGTAATGTGACACATCAGTTATAAGTCAACCATTACTAACAGGTACCATAAAAATATTAGGCTATAATTACATATAAACAGTTTAGAAACAGCTTAATAGACGTAATAATAGAAGTAAAGGTTTCAGTTTCCAAATTCAATGTGATGGAAAATATTTAGAAAATATTCAGCTTCCATGGTAATTTATTTTTATTTGGAGCCATTACGCACAATATTAATATTTTCTTTAGTATTGCAGGCATCGTGACTGATTTGACTGGAACCTTTCCCTTGCCAATTTTTTTGATTCCCTATTTTTTTGCCAAATCAGTTGAATCTGTCCTGCTTCTGAGTTGCATTGACTACCTTTTTTCTGCACCGGAGGTATTTAAGTTTAATCTTGTACGTGGAAGCTCCAGAGAATATGTTCCATTGTTGTTTGCCTACACTGTAAAAGCGACCGCTTTAATTAAGCTTTCTTGGTTTCTTGGATTTTTTTTCTGGTTTCGTTTTGATACGCGCTCCAGGTTTAAGTGATTAAATCTATTACGATTGAAACGGCAAAGTTCTCTCAGCGAAGTATTTATATATCCTTTTCTTTCAAAATACTGACAAAGTTCGCAATTTTTTGTGTTGCTTTCACTTATTTTGACGTCTTGCAAAATTGTTTCTTTACCAAATTGCTTCGCCGCATTGCTTCATACCTAAACTTTCAATCGCTGTGATGTGTAGGAGCTGAATAGACTGAAGAGAAGTATTGTTCCAAGACACTCGTCCTTTACTATAAATTTGATGTTTTGGAGCTTGTGGCTTTTAGTCACTATTCTTTCTCATTTTGACTTTTGGTAAGAGTTGTCATACATAAATCCTACAGTAAACTTAAACAGCATATCAGCTCTGTCTGGCTGATAGCAAGTTGTTCCACCCTTCTTGTGCAGTTTGAAATTTTTGTACATATACGTAATTGTTGGATTTGTCAGTACCAATGACTTCAATATGGGCTTGGTTATCTCTGGGAGACATTTGGATGATCCTTGATTTACCTTTTGATAAGGCTTTTGGATAAAAAATCATAAACCTCGATGTTCCTAAGCGGAAAAAGGAAATATGATGCCTTAGTTATAGTTGTTATATCCACTACCGCAGGTAATAACTATCGCCGAGAAAGGGGTGACATTAAAATGTACTTAATTTGATATCGACATTATGATAAGTGTAATATTGTTCACATTTCATTGAATAATCTTTGCACTTAACAGTCATACTCAATATTTGGTAAATGTTAAGTTTGGATCTTTAAAATTATTAGCAAAATAATACATTTAATATTTATTTTTAATGCTGGATATTTTGTTCTTTCATTTAATTTGATGATTCTATCTGTAGTAGTCAAGTGAACTTGTACAAAGTATTGGACATGGTTCATTTTTATGTAGGGGAGAATGTGCATAATCTATAATATTGGATCTAGATTGGCTTCAATTTAATATATTCTCTAAAAATAACTGTCATATTTTATATTCAAACAAAATTTCTCCATTATTTTGGTATTCACGTTACACTTTACTAAAATGTAACAATGGAACATTTACTTTAATATGTTTTACATGATATTCTATTTTCATTAAATATTTTCAATTGTTATGTGCTTTCCAGTTATGAAATTCAGGAATACTGAATGTGGACTACATGCTTTAACATATCGTCGTCGTTCATGCTCACAGTCCTTATTGAAAACTATATGTAATAAATATAATATGGTTTTGCCAGAAACAATAAAGTTTCATTATCAAGAATCGTTTAAAGATCGTTGCCGTATTATATATAGCGCGTTATTTAAAGTAAATATTTAAAATATGGAATTCAATCATATATTAAAAATATGTATTTAATGTATATTAGAATGTTATATACTCTAACACTCAATCGCTTCAAAATAATGCAAAATTACTGCGTACTTTACGTTTATTTCTTGCGATTTTTTTATGAAGTAAATAGGTAATAAATATAATGGTTTCTTTCTTTATATAAGTAAAAAATAACAAGTAATTTTTACAGATTTTGTTTTTTTTTTTAAATTCTTTTACACATTTATTTAATGATGCACCTAAGATTTATTAGCTTATAAATAACATTACATTAAAAAAACATGTTGGAGATTTTCCATCAATAAGAAAGACGGGAAAAATCTTGGGTAATTATACTTCTTTATAATATTTTCTTCCTTTTATTCTGTTTCCATTGCGCCCTACAAGAATTTAAATACATTGGTCATGTCTTTAATTAAATATGTAAAAAGTTCAACATAATTGGATAACTTAAAATTGATCGTTCTCTAACTGATATTCTATAATCACATACTCTTTCGACTAACAAATGCCCACCGCTTTCATAAAAGGAGCATTACAGTGGCCGTTTACATTAATACATTTTGTCCCTCCAACTATAAAATAAAGATAGGCAATAAAAGTGATAATGGCCTTTTATACCTGCTAGGATAGATAGTAAAAAGGCGGGTGGGGCAATAAGTATGTGTTGAATGTAAAAGGTTTTTCTTTGTAGGGACCATGCAAATAACATGAATAGCAAAAATATATTTAAAAGTGTTAAGCAATAAATGTTTTGCAATTTTGCAACAAATAATATTAGAAATAGACATCAAAATAAATGTATTTTTCTTACCATTTACCACCTTTATGAGAGAACGACATCGGAGGTTCATAATAAATTTTATGTGATAAGCACCGACTGAATTATTTTAATTCAGCTTTAACTGAGTTTACAATCACCTTTTTCTATTATTTTAAACTACGAATGTCAAAAATAAAACGTTAAATCACGCTGTCATTTTTATTTAATAAAACTCAAAAATGTATATATTTTGTGATAGGCAAATAAAATATTATTATTTTGTTAACTGGTTTCAAAATAGGAGGAGATTGTCAATTCGACGCTTAAGAATTTTTTCAAAATTTTTTTTGTTCGAAAGGGCTTGATTCCGTACGGGTTCCATGAAAATGCAGTAAAGCCTGATGAGATGATTGACCACAGAAATATTTTAAGTAACTCCACAATGAATGAGACTACAAGACCCTTTTGAAAATGATACCGAGTTAAATCTCCTTTGACATTTCTTTATAAATATTTTAGTCGCAGATATCAATTAGAGTGTTGAAGACAAGGCTAGAAGTTGGTGAAAGAACTCATCGGTGAGGAGAGTAGATTCATCGAGCTTGGGGTCATTTTAGTGATCCGAGTGCAAAAAAGTGAAAACAAGACATATTAATTTCTGTTTTTTTTTACTTGTATTTACCAAAATTAATACTGGGATTATCATTAAAACAAACTTCTATTCAAATTCTTAAAATCTAAATTTTTATTACCTACTTCCTATTTCATTAACAAACTTTCTTAGGACAGTGAAAAACGTATCATGTGGAATATTTTGTTTTTGAATATTTTATTCAATGATCATGAGAATATTTTTCCCTATTTCAATATATTGACTAAATGCAACAATGAATTAAAAAAAAATATCTATTAAAATTGATCTAACAATCTTCGTTTACCTCAACGGTATCCGGCTTCACTCGTTGCGCGTATTCTAGAACGGACTGTTGAATTAGAAGAAAAAAATCGTCTTCTGTACATGAATCAAACGGATATCTATCGCATTCACCTTGCTCAAATGGTGTCTGTAGAGAAAGATAACATTCTCGTTTGCCTTTTTCGGAAAGTCTTAACTGTACTTTTTTAAGGTTCAGAAATCTAGACCATGCTCAGAGCAGATCTCGTTAAACTTGAAGTTCTTCAAAAGTGATATTTTTGGCAGATACTAAGATTCTCTATCATTATATTACCGTGTGACACCGTCCAATTTTGCTGTTAGAATAAACCATCGATCAATTTTTGCAATTTCGCCTAAGATGATCGCATGAACAAGTCCTAACTTCCTCACGAAATTCTTTGAAATATTCTACTTGCTCATTGGAAAATCCATTAACACACATCAAAGAACACATCGTTGAAATAATTCAGGTAGACTTACAAACCTAGTGACTTCGAATTTGGTATTATTAATTAAAAAAAATGGAGAAAAATCGCAGAAAAAGATCATGAATTCAAATCGTGCTCAGAACCGAAGAAAAAATACAAATAATTGAAATAATAGTGCAAGTAGTACTTGCGCTTGGCTGATTTATATTATATATATACATAAATCTGTTGGTCAGTAAGAACAGTGATATTTTATAAACAATGTATTATTTAAAATTATACACACTAACACACACATATATATATATATATATATATATATATATATATATATATATATATATATATATATATATATGTCTTGAACTGAAAGGTATGATTTTTTTTGGAATAAATAATTTCATTGGATAAATTCAAAAGCGAGTTCAAGATATGCCACATCACTAGTAATTTAGTACTTAAATTTTGAGATAGTGAAAGTTAACCCATCACCTGCAAGACACGACAACCTGTAGAGAAATTGAAAACAATTATTTCATTGGCAATATTCAATCTGCTAGTATTTCTTTAGTGATAAAAACAACTTTGTTTTTTTCCTTTTAGAAAGTGATACGTTCAGTTTATTTTACCACAAAATAATATATGTTTCACTATAAAGGTATTTAATTAAAATCAGTCTATAATACGTACCTTATTGTCTGATCGATATTGATTATCAGACTGTATAAAGTTGAAATAACGCATAAACATAGTGGCTCCCAGAGTCGTAAATGTTGTCGGTTATTGAAATTAATATCGCGCCTTCTCTTCAAAACTTTTAATTTAATAGCCTCTACCACAACGTTCAAAAGTATCGACGAGGTTATGTTCTTGCAGAGAATCCCAGTTTTTATGGCAAACTCCTTACACTCTGTACGCCGGACTAGTATTTTGCTAGCTGGTAAGTTGTATGCTTCTTGAAAGAGTAATATGATTTTCCGAGGAATATATTTCACCTTCAATGCTTTTTAAAAAGGATGCTAATTAATTCAATCAAATTGAGACTTGAATTTACAAAGGAGGTAATTGTTCTTTTTAGACGAATGGGTTAACATTAATGGGTTACAGCTCTTTAAAGTAATGACATCAAATAAAATCAACAAACTAATTTTTTATTGTCGGTCTTCAGGAATTTGATGTTGTTTTCTAGAGCCAAAATAGTTAATCCCATTTGAACAAATTAGAACCCTCTTAACCTTTCAGTTGTCCTTAAGTGAATGACGTTCAATGCAGCTTGAAAAAAATAAAATTCCATAAATCAAGATGGACACGAAAGTAAAAGTCATGATGAGCAGATTTGTTAAATAAATCGATACAATATTTAACACAAAATCAGATAAAACCCAAGCAATATCGTTTCCAACTTGGCTTTGGGCTACTCGGTTATATTCAAGTTAAATATCTGGTGTTCAATATAATATTGCTAATTAGCATACCTTAACAAGTCCCGCAAAAAATCCAACAAATTATCTCCAACTTTAATTTCCCCATACATAAATAAAAGGACTTTGAAATCCACTTCAAAAATATAAATATCATGTGAAAATATTGAATGAAAACGAAAATTGAAGTAAAATTATTAATAAGTATCATGAAAGCTATCGATGAAATAGTTTTAAGAAAGAAATCCAAAAATAGCTTTATGAAACACGCAAGATTATTGGAGATGATAAATTATTTTTCTAATTTTTCTAAACTTTCATGTTATCGTAGTTACCTATTTTCCCAAGCATTCTGCTTAGACTAACATAACGGTAATATAAATTGATATCTTAATAAATTTCTAATAAAACTTTTATTAACATTTTTCTAATAAAGAACACATTTTGTCATCAAAGAGTTTCCTCACACGATTATAATAAACCTAGTTAAAAAAAAACTTCCACTTAAATAATTAACAACTCAAATGTTACGAGCCTAAATATTATTATTATGCCATGGATACCCAAATGTTTTAGAAAAGTATTAAAATAATTTAAATTTTAAAATGAACTTCACATTTTTACGATAGCGTCACAAAATATATATCAAATATTTTACGGTCATTCACCTATTCAGGCGAGGCAGGTACTTTATGCGCATAACGTTTCTTCCTCAGACTTAAGACCTTTAGAGCTGTTCGTAGATGTGTTTGCACATATCTATCTGTAAGTATTAGCTCCATAATTTCGTCCATCCTTATAATATGGGATTTTAACGATAGATTCAGTATTCTTCTAATATCTCCATATTTTTATCATATGTACACTTTCATCACACCATAGTGTGAATATATATATATATATATATATATATATATATATATATATATATATATATATATATATATATATATATATATATATATATATATATATATATATATATATATTAAGACTGGCCATTTATAATAATGGTGATAATAAATTAAGTTCGACTTCGAAAGTTGAATTATTACTCAACAATTTACAAAAAAAGCAACATCTTGTGGACTGGTTTTTTCTACTGAATTCATAAACCAAAATATTCTGAATGCCAAAATCAAGGTAATTATAAAATATTCTGTTATTGTAGAGGTTATGTTCACATTTCTCAGTGATGAATCGGCATTGCAATATAAACACAAAAAGTTAATGCGCTATAATTTACAATCTAAAATCTGAAAATATTTGCTCGCACAGTTTATTTTAATCTTAACTTTAGACGCCTGTAAATGAAAAATAGTCGAGTGTTCAAAGTGGTTCATAAATAACGATGCCAAAGGAAATGGATAGTTCATTTTGCAAGTGGTATACTAACATAATTCCTGCAGCATTAAGATCATTTTACTTTACATTAAATCCACCACTTTGGTAAGATTCACGTTCACTAGCTTTAAGAAAAATGTATTTACTTTGTGTAATACCCAATTTAACGTCATCAAGTTTCAACGTTCCTTGGACAAATTTGTTTTCCATACTTCAATATTTCCCTTTCGAAATTAATAATGGATAATGAAATTATAAAGAAAGCTATAATACACACAAATATATATATATATATATATATGTGTGTGTGTGTGTGTATGTGTGTATGTATATACGTTACGGCTAGAAATCTAAGTGCAGCTGTACCAAGTCTAATCGGCTCGTACAAGGTACGGCCGATCCTCCCGTTAAACTATATTTAATTTATTTGGATGGGCTAAAATTGCTAGTAAGTAATTAGAGAAAAAAAATATGAATATATGCCTTTTTTTGATTACTCAATGTACAGACTCATTTTTTTTACGTTTTATTACATTATACAATTTTATACAACCGTCAATATTTTATTAGATTACAGTTCGTAAAACCATTGACGCAGATATCAGTTTGAAACAAAATATTAAATTTATTATATCTTAATATAGAATTTTATAGCACTTTTTGACATGAAACTCATAAAATATAAAAGTTATTTGGAAACATTTGACGGTACAAAAATTTCTTTGTAAAATATTCCACTTTGTTTTGTTTGAAATTGGAAACTGGCTCAGTACATTTACTTAAAGAAACTCAGTAAAAATAAATATTTATGTAGAAATTTTATGTTTCGAAGTTCTTTGTCTTTAAATTAGAATGAAAAAAGGTATTGGTTTCTGGAAAAAAGAAAAATAACAAAGTAGGATTTAGGTATACAGTATACCTGGGGATGACTTTGACCAACCCAGGATTTTGACCAAACTTTTTTGGGCAAAATCATTTATCTAACAATTTTAAAATTATGATAATTTGTAAAAAATACAGTAGGTATAAAATAAATGGTGACTTACTGAAGAATTTTTATTCAAGGGTAGAATTAATTTCAAATTAACGGGGAGAGCTTTGTAACGAACCGTCATCGTTTTGAAACCAATAACGATACAAAGTGAAAAGGGGAAGGTTACACAACAAATTAAGTACGATTCCTCATCCTGAACCAATTTTCCTTTGAAACAGGGCCGAAATTTTTCATAAATTAAGAGAAAACTATGATGATTACAATGGTTAAATTTATGGTACGGCCACCCTAGTTTAGTTATCGATTACATACGAGCCAGTATATGCACATTATCTAACGCCCTGCGTCAATAAAAACAAGATGACAGTTTATCGCTCACTGTTCTTCGAATTATATGATAAGCTTAGATTAATTAATGCTTATTAATCTGATAAAATTAAAAAGAAATTAAAAAAAAACTTTTTTTACAATTTCGTGCTTTATATTATTTTTAATTTATTTTGTACTAATACGAATGTACTAATGAAAGTTATTAAAACTGGCCATTTATAATAATGGTAATAATAAATTAAGTTTTGATTCGAAAATCAAATTATTACTCAAAAATTTAGATTTCAGCAACAACTAAATTAATAGCAAAATTACAATTGACTTTGATTAGAATTTTATAATAAATACTGACACGAGAGTGACCTACCAATAGATTCAGGAAACTTAGGCATTGACATGACCCAAGTACAGAAATTTCCACATGAACATTTCGGCGTTACGAAGCTTTGTGTTAGGTACATTCTCCATAATTTCAGCAATGCTCGAAAACAATATTGCGTTGATTGATTATAGTTTTAGAAAAATTCTACGGAGGATACTCAAATGCTCTATTCGTCACAGTCAAAAGATCGAGAAAGGGCGAAGCGCTGGAAAAAAAGACGGTTACGTCATTCTTTGAATGGACGGATTACGATGCAACAGTTGTTCTGGAAACTAAACGAATGGTTACTCGTATACATTAGTTTGCCCGTTGTTTTGAGAAAAGTGAGTAACACCCTCGCACAAGTAAGTTTATGAACTACTTTGTATACTTAGGCACTTCACTTTGTGGTACTTCACCACGGAATATTTGATTACGTCAGAGGTATAAACTATGAGTCATCCGCCTTGCAACCCGACCCTGCATCGTGCGATTTCTATTTATTCCCAAAAATAAAATATAAACTGCACGAAATACATAGTGTCCGGAAACTATTTGAATAAACAATAAACAAACTGCAATTTTGCTAGTCGATTCTACTTTAGATTTTCCAAATACGTTCAGTGCTTACTCTTATACTATACTTAAAGAATTTTGCAAAGATTAGAACAATTAATAAAAACAAGTACCCTTACCTATTAGGATATTCCAAATAATTACAGAATGGTACAGAAAAAGGTAACTCATTTTACAATACATTTATTAACATAATTAAATTCAACAATAATTGATATAAAATATGATAAAGTCAATCATTTACTATTCAATAATTTAATTTTTTAATTTACGACGCTCCGATATAAAAAAACATACAAATTGCAATGCAATCACCTAACAAGGGCTGTTGTCGAAATTGATAAATTAATTCTAAATACATCCACACCCATGCATTTTCATTAAAAATTGTAATTCGAATTTTTCTTCGTCGAACCGATTCATTTATGGAAAGATTAATACAATGTCTAAAAAAAATTAATTAATTTCTATTGATATTATTTAGGCCATCTTATTTAGATTTACGACATTTCATAAATATCACAAAAACTTCAAGTTTATGCGGGTATTACGACGTTGATTATGTCACAATATATTCAATTATGTAAACGAAGTAACATTGCGTTCTTTTTATAATTATTAAGAAGTTATGTATCTGTAAAAAATATTGTGACTGATTAATTTTGGTTTTATTTAACAAGTTTCCAAAAAAATACATGATTTATTATTTTTTTTAAATTTCAACTTATTGTTAAAGTGACATAAATTACCATATAATTCACGACGGAACGGAGTAATATAATTATTCAACACACGCTAATTTAAATAACATGTATCCTTAATTATTCGATCTGATGATATACTTTAATTCACCGCAGACAAATCTGTGATTAGAAATAGGTAAGAAATTATTAACGACACGGTACACAGAAGCAATAAGTGATTGGCAATAAATGTTGAATCTGAGATATTTATCAAATTCTCGTATTATTTTCAGTGGATATGACCCATTTAAAACGAATACACCGCCAAACGAGTTCGAGTTTAGCAGCGTTTCTCTTTTCTTTGCTTGCGTGCCTTTAGGTTTTACAGCTCAGAATATATGTATTTCACTTTAACGCTAGGTTAATAGTGTAGTTAACTTTTATCGGTTAATAAATATTTTTTATTACCGTAATTTACTTTTCGCTGTAGTTATAAACCTATTAGCTTGAGATTACATTAAATCGTTTAAGTAATTTTTTGTTTGTCTTTAGAAAGTTATTTTTTTATTAGATTTGGTGTCAAATTTATTATTTATATTTTTTGAGTAATCGAATTACACCAAAACATACCAAAAATCTCCAACAGGTTTTTTTAAATTTATTGTTATTTATGAGCTAATAAATCTTAGGTGCAACATTAAATAAATGTATTAAAGAATTTGAAAAAAAAAAAAATCTGTGAAAATGACATATTGTCTTTTACTTATATAAAGAAACTATTATTTTTACTACTTATTTACTTCTTAAAAAAATCGCAAGAAATAAGTTAAGTAAATTGTTGAGTTCCATATTTTAAATGTTTACTTTAAATAATGTGCTATATATAGCACCGCAACGATCTTTAAATAAAACGATTCTTGATAATGAAAATTTTTTTCTTCTGGCAAAAGCATATTATATATATTACATATAGTTTTTTTGTACCGCCAAATGTTTCCAAATAACTTTCATATTTTATGAGTTTCATGTCAAACAGTGCTATAAAATTATATATTAAGATATAATAAATTTAATATTTTGTTTCAAACTGATATCTACGTCAATGGTTTTACGAACTGTAATCTAATAAAATATTGACGGTTGTATAAAATTGTATAATGTAATAAAACGTAAAAAAAATGAGTCTGTACATTGAGTAATCAAAAAAAGGCATATATTCATTTTTTTTTTCTCTAATTACTTACTAGCAATTTTAGCCTATCCAAATAAATTAAATATAGTTTAACGGAAGGATCGGCCGTACCTTGTACGAGCCGATTAGACTTGGTACAGCTGCACTTAGATTTCTAGCCGTAACGTATATACATACACACATACACACACACACACACACACATATATATATATATATATATATATTTGTGTGTATTATAGCTTTCTTTATAATTTCATTATCCATTATTAATTTCGAAAGGGAAATATTGAAGTATGGAAAACAAATTTGTCCAAGGAACGTTGAAACTTGATGACGTTAAATTGGGTATTACACAAAGTAAATACATTTTTCTTAAAGCTAGTGAACGTGAATCTTACCAAAGTGGTGGATTTAATGTAAAGTAAAATTATTTTAATGCTGCAGGAATTATGTTAGTATACCACTTGCAAAATGGACTATCCATTTCCTTTGGCATCGTTATTTATGAACCACTTTGAACACTCGACTATTTTTCATTTACAGGCGTCTAAAGTTAAGATTAAAATAAACTGTGCGAGCAAATATTTTCAGATTTTAGATTCTGAATTATAGCGCATTAACTTTTTGTGTTTATATTGCAATGCCGATTCATTACTGAGAAATGTGAACATAACCTCTACAATAACAGAATATTTTATAATTACCTTGATTTTGGCATTCAGAATATTTTGGTTTATGAATTCAGTAGCAAAAACCAGTCCACAAGATGTTGCTGATTTCTAAATTGTTGAGTAATAATTCAACTTTCGAAGCCGAACTTAATTTATTGTCACCGTTATTATAAATGGCCAGTCTTAATATATATATATTTATATATATATATATATATATATATATATATATATATATATATATATATTCACACTATGATGTGATGAAAGTGTACATATGATAAAAATATGGAGATATTAGAAGAATACTGAATCTATGGTTAAAATCCCATATTATAAGGATGTACGAAATTATGGAGCTAATACTTACAGATAGGTATGTTCAAACACATCTACGAACAGCTCTAAAGGTCTTAAGTCCGAGGAAGAAACGTTATGCGCATAAAGTACCTGCCTCGCTTGAATAGGTGAATGACCGTAAAATATTTGATATATATTTTGTGACGCTGTCGTAAAAATGTGAAGTTCATTTTAAAATTTAAATTATTTTAATACTTTTCTAAAACATTTGGGTATCCATGGCATAATAATAATATTTAGGTTGGTAACATTTGAGTTGTTAATTATTTAAGTGGAAGTTTTTTTTAACTAGGTTTATTATAATCGTGTGAGGAAACTCTTTGATGACAAAATGTGTTCTTTATTAGAAAAATGTTAATAAAAGTTTTATTAGAAATTTATTAATATATCAATTTATATTACCGTTATGTTAGTCTAAGTAGAATGCTTGGGAAAATAGGTAACTACGATAACATGGAAGTTTAGAAAAATTAGAAAAATAATTTATCATCTCCAATAATCTTGCGTGTTTCATAAAGCTATTTTTGGATTTCTTTCTTAAAACTATTTCATCGATAGCTTTCATGATACCTATAAATAATTTTACTTCAATTTTCGTTTTTATTCAATATTTTCACATGATATTTATATTTTTGAAGTGGATTTCAAAGTCCTTTTATTTATGTATGGGGAAATTAAAGTTGGAGATAATTTGTTGGATTTTTTGCCGGACTTGTGAAGGTATGCTAATTAGCAATATTATATTGAACACCAGATATTTAACTTGAACATAACCAAGTAGCCCAGAACCAAGTTGGAAACGATATTGCTTGGGTTTTATCTGATTTTGTGTTAAATATTGTATCGATTTATTTAACAAATCTGCTCATCATGACTTTTACTTTCGTGTCCATCTTGATTTATGGAATTTTATTTTTTTCAAGCTGCATTGAACGTCATTCACTTAAGGACAACTGAAAGGTTAAGAGGGTTCTAATTTGTTCAAATGGGATTAACTATTTTGGCTCTAGAAAACAACATCAAATTCCTGAAGACCGACAATAAAAAATTAGTTTGTTGATTTTATTTGATGTCATTACTTTAAAGAGCTGTAACCCATTAATGTTAACCCATTCGTCTAAAAAGAACAACTACCTCCTTTGTAAATTCAAGTCTCAATTTGATTGAATTAATTAGCATCCTTTTTAAAAAGCATTGAAGGTGAAATATATTCCTCGGAAAATCATATTACTCTTTCAAGAAGCATACAACTTACCAGCTAGCAAAATACTAGTCCGGCGTACAGAGTGTAAGGAGTTTGCCATAAAAACTGGGATTCTCTGCAAGAACATAACCTCGTCGATACTTTTGAACGTTGTGGTAGAGGCTATTAAATTAAAAGTTTTGAAGAGAAGGCGCGATATTAATTTCAATAACCGACAACATTTACGATATGCGTTATCTCAACTTTATACAGTCTGATAATCAATATCGATCAGACAATAAGGTACGTATTATAGACGAATTTTAATTAAATACCTTTATAGTGAAAAATATATTATTTTGTGGTAAAATAAACTGAACATATCATTTCCTAAAAGGAAAAAAACAAAGTTGTTTTTATCACTAAAGAAATACTAGCAGATTGAATATTGCCAATGAAATAATTGTTTCCAATTTCTCTAGAGGGTTGTCGTGTTTTGCAGGTGATGGGTTAACTTTCACTATCTCAAAATTTAAGTACTAAATTACTAGTGATGTGGCATATCTGAACTTGCTTTTGAATTTAATTAATTTATCCAATGAAATTATTTATTCCAAAAAAAATCATACCTTTCAGTTCAAGATATATATATATATATATATGTAAATATAAATATTTGTGTGTGTGTGTGTGTATGTGTGTGTTAGTGTGTATAATTTTAAATAGCTTATAGTTAAAAAAATAATACATTGTTTACAAAATATCACTGTTCTTACTGATCAACAGATTTATGTATATATATAATATAAATCGGCCAAGCGCAAGTACTACTTGCACAATTATTTCAATTATTTGTATTTTTTTTCGGTTCTGAGCACGATTCGGATGATTCATGGTCTTTTTCTGCGATTTTTCTCCATTTTTTTTAATTAATAATACCAATTTCGAAGTCACTAGGTTTGTAAGTCTACCTGAATTATTTCAACGATGTCTTCTTTGATGTGTGTTGCTGGATTTTCCAATGAGCAAGTAGAATATTTCAAAGAATTTCGTGAGGAAGTTAGGACTTGTTCATGCGATCATCTTAGGCGAAATTGCAAAAGTTGATCGATGGTTTATTCTAACAACAAAATTGGACGGTGTCACACGGTAATATAATGATAGAGAATCTTAGTATCTGCCAAAAATATCACTTTTGAAGAACTTCAAGTTTAACGAGATCTGCTCTGAGCATGGTCTAGATTTCTGAACCTTAAAAAAGTACAGTTAAGACTTTCCGAAAAAGGCAAACGAGAATGTTATCTTTCTTTACAGACACCATTTGAGCAAGGTGAATGCGATAGATATCCGTTTGATTCATGTACAGAAGACGATTTTTTTCTTCTAATTCAACAGTCCGTTCTAGAATACGCGCAACGAGTGAAGCCGGATACCGTTGAGGTAAACGAAGATTGTTAGATTAATTTTAATAGATAATTTTTTTTAATTCATTGCCAGTAATAAATTTTAGAGTAATTTATTTTGTTGCATTTAGTCAATATATTGAAATAGGGAAAAATATTCTCATAGTTTTATTATTGTTATTGAATAAAATATTCAAAAACGAAATATTCCACTTGATACGTTTTTCACTGGCCTAAGAAAGTTTATTAATGAAATAGGAAGTAGGTAATAAAAATTTAGATTTTAAGAATTTGAATAGAAGTTTGTTTTAATGATAATCCCAGTATTAATTTTGGTAAATACAAGTAAAAAAACACAAATTAATATGTCTTGTTTTCGCTTTTTTCACTCGAGATCACTAAAATGAGCCCAAGCTCGATGAATCTACTTTCCTCACCGATGAGTTCTTTCACCAACTTCTAGCCTTATCTTCAATACTCTAATTGATATCTGCGACTAAAATATTTATAAAGAAATGTCAAAGGAGATTTAACTCGGTATCATTTTCAAAAGGATCTTGTAGTCTCATTCATTGTGGAGTTACTTAAAATATTTCTGTGGTCCATCATCTCATCAGACTTTACTGCATTTTCATGGAACGCGAACGGAATCAAGCCCTTTCGAACAAAAAAATTTTGAAAAAATTCTTACGGGTCGAATTGACAATCTCCTCCTATTTTGAAACCAGTTAACAAAATAATAATATTTTATTTGCCTATCACAAAATATATACATTTTTGAGTTTTATTAAATAAAAATGACAGCGTGATTTAACGTTTTATTTTTGACATTCGTAGTTTAAAATAATAGAAAAAGGTGATTGTAAACTAAGTTAAAGCTGAATTAAAATAATTCAGTCGATGCTTGTCACATAAAATTTATCATGAATCTCCGATGTCGTTCTCTCATAAAGGTGGTAAATGGTAAGAGAAATACATTTATTTTGATGTCTATCACTAAAAAAATGTGTGGCCTTATTAACTCTCTTCTCATGGATCAAAGTGACAAAAGATTGTAATAGAAGTCTAGTCACCAATTAATGCTATTATTTCGAATCTAGTTTTTTTAAAGTAAAACTTCTTTACGCACGCTTGACTTGGGGAGTAAGCTGGTGAATGCGTGACGCGAGCGTTACGAAAAGTGTGATCGTTTGAGGCGAACAAAAGTTGAGAGGGAGATATAAGTTAGTGAAGACAGAAAGAGAGAGAGTTACGTTTCGTATATTACTGTAGGGACAAGAGAGAGAGGTGCGAGGGCACATTTTCTTTTTCTCTTTCTCTCATAGCCAGTCATATTTCGTATATCTAAGACACAATTCAAGCCTATTGTCTGTATCACAGTGTAGGAGCAAGAGAGAGCAGTGCGCGTGCACATTTTCTTTCTCTCTTGCTCTCATAGCGAGTGCATGAAATATACACATATGCAATAAAATTGTAAATTCATTTTAAAGTTCATGTTTTGTAAATTTGAAGTTTTACTTTAGACGTGTGGTCTAAAGCACACTCGTTTTTTTCATATGAATCACGCATTAATCATGTACCAATCAGTTAATAGGGAAGTTATTAGCAAATTATGAAGTAGGGTATATTTTTTGTACTAAAAGAAACCAATTACATAACATTTAAGTCTTTAAATCACTTTTCATTATTTATTATCGAGCTTGAAAACAAATGCAGAGGGTAATTTTGGGCAAAATCAATATTGCAATACATAAAAAAATATGAAGTGTTAGATTTTTTTTAAATTTTTACCATAATCAGCACCTCTAAAAATCTATTCTATTGAAATTGAAGTTTTGTTACAACATGTCCCCTTTCAATCTGACAACGATAAATTCAACTACTTTTTGGATTTAGTTTTCCAAGTAATGTATAGTTATTTTTAAAAATGCAGTTACTTTCATTAAATCTTTTCGTATATAGTAGGGAACATAAAGGCTATGAAAAACATGGAACTTATCCCTTATTATTCATAATTTTTTTATGACTGAATATTACCATACAAAAATGCTAACTAATAAGAAAATTGTTTTACAAAAATGTTCATTGATGATATGAAAAAAAAATTACACAAATGTAACGTTTTAATTCTGTCGTAATGGTAGTGTGTAATAAGCCACTCACTTAAATTCACTTAACCAATTCAGTTGCAAATGCGCTTAGACTATGTTTTAACTTAAAGAAAGTAGAAATAATACTACAACGCGTAGGTTCATTTAATTGTGCTTATTTATATTATTTAATCTTGGTGTTTATACATTTACCCATAACAGGAAAAAATTAAAAAGTAAAAGATGTTCAAATATATTTAATGGAGACATTTACTGAAGTCATAAATGTTTAAATTACGTCATAAAATATAAAAGTACATATTTTCTATGTAACTTAGAAAAAATGTAAGTAAGAAAAAAAAGACAAAATAATTAACTAACACTTTGAATGCGTATTTTAAAAAGTATTAAATACAAGAACGAGATCACTACCGCTAACTGAACAAGGGCCAATATTACATTTAGATTTAATAAAACTAGAGTTTTGTGTATGATTAGAGATAAGAACAATTGGAATTTTGCAATTAATTATGCAATACGACAATATTATTGATGCTGTATACTCTGAACATAAAAATCAGAAATCATTAATTATGGAAATATAATGTATAAACGCGATAATATAGAAACCGTCGATACAATTTAAATTAGGTGTATTTTAAGAAAAAGAATAAAAACTTACAAATCATTTAATTTTTTTTATTATAAAGAATTTCTAAATAAAAAACAAGAAATATATATACACATACATAAATGAAATATATATACATATGTATTTTACACATATGTATTATACATATGTATTTTGTCTACACATTGTCTCCGGGAATAAACGTCGGAAAAAGAAAGACGCTAAACGTAAAACACGCTCTTTTTCTAATTAAGTGCAAAAAAAAATACACTTAACTATATGGTATTTACCCGGAGTGACAATTTGGCGAGCGGCTACGCACACACGCAAGCTCACGCTAGCCGCATACACCACTACATATAGATGCTCTTTTATTAAATTACCCAACCACTGAGTTCCAATGTAATAATAGTGCACAAATATTGTCATTTCACTATATCCGCGTCATTACGTCCATAAATATTGAATTTAATTTATTTGTTAAATGGCATGAAACATTCATATTGAAAACATTATGAATTAAATTACTATTGTACACATTCGTGTTGTAGTTTTGCGGAAATAACTTATCACATGACTCAAATAGTTTGTAATTTTTTTTAATTGCTTAGAAAAAATATTTCAATTAAATTTTATTCACTTAATGTTCAATGAAAAATTATTTCACTTAATGTTTAATAAAGCCATTATTATGTGTTTCCAAAGTCATTATTATGTGTTATTAGCCTTAAATATGTGTTTTCAAAATATTAACCATCTTATTGCAAACACAATCGCTCTCTCTTCATTATCAAGTTAATTACGTTATCAATCATTTGAGTACTTTTTTAATCGTATTAAAGTTTTGCTAATTCTTTCACGTAAAGTCTCTACATCGGTCGATATATAGATATAATAAAATTAATGTGAATATTTTAAAACGAGTAAAAATATTTATCTCCAATTAACTTCTTACCTATAAACGGTAAACTATAACACGAATTAAACAACCATTTCAAATTCATTTAAATAGTATAATAGACAAAAGTATTTAAATTTATTTACTAATTAAAAGGTTTTCATACTTCAAGTATGAGAACCAGAATAACCTAAAGTGAATACAATCAATCCATTTTAAATCTGCAACTCGGTAGGGTAATATTTTTTTCTGACTTTCAATTTATCCAACTTCACTCTGTTATATTTCGCAGCTTCAAAAGCGGAAAAAGGATTTCTGTTTTAACTGGTTTAACTACAAGTTACACAACAAACGATAACAAAAAATTCATTCGTTCGTCCACATGTATTTTCGACAGATACCGATATTACTAACTGAGAGACGCTCATCTTGAGATGTATCATTTGATAGGAAGAGACGGGGCATGATCAGAGCGCCAACAACTTTTATTGGATAATTCCACGTTAACACAACCTTGAGAATATTTATACGTTACAAGATTGGCTAATGTAATTTTTCTTGCGATATACCAACAAATCAGAAACGATTCCTTGTTTTTAAATGTAACATTTTTTTAACGCAAATGCCATAATGTTGCGTTATATTATTTACTTTTTTTCTTAATAGTACTGTGTCGTAATCTCTTCGCATTTTGAATATTGTGTAGATAACTTAGACTTAGCAAAGACAATTTTTAATGAATTTGTTATTACCTATACGGAATGTACCCTTGAACGTTACATAAAACTTCTAAAATATCAGGTAATAATATAGACTGAACAGCATTAACTAAAGTTCACAAGCATGAAAATCGCACTGCTCACAATATATTGTAGAATATCACTTCACTATTGATTAAAATTGAATAATTAGAACAATATTAACATATTACAAATTAAACAGCGTTGCTTAATATTTAATAATTACACGGTTATAATTAATTGTCTGTAGATATAATGCAGCTTGTTTCAAAATATTAAGAGTTAGGGATTTAAGTAGGTTGACAATCTTTTTTTCACATCACTTTATATTTAGTTCTTGGCAAAACCTTTGAAAATTTATCAATACATTGATAATTTGTACATACATGGTTCTGTCAAAATTTTTACAGAATATCTATAATATATCCTAATTAAACTTATGGCATTTTGACTGTCAACACAGTTTTCATTACATTCACTTAAGTTACTTAGTAACTCTTTCAATCAGTTCATTCCTTGGGGGCTGTGATAACTGCCATAGATTATGCTTTGGTTTTAGATAGGGCCACATTTTATTGGTATTGGCTAGACCAGGTGATAACGGATCTTTTCTTGAGGAATGTGTAACCTATAACTAAGTGTCTGGTGTTAAAGTCCTTTGCACAGTTAGCGTAACAATAATCAACTAAGTTAGTATATCTATTTCCATCATGTAGATAGCACATATCGAGTCGGCTGTCCTTCTTAAGTAATTTAGCATTTTCTTTGCTGCATTCCAGTATTACTGGTAAACATAATCATAACAATGTAAATTCCATTTACCTGACTCACTAAGAACATAATGTCAGGTCTACTCACAGTTTCGGCACGGGTTATAGATCTATATAATTTACATTCTATATACAGTACACCTTTCAGTCTTTTGGATACTTCCATGTTCCATGAATAAGTCCTTGTTTACGTTATCGTGAAAGTTACCTTATAAAATTCTCTGGTGATGTCAAATTGCGTCATTGAGATATTCTTTAGAGCGGCTAAAGAGTATAATAAGCATATGAATCATACTTGATTGTAAAAGGAAATATTTTGTCCTTCGCTCTTAATTTATTGAAATTTTTCACCTTACAGAGTCTGCCAACTTTATTGCTTCTCGGTAGTGAAAAAATCATACAAATTTCATTTTAGCATTTGTAACTATTTCCGCTTGTTATTTTGAAACGCGTTTATTTGCTTTATGACCTCAATGTTATACTTGAAATTGTCGGGTTTTCTATTCTATTATTCGGTTAATATATGTTTTTATTTGACGAGGACTTATTTTGAAGCAAGTCTTTTAGATTAGACTCACAGTCTATGGCAATATCTGCAGCTTTCCAAAGGGTAAGTTGAAGGTGAGTCAAATTCACCAAACCGTAGCTTCTCGTTATTATGGATTCAAAAAAGACCGCATCTCTACCTTTTGCCATCGTTATTATGTTAGATAGCTGGCTTGAAGTAACACACACTTTGCCTTATCCACCCATTCGTACTGTTTGGGGGTATATTCTGCATTAATGATTGTTACATGTATTTAACCGGCATATATCATACATCACTAGACGTGCAGTAGACGTCACTTAAGTATGTTTTCTATTTCTTAATAAACAGCCAGACTTATTAAATTTTGCTGGGCTAAAATGTTTGATGATTGTCTTATTTCATGCCAGATTTCTGACATAAGGACAATGACAAAAGGTAGAGATGCGGTCTTATTTGTGTCCACTGTAACGAGAAGCTACGTTTTGGTGAATCTGACTCACCTTCAACTTACCCTTCCGAAATCTGCAGATATTGCCATAGACTGTGAGTCTAATCTAAAAGACTTCGAAATAAGTTCTCGTCGAATAAAAGCACGTGTTCATCGAATATTAGAATATAAACGCCTAAACCTTCAAATATCAATAAAAAACAAACAAACACGATTCAAAATAATAAGGAGAAATAGTTACAAATGTTAAAATTAAATTTATCTGATTTTTTTAACTACCGAGAAGCAATAAAGTTTTCTTTTACAATAAAGGATGATTCATATTCTTATTACGGTCTTTAGCCGCTCTAAAGAATATCGCAATAACGCAATTTTAAATCATCAGAACATTTTTACAGGGTAACTTACGCGATAACGTAAACGAGGACTTATTCATGGAACGTGGAATTGACCAAAAGACTGAAAGTTATAGTGCATATAGAATGTAAATTAAATAGATCTATAACATGTGCCACAACTGTGAGTAGACCTGCCATTATGTTCTTAGTGAGTCAGGCAAATGATATTTACATTGTTATTAGTATCGCTGGAATGCCACAAAGAACATGCTAAATTACTTAAAGACGGACGGCCGACTCGGATTGTGATATCTGCATGATAGAAATAGATATACTAACTTAGTTGATTATTGTTACCCACACCGTGCAAAGGACTTTGCCACCAGACACTTAGTAACAGGTTACACATTCCTCATGAACAGATCCACTATTACCTAGTCTAGCCAATACCAATAAAATATAGCCTTGACTAAAACCAAAGCATAATTTGTGGTGTTTTGCACAGCCATCAACAGACGATATGATTGAAAGAGTTGCTAAGTAATCTAAGTTAATATAATGAAAACTGTGTATTTATATATTGAGACTAAATACTATACGTTTAATTAAAACGAGAATACAACAAAATATGTAAATATACGGATATCAGGTAAAATTTTTATAAAAATAGTATTGACTTCAACCATGCATGTACAAATTATCAATTTATAGATAAATTTTCAAAGGGTTTGCCAAGAACTAAGTATAAAAATAAAATTGTCGGAATAAATTGGAGTGTGCAAATCTACTTAAATTCCTAACTCTTGAAACTTTGAAGCAAGCTTCATTATATCTATAGATAATTATTTATAACCATGCAATTATTAAATATTAAGTAACGCTGTTTAATATGTAATATGTTAATATTTTTTCTATATATTCAATTTTAATAAATAATGAAGTGATATTGTACAATATACTGTGAGCAATGTTATGTTAATATTTGTAAACTTTAGTTAATGCTGTTCAATCTATACTATTATATGATATTATTAAACGGCATTAAATAAAGATAACAATTATTAACGTACGTATGTATTGATTCAAGTTATGTTAAAATTGTCTAGTGTTCTCAATCTTCCAATACATATTTTGTAAGTGGAATGTAAGATAGCTAATGAAATTTAAGTAATAATGTAACTATTATTTAGTTCTCGTGTTCATATATACATATGAGTTTAGATGAATTAGGTATTACTCATTCTACTTTTATATAGGTACAGGTTACATCTGTAACAAAGGTTCTAATTAGGTGGGAGTTTTAAAATATTAATCAGTACGTACTTTTTGTATTAGTTTTTCTTCGCACATATTCAGAGACATTAAGATTTGCTGTGTTTATTTCTCCAGGAACTCAAGCAGGAATATCTCGCTAGGTACCAAAGCAAATGTGGTAGGAAAAGTTACAAACATTTTTTTTGCAGTAAATTATTATTAGATACTAACCGTTAGGTTCCTTTCATTTTTATTGCTGTCACCGGCCTAATCTGATTCAGTCCGCAATGAGGGCGACAATGGCCAATAAATTTATATAAACGCCTTTTAGGTGGCCATATTTTAGCGGGTCCCTGGCCGGTACTGCTACCCACCTTCGCATTCTTCTTCATAGACCCGACATAATTGTGTGTACGCATTATCAATGTATACGTATGCACACAAATTGTTTGGCTGTAGGAGCCAAAAAATTCAACAACTCGCCTTCTCTCATATTCATTTATACCAAAACTATTAATAGGCCTGTAGTAACCAATGGTATTATATTATATGGATTTGACTCTGTAGAGTCAAAAAAATTACTCGTACATGGGTGGAAGTAATTTATTTCATCATAAATACCATAATACTTCAATATTTTAGGTGTTTTGCGGTCTCTTTCACCCGGGCCATATTTTTTGTTCGTTGTATCTCTATATATATATATATATTTACATTACATTTATACCAACAGGAAGAGCTATACTGAACGGTATTTTTTTAAGAAAATGGGTTTTAAACTTGACTAACAGGAGATCTACTTTATGGCAGAGTAACTCAAAATGCCAAGCAAAATATACTCTGAAGAAATTGTTTTCCTTAACTAATTGTTAACAGCTACAAGGAGCGCTGCAATAGGTCACAATAAATTTATATGTAATATTTGGGCATATAACTAATTTTAAGTTTTTCATTTTCTATGGTTTTTCTCTATAACAAACCTATGGAAATAATAATATATTTGTTCTTTTGCGCTTTAATTCCTCAAGTTGTTTTTCTGTTATAAAGTTCATACAAAATAAGATTCGCAAAAGCAAAACCAGAATTCTATTAAGGAGAAATTTAAAATTTTGGATAATTTTTCTGCTGAATCTATAATATTGTAACGACAAAATCATTCAATATCCAAAAATAAAATATAATCCTGTTAAGGTAGAGGCATAATTGTTATAATATTTCTTAGAAATAAGATTTGTATTCAGAATTCTGAAATGAAAATAGCTCTCGGAGCAACATACTGTTAGATCACAAATGTGCTCATCCTTGTTATAAACTTGTTGACATGTCCTCTGACCTCGCCACGACTTTGTAGACTTATGGGCGACTTAATTGTACATATTGACTGCGAAAGCTGATTACTTATTTTTACTATTACAATAACTTTTGGAGCCTCATTTTCTATTTTGAAATCATAAATGCCCAAGCAAAGATTCTAAAGAAGTAATTTATTATACATTTTTCGTCATTCCTATCCTGTAATAAATAACTAGATTATTATGTATTTTTGATATCCTCTAAACTAATTATGAATGTTAGTACTACAATGTTTATCTTTTTTACTTTTGAATTTGCTAAGTAAATGTTTTTTTTTGTATAACGAATTTGAATATTAGGGGCAATGGTTTAGATTGTTTTGCAACGTTCTATTCATTCGGGATAATAAACCAATTTTAGGATATCTCATTACTTAAAAACGGTTGAGCTCTTTCGTCACGACGAGGTATAAAGTAACTCAAATAATTACACACATGAATTCTGAAAAAGAAACAGTCTTATTTTCGCAGAGAAAAAAATTTACTTATTTTTTTGCCTAAATATATATATATGCATATATACATATATATATATATATATATATATATATATATATATACATATATATATATATATCTATATAAATATATATATAACATTTTCTTTTCAACGTGTTGTTTACGTTAGATTTTTTTTTCATTTACACGTAGAACCTGATAAACAAATGTTTGATTCTTTTTAATTTGACGTCTTTAAGAAATTAAATTTAAATTCAAGTATATGGGAATACATCCCATATCTTTACATTTTTTTTGGTAAAAATTATAACTTTAAAAACAATAAAAATTGTTGAAATAAGTATAGGAAATTTACACCAAAATTAAACTGCATATTTAAATACATGAGAATATGTAACTATAAAAATCGGTGATGACATTTTCTATAAAAATCTGTGATTACGAAATACACTTCAAACACAGTATTGTTTTTAATTTATGAGAAGGTAAAATAATATAAGAATAAAAATTTTAATATTTTTGCACTATAATCTCTGGTTTTGAAACCAAAAACATTGATCTGATTGACTTGTAAGGAAATTGCGTGGACTTTTATAGTTTTAGTGTACATAGGAGGGCAAATTTTCTTTCATATTTTCTTAACCGAAAAAAATGTGTAGTAATTTTATTAATTTTATATTATGGTCTATTTAGATATATAAATTTATTAATTATATTAATTAATTTATATATCTTTGGCAAGGTATAGCAAAATTAATAAAATATTTATTTGCTAATTTGGAGTGAAAAATACGCGTTAATTTTCTCTATAATTTATCTATATATATATATATTACTATAATTTGATCTATATTAAAGATCTATATTAAATGATAAAATCATCAAAAGATATTTTATATTATTTATTTTGGAGAATTGTGTGTAGGAGAATTTTACTGAAATTATTGTACAAAAAATTGTATATGTAAAAGAAATTAATAGATTTGGCTAATACAATTGTGGATATTTTCTCGTAACAAGAGACTTGTCATAGTGTGAAAGAGGAAATACATTTGAGGTTAAAGTTCCATAACACCAAATACAGGTATGCGGTGAAATATTTATCTCTTTTTAATTTATTCAATTCAAATATACAATGGAAAAAAAAGTGAAGGAAGCGTTGAAATGAAAATAATATTCGATGGAGTATGAGTTTTAATAGACTCCAGTGGAATTAATAATTTCAAATGCTTCCTTCAAATTATATTTCAGAATACTGACTTTTTGCCGGGAAGAGTTTGAACGTACGTATATATTAATTCATGTCTATATATTATCTTCTTGAAAAATCCTTGAATGAACAATTTTGTTTATTTCGATATAGCCATATAGAAACTGAAAATAATAATAAATGGTATTTATTTCCAAAATAATTAATTTACATCCATTTCAATTTCCCGAAACTAACAAATATTTCATCTGCTAATATTCACTTTCTCTATTTCTAATTACTCTTCTACAAGAATCGTCGCAATAACTTCTTACAAAATTATCTAACGTCACTATAAAATATTCTTTCACTTTGAGATTTTTCTTAGCTTAATCCAGGAATATCATAATTGAATAATATTAAATATACGGGTAAACATTTTTGCAGACAGGTGCAAGTAGCATATTGAAATTGGTATTAACAATAACAGTGAGGAATCGCCATATTAGATATTAATATATTCGTATAAAATTTTGTAAGTTACACCCAATCCGAGCATCTGCCAAATGTATAGTTCATGCAAAAACTAATATTTCGCGGAACCTAAAGAAATCCCTATTCAATATATGTAATAGGGGCAGTAACCCACTTCCAATGGATCACTTGTTAGGCAAGTGTAATAATAATTCATAGGTAAGTGCTCACAACTTTAATGCAAGCTTATTTTCCAAGGCATCATGCCTCTGTTCCTTATATCTGCTCTCTCTACCCTGCGCAGATAATATCATATGAGAGTTACTTTATATATTTCAGGATAATTACTTGCTGAGTTTTTCACGTCCCGCAGAATGTCTTAATGTAAATATATGTAGAACGCTTAATGTGCTATCGTTTTGTTGGTGTCGTGAATATTTTTCCTACAATGGTAATAATATTTCTCTAAAGCTGTTGTTCAGCGTAAATTCTAACTAGACGTATTTTTTATCATATTGTAACACATCAATTTGAAATTTTAATCTAACGATTAAAAAAATAGCGCAAAATAGTTGTTGGGCATCACATTGCCTAAGATAAATTCGAAATAGATGTTTTAATCGTCTGGTTCACTCTTTTATTCAGGCTCTATTAACTGATGAAATGAAGTCTGTATAGTTCCTTTTGAATAGTAAAATAAACTTTACAATATAGTCGGCCTCAAATTTATTTGTAATAAAAAAGGTTCCTAGTTTACGGGAATTTAAAAATCAATCCATAACACTTTTTCTGTTAAATCTGCGTAATTTATATCTGTAATAGATTGATATCATCAGTAAAAAATTCCTACAAAATCCCTTAACACCAAGGTTAAAACATTGCCTCCATTCGGAGTAACTCGAATTTTTTTCATGACTCGATTAAATTGTCGTTTCCATTACATGTTTGGTTTCTTCGTTTCTGGTTTAAAAAGACATCTCATAATTTGATACATGGTTAGAAGAGGCAGATAAGAGATACATTTTATCAAAATCTTACCAATATTCTTCTAGCTATTGCATCTCGATTATCTTATCCTCTAAAATTAATTTCTTTACTTTTTCACATCTTCTTTGTTGACATAAGGGAAAAGTCAATCGGAACGAGGATCATGTTCACAGCTCAATCTGTCCGCCTTAAATTGGTGAAATATCAATCACTAGAGTCCGCTGAATGTCTAGAAAGAATATTAGATTTATTTCTTTTATTATCATGTAGCTTAACATAGCTAGTAACTAATTTTTTTTATAAAGGAATATTTTTGAAAACTCGTTAAAAATAGAATTAATTATTGCAGTGGAATACGATTGACTCAATGTTAATTAATTTAAATATTGTGCAACAATAACGCTTCAAAAAAAATGAATGACCCCGAAAGAAATTTTGTTAACATGCATTTCTGAGAACTTTTGTATTCATCCTCGTACGTTACCATGGTAACGTTGGCAATTAGTGGTAATTAGATGACAATTGTCCATCTGAAGGTGTTGTCATACAAAGAAACCTAGGTGGTTTTAAAAAATTTCATTTAATTGCGAGTAATGAATTTCTACAAAATTAACGCCAAATATATTAAATACTTGAGTCAGAAATGATGTATCAATTCTCATGTACACTCATACCTGATTGAATATTTGGGAATAAGTGCCGACGAAAGTGAAGTTCACCAATTAAAAATTCCCCCGGAGTTAAAGACGCCAGATTATTACGATTTGATATTAAGGAAGTGAGTAGACAGGAATCAAAGACAATTTCTATCTCCAATAATAGCGTTTCTAATTCCCCATAAGTTAACTTTGCCTCATAAGGTAAATTCATGTTAGATTATATTTGTATCAATTTAGCCATGCCTCATATAAACTAACTATCGTAGGAGAATAAGGGTAATAAAAGAAAATTTCTGAAGCAAAAGTATTTATGGCTAAACTAGCTTATTTATTACTTGTCTCTGCCAAAATAATATGCCGTGTCACATAAATAAGCGAGGATCACCTCAACGTAAATTAAATCTATGTATTAATACATTGCAAAAAATATTGAACAAAATACAATGTATCAAATTTCATTACGTTCAACCTTTGAAAAGTTTGGTCTAAAAAATCTTAAAAAGTACATGTGACCAAATCTTCGAAGATTTCAAAATTGTTTATAGATAGATTTTGAAGTTATGTAAAGGGCCTTAAAATATTAAATTATTCTTCCTATAATTCCTTACAATTCAAAGTAAAAGCTGAAAGTCTTTCGTTTTTTTATCCTAATAGTAATTTTTATCGTCATTCCTGAGCAACTTTACCCTTAATAAGACGAAATTACTCCAACAAAATTGACTTCCTGTCACTAAAACAATGCCCAAGATAAGACGAACTCTTGAGTATGCTATGGAATTTGTGGTGACTGTGAACCTCATTTGGGTCGACTCACGTATCGCTTAAGGCTAACGACGGACATAAAGAGGCTCTCTTCAGAAATCCGGTGTGTATTAAGTGTTTTGTCAAATTATAAATTGCTTTGAAAGTGTGTGAAAACAAGTGTAGTGTGCATACTTAAGCGGAAGATTTGGTGATAGCGGATAGCGGAACAATATAATCATTGCGATAGCGGAACTCATGGTGATAGCGGAACAATATAATCATTGAATTCCTATTATATCTTTATTGACTGTGTGCATGACATCGCTAAGCGGCGCTGATGTCATACAGTCGTTCGCAGTTTTATAGGCATTTTATTTGTATTCAGCTTGACTGCTCTGGTAAATGTTTACGTGAATAATATAAAAATACCGAAATGCATCAAATGTGACTTATATTACATGAATTTTTTTCGTCACATTGTGTTCCTTAACTACGAATCAATTGTTTTTCTATTACTTTTGTAGAAGAAAAGTATGTATTATGCTTGTTTTAGATAAAATCATGTTATTTTAGATTACATTGTATGTCTTCTTATTTATTGTAATGTAGAGAAAAATATCTTAATAATTGATTTTTTATCGAATAATAATAAGATTTTATTTGTCTGCATCGAAAAATATAAAATATCCCTTTTTCCAACTAACAAAATATAATTAAAAATTAACAAAATAATCAATGTACTGCCCATATTATAATATTTCGACAAAAATTATGTCAGAAAGAATATATTTTATAGCAGCTATCCATTTATTTTTTATCTAACTTCCAATTCAATATTAAAAACCTGTGCAATTAGAGTTTGTTACTCCTTGAAGTATTTTTATTATTTAATACACAATAACTATCTTGTTATATTTCAAAAGTTTGGTGCAATAATATCAGACGACTTAAAGAATTCAGGATTTCCTAGTTTAATCGAATGTGGTATTGGCACTTATGAAGATTCAGCTAAAGAGTTTGGCAAGTGACCTGTTATTTTAGGGACTACCAAATATTTAAAATTAAAATTACATATGTTCATCAAACATACCTTAATATCAATGCTTTATGAAACCTTAAGATTAAAGTAATTAATACCTGAAATATAAACTGGTTTCGTATCAAGTGGAATAAAGCCCAAATTATTTTTGATTTTAGTTATAAAGGATGACTGACTGCCGGCATCAAGTAAGGCCTGAACAACGTAAGGTTTATTATTATTTTAACTAATGGTATACCAAGAAATACTAGGTTATTGTGACAAATTGATAATGTAGCAGATAAATACTGTATTGATGCATTATTTGTATTGGCCGTAGTAGTCCTTAGTATTGTTTAAATATAATTATGTGTTATTTATGTTCACATATTAGGTGATAACGATTGTGAATCTATTTTTAAATATTCCACAAGTTCCGAGAAGATGACAATGTAACGAGTTATATCCTATTTGAATACAGTTTAGTTATTTCACTGTTTCAATTTTCAGGGTTCAAAGCTTTAAATTTAGAACGATGAAAAATTTTATGAACTTCCTTAAAATATCGACAAACAGGTTTATTGCTAAGGAATTTATCGTCACTTGATGATACTGCAAAACATTTTGATGATTGTTTTAATTGAATATTATTTTTATTAATTTTAAATTTTCCTAACGCGCGTTGTTTGCTATGTTATTCTTACTAAAGTACAACGTTTCAAGCATATCTACGCCATTACCCAAAAACATAGTGAAATCATTTAAGGAAGGATATTTCTTCATGTTATATTTAAATTTTCCCCACTTGGAAAGGGTTACAGTATATAATTTAGTTGAAACCCCGTATATTATTAATGTATCCCATTTGTCGGTAGGTTGACCCATTGAAATTAAAAAGCGTAATTTTTTTGTTAAATGATCTAAAATAAAACAAAGTATTCAGAGTAGGTTAAGATTATTTTTTTATTATTTGTTACAATATATAATGAATTATAGAAAAGCGTTTCAATAGAATCTCGTTACGGAACTTGTTCATCAATATCAAAATCCAAGAAGTCAATCTGAGATTGCACTGAATAAAATTCTCCATACATTGTTTCTTTACCGGTAACTTTTTTTTCGTGAGTTCACTAAGTTGCAAATGCCATAAAGATTGAGGTGATATACGTTTTATAGCAGGAATGTATTCTATAAATTTAGTTAATCGACCCTTTATAATACATCGTTTTCTCAGCATATCTCTCAATAAAGTTTTCTATTCTTTATTTAAGGATAGATCGTCTAATTTATTCGTATTTATCGTTAAATTTGGATAAGTAATTAATTAGGTAAACAGTGATAAATATAAAATGGAACCCAAGTCCTCGGTGAGCAATCTACTACGCAGAAATCAGGAATCTCAATTTGAATTCAACTTGTGCGCAGATGAGTAGATCGACGCAAATTATCTGGAATAATTCGTCAGTGTAAATCAGCAAATATTGAAAATAATAATCTCCTATTCCAAGCTGATAGAATTTAAAGCAAAATTGGGATTACAATTTTATTCAATATTTAATAAATAATCACTCTAATGCTTATTAATGAAATTTAATGCATATTAAATTAATGAAGTAAACGAATATTAATAAAAGGATAAAAAAGGGTGCAATGATAAATTAATTGAGGTAGAACGTGTAAAAAAAATATTTCTTTCAAATATGTAATGAACTTAGGCAGGGCTGCACAATAAAAATTAAATAGAATAACGAAAGAAAATGAAGGAAAAGTGTACGTCTCTTTTGTTAAACTCTGTCCAGTTGATGTAATAAACTTCGTCAATCCGAGACTGCAGGTTCGTGTTCACGGTTGCCACTTAAGTTTACGCCAAATAGGGTTTACGCGAACACAAAAAACTCAATGTATAATGATGTATGCAATGTATAATTTAGAACGTAAAGTGTACTTGTCATTATATAAAGCAATTGTTGTCCGCTCCTGCGTGGTGGGCTTCCCTTATGGTGGCGCGAACAACTCGCATGTAAATCGAGGATTCGATTGTAATTCTGCTTCTCAAAATATGTTATAAGAATTGAATTTATTAAACTTCTCATATTTATATTAAATTTTTTCCTAATTTCCTTTTTTTAAAATTCGATATTAATAATTTTGTATGCCCGACAGAAAACATTTGTATTTCCAATGTCATAATACATCTGATTGAAATGTAATATATAGGTAAATAAGTTTAATTTTTAGGTGTAATATTCAAACTTACATTTTTTTTAACACGTAACATTAATTGAATATATTTGGCGGTAATTTTGTAGAAATTCATTATTCAAAATTAAATGAAACTACGTGATGTAGTATTATTTCTAATTTATTTAAGTTCTTTTCCACGACCTAGGTTTCATTGTATTACAACATCTTCAGGTGGGCTATTAGCAAAGATCACCTTCGCTAATAGCCCACCTGAAGATGTAATACAACGAAACCTAGGTCATGGTAAAGAACTTAAAGAAAGTAGAAATAATACTACATCACGTAGTTTCATTTAATTGTGAAGTAACATTAAGTTAAATATACCATTACTCTAATACATTCTGACTGTTACGTTATCTCTACTCACAATGTAGATCAAATTCTTTGATGAAAAGCAGGCTTAATAACCAAAATAATCAACATCACAATATCGTCAACGAGAGATTTCATTTCACATTATTTGCTAGTCAATTTATCCTTTATATTATAGAAATTCGTTTGTTAAATACTTGTAAGATATTATTATTTGTAAGAGATTATAATTCGATTATTTATTAATTTGTTAATTTATTCTTTGCAAATGTAAACATCAGATATTTATCATATCACGATATACATATATATATATATATATATATATATATACATATATATACACATATACATATATATATATATATACATATATATATATATATATATATATATATATATATATATATATATATATATATATATATATATATATATATTATGTCTTTTTATTTGTTTTCTTTTCTTTTTCTTTCTTTCTTTTACTTTAAAGTTTTTAAATGTATGTATTAAACTCAGTCTTTTACTTTAAATAAAATAGCTTCTAAAGAAACAAAAAATAACTAGATACAGGTTTTCCACATAATTTAAACGCAAATTGTTTTCTGGTAAAAAGGAGACGAAATTACCTGTAATGAAGAACCATTCACCTTTCACCAAATTGTGTCTATTCTTTGCCAAATAAATGTGACTAAGCATAAAAAATATGTAAAATATGAGTATAAATTTCACTGCAGGGATTCCGCACATATTTAGGGAGTTAAAACCACTTCACATATTTTATTTGATTTGACTCGGGTTTTTTCGCGGTAATTATATATTTAATGAGTGAACCTAGATATTATATATACTAAGTACTCACTATGTCCCGACGTTTCTGACTGGTTGCACAGCCTGTGGTCACGGGAAGACTCTCGAACGTCGGGACATAGTGAGTACTTAGTATAAATAATATCTAGGTTCACTCATTAAATATATAATTACCGCGAAAAAACCCGAGTCAAATCAAATAAAATATGTGTTCGAATCGCGAAAGTTTGAAAAAGTCTAAAACCACTTCAGTTTATATCGTACTTCTATTATGTTATTCATAATTATTATTATTCCTCAAAATGTAAATATATGAATAAAATGCCTAGTATACCTTTCAAAAACATAAGAAATATATATATATATATATATATATATATATATATATATTGAAACATAAAGTCATTGTTTCAGTGGATTTACATTCCTCCATAGGTTAGTTTCTACAAACTTTTTACGTTCCCAACTACATGTCAGAAATTGGTGGAGTTTACGAGTAATCGTGGTAGAATCCACTTAGCTGCGATGATTTTTTTTTACATTTCGTTATATACCTATACTTCTATTTTTACCACTTTTCTATAAACCACCGTGACCAGATATCGGTGAGGGTGCGGACAGTAACTCTCACAGAAATGACCTAATAAAGTTTAATATTTGCGAAAAGGATACTCGTAACGAAATAGTGTTCATGATATACCCCCAATGTTTTAAAAGTCCTATTAAATTATGCCCTACACAACAAAGTAGGAAAATGAACCCCTCTTTTATTTAATTTTGGATGCGTTATAAATATTTATAACCGCATAAAATTTCAGCTTCATAGCACAAATAGACTGCGAGTAAAACGGCTGTGACTTGCAAACTGACAGAGAGATGGACATAAAAAAACTTAAGAGTTCCTAATTTAGCTACGGAACCCTAAATATACGACATAATTATTAAATACTATGTCAAATTTCTTACAGTTAATAGGCAAATATAATTCTTTTTACAAAATTCTCTCAATTCAAGGCCCTTCATTGCGATAAATTTGTCAAGTTTCACCAGATACGAACGACAGCAAGAAGGTCTTGATTTACGATCTAATAGTACGAGGTAAAGTGGAAGATACGTCAAGGCAATCACGGAATCAAATGTCCCGCGAGAACTGTCAGTTGAACACGTTGTAACGTGTTACTTTTTGATTACAGGTCGTGGATGATTGCTTTATATTTTCTTGTAAACCAGTTATTACACGCTTGGAAACTTTTCACCAAAACTAAGCAGGTTGTAATAAAACATTCGCAAGAAAACTGTGCGTGTCAGCTCCGACGCACGACTGGAGTTTACCTTAGTATTATAATCTATAAAATAGATAACACCGTATATGAATATAAACGTTAATATCATTAAATATAAATGGAAAATTCTTTATTAAAAAAATGCTGATAATATAATTATTTTCAAGTAAAACACAAATGAACAAGATCAAATTTATACAACAAAATTAAAAACATTTGGTAACGTCAGACTAAGAAGTTAAAATTATAAGAAATTTTTTTTAATTTGGTAGGAAAAAAACAACATATATTCACACATAATGACATTTAATGATTACATCTTCATATAAGCGAACAATAGTAAACTATATGTATCACCTCCGTCATTGCTATTATGCCATAAGAAAACGCCACATGAATATATTGATATCTCACTCTAAAGATGTGCGGAGAGACCACCTAAAGGTTACACTTTTTTTCTGAACTTCATACAATAAGAACCTAATGGTTACACTTTTTTTGATGCTCTGAACTTCGTACTCTCTGAACTTTTGACTTCATTCCTCATAAAACTTTATACCGAGCGATAACTTCGATTAATTTTCAATAAAACGACGTCGTTTGGTATGTGCATTTGGAATTCGGTTCCCAAAAGAAAAAGAAAATATGAGGAAAGAAAATGTGATTTCTCAGGTTTTTCTATTATATATTTTTGAAAACAAAATTTTACAAGATACATTTTTAAATAACGTATCGTCATTTAGTGATAATGGACGGTGTCAGTAATCTCGTCAGACGTGTGTCTCGCCAGTATGAAATAACTATGATTCAATCTTACGTATATTTTAGACTTATTACCTCAAACATCGGTGATTACATAGATGAAGTGAGACGGCATATGATGGTAACAAGAACGACAATGGATATGTTTAAAAAATATGGAAAAAACGAAACTTTCTAAAACCAGTAAGATTTGTATCTTTCGAGTTTTTAAAATAAGGAGACCGTCTTAATTTTCTTCTTATTTTGGTGGGCCTCAGAGACGATGATATTTTGAGAAAGCGATATGAACAAGAAGATAGGCACACCGGATATATAGTGCTAGAGAAGAGAACTGGGAATATCCCGGACTGAATACCCAACTAATGTCTGCATACTTCAAGAACTCTCCATGAAGTAGCGCGTACTGACCTTAGTACAATCTTGGGTACTAAAATTTTTTGACCATATCTTATAGCAGGGCGAGAGCTCTATTAAGGGTTTTCCCTACATACACTTGTGGATTTCAGGCATATGATTTTGCTTAAGTAATACATCTAGTATTTTAAGTGGTATATCCGAAATGTGTCAATGTTTATTTATATTAAACTTCTCGAAATTGAAAACACTGTAACCACATCAAGAAATCAATGCATCATTTCGTAAGAACCTAGATATGATTAGATATAAAGAGCGTTTTGACTAATGCCCCGTTTGCACATAACGACACAAGAAATAGATACAATTAATATAGACTGGTTTTATTAATAAAAATATTTGCTTTTGCAACACACCCCTCGAAAGTTTATAATATTTATTGTAATTGTTATAATATTCCTTGATATGCACATAAAATACATCTATATATATTTGGAATAAAAAGATAACATTTTGCCTTCGAAATACCAATTTCCAGTTGTCAGTTATGCAGTTTAAATGATGATTGTTGACAATTCGCCTAGTATTTATTCTGTTCTAACACAAACACACATGCATGTATGTACATTTAAATATTTATATGTTAAGCGCCTGTGTGTATGTATATATATATATATATATATATATATATATATGTAATTTTCTGAGCAATTTATTCGTTTATATAGTTACGTGATGCGTAGTTATTGTTAACATGAAATATGTAGCGTTGAACAAGAGATATTGGACACTATGAAGCAATGGAAGGCAGTCAAAAACGATAAGTGGAATTAGTTACAGTATGTAGTAGCAATAGGTAAACATGTACTATTTGAATACTAAACCACGAGACAAATAACTTTTCTTACAATCAGTATATATGACGCCTTAGCCATAATGAAATGCTAAGGAAGTTTCTCACTCAGCCTAACTCATTTAACCTCATTTGAAACGACATTTTACATAAGATTCAAGGATCAGATAAGCACTTTAGTCCTTCGTCAACGCCCAAATAAATAGTTTAAGTCCCATTTGATTACTGCGAGCGAATACGAAACCAAGCTTGAGAATAACAGACATTTGTTTTCGTTCATGCCATAATATCTTGAGTTCGAAACTTAAATGCACATAAGAAAAGTATGTGAATGTATTTATTGAATGAAACTTTTGTGAAACTTTAACTTAACAACAACACTTGCTGGAGTTTGGTGGGGTCAACTACCGTAGCTTAGCTAGTTAAGTTCTTTAGCTATAAAGATATTTCAGGTTTAAAAAATTTATGTCATGAAAAAGAACTTTTCAAACTTGTAAGGTCGTTGGTTTTTAGTTTATAATGTAAATCGTATTGAAGATATATACCTATTATATGTTATATATTTAAACAGAAACTAATTTACAAAATTTAAAACAGATATTGAATTTTTGTCAAGAAATTAATTTAATCTATATTACGATATGCTTGAAATCGAATAGTTTAAACTCGCGAATTGTGCCCAAAAGACAAAGCATACAAATCACACTCAAACTATTTGTATTCCATTCAAAGTTAAAGTGAGTAACAGTAATCTACAAAATATATTTCAATTTTCATCGCCATTTGGAATAGGTGTAAATTTATGTTTTTCAAATTTATGTTGAGTGAGGTTTAAGGAGTAAGGTTTACACTTTCAAAATTATCGTTTAATTCATTTATTCCATTATTATTGTTGTAATCGGTTGTTATCCTCCTAAAAATGCAGCATACCTTGTTTTTCAAAACATTCATCGATAGAATGTCAATCTTAAAAAGCTAAGTGTACATTTCATTTAGTGGAAAATAATAGTGATACTATAAAATGAGTAAGATGAATTTTCGCCAAAATTATATTTTCACGCACTTTAAGCACAATTTTTTTCACTAATTTACCAAAATACTTTATAACACGTCCTTTAAACATCTTTATTACTTTAAATAATTATATTACTGATTAATATGGATGAAAAGCTTTTAATAAATTTGTGTTTTCCTGTGTTAATTTTAATTTTTTATTTCTTTCGCAAAAAGGTCGCTATACGCGTATGAAAGCACATAAAAACTGTACTATAGTAATTGAAAATTCTGAAAATACTTGTACGTTCTATGTTAAATTATCTTTATTGAGCAGTACCATTCAGTTCAAATTCAAATATTTCTATTTTGATGTAACTGGTCTTAGAAGATCAATCATTCGGAAGTATATTTTTAGATGAGCTTCATTTATAACATAAATAATATAATTATTTGTGATATGTCGGTAAGACAATAGAATTATGCAATATTTTGATAATGAACATTATTTTACAACATATTAGTATCTGGTTTTAATAGGATTTAAAACTAAATGCACGGTGTCTATAAAACGGCTTGTATTTATTCCTTTATATTTACCTACTATAACTAACTTCGCTTTTGCTAGATTATTGGTTTAAATGATAATTACTTTAGTGACACTCATCATGGTCCGAATCGTAAACGTTCAGTTCGCTGCATCACATAAGTACCCCATATGTAAAGCGGGGGTAAACATTTTTGTTCATTCATTCAATAGAATGGAGTAGCATTCGAAAAGTCTTTCAAAATAAAATTCAGAATAAATAATAATTAAATTCAAAAATAAGCAAAATATTTGTTTTTTTTTATTCTATTCTCCTTTCTCTTGACTATGATCCCATATCACATTCGGGGTCAGTCTTTATCGTTCATTTTCATGACGATAATCTATTTTATGTTGTTCTTGAATCCATGCCCATGTATTTGAGATCTATTTCAATAGCGCTCTTCCAACTGGTAGTAGATCGGCTTCGGCCTCTCTGCGCTGCATAGTCATATGGTCTTCGTTGCGCCTTATAATTTATCTGTGCCACCGTAAGCAATTTTCTCTCATTTATGCTCAATTTTTGCAATTATCCTCTAATAAATTTGTTTTTAATTCTATCCAATCTTATAACTATCCTGGCCTAATGCATCATTCTCATTGAAATGAAAATAAATGAAAATGATGTATTGCCTTTTTTTTATCCACCTTTATTGCCAGCATTCCAACTTTTTCTTGAGTGCTAGTCTTACTACTTGCTTGTAAACTTAACAATGGAGAGTTACATAATATCCCAGACAATGAGTTTCATTTGAGCAAGACGGTTGTTATTCTGTACTGGATGTCTTTTCCAGCACGGTTTTCTAGGGCCAGGATTGAACCTTTAGAAAATTTCCTTCGATCATCACTGATAGGTTACCTTGGCGCTATTTCAAGATATATCACACTGCGTTTATTCAATATTGTCTCTATTCACCCTAAGACCGTGTCTCCCTAGGACCTGTCGCCATGCATTTATCTGTCCCTCTTCTATTTAAGTTCTTCTTCTGTTTGAGTTTTGACAAAAAGAACTATATCATCAGCGTACAGCACTGTTCAAAGGGCAGGTTTTGTATGTGTTCGTGGTATAGTTCATACTAGATTAAACAGTAACGGGCTTATTTTAATAATAGTAATCTCGAATAATAATTATAGCCTCGAATTTATCCATCTGACCTGAGGGGTTACTAACTATTGTGGTTATCCCTTGGTGTATGATATTTAATAAAACATATATAACATTCCGGGACTAATTCAAAATTCAGATACACAGATACACGATCAAAAGTTTTTTCTATGTAGATAAATACAATATGTAGTTCTTTTTTCACCAATCTATATTGTTTCATCAGAATTTTCATGTCCTGTATTGTATCTATCGTTTTTTTTGCATTTAAATGGCGAAGCCGCATTGGTTAGGGCTGACTTTGACAGTTTTGTTTCGTTGGTTCGCAAGGATAATTTTGATAAATATTTAATCATAATTACTTGTTTGCTAAATGTCAGTAAAAAATAAAGTTTTATCAAAACGCACATGGCCTAGATGCTACGCGATTTATCTCGTTATATGTTCCATATTATAAATTCTGCTTTATATTTATAAAAAAAATAAGCATTAAATATATATCAAGTTTTAATTCTTCGTTTGACGTTACGATACTAACACTATTAAAAATATGTTGTATATCAAGAATTGGTTTTGTGCCGCTAACATGGAAATATAAGTGTTCTGAATCACATGGAAAAACTAATGCAAATGAAATCTGGTTGAAATATTACTCTATCAGATTGAAAGAAAATGCAATAAAAATGGTTTACTTTTTTTCCAATTACTTACTTGGTACCAAATGTTGTCTGAAGTGCTAAAAAAATGGTACATAACGTTAATAATACGGACGAAAAATTCATTATAAAATATATAAAAACATGCATAGAGAATTTGGTGGGACAATTTTAAACGTCTCTAATAATCTCAAGTAACGTGCCAATATAAGATGATCACTTATTTATTTATTTATGTACATTTTGCTACGAGAGCATCTCTTACAGACAACCAGAATACCAGCCCCTCCCCCTTCCCTGGACGAGCAACAGGGAATGGAACCCGGGTCCCATCAGTGCGTCCTGCCGTCAAAAGACGTATGCCATGTTAACAACCCACGGCAATTAATATGACGTATCTATATAACCAAATTGCTTTTATGTTTATTTTAAATTATGTGATTAACAATTCTTTAAATACATAAGAGGATTTAGTTTCTTGATATGTTAAGTTACAAAAAAGGATATTCGGATATGGAACTGGGGTAATTTTTGTATTTTATTGCAATTAAACCGAATCTGAGGAAATATTATTATTGAAATTACGTGACTTTTATTAAATAAAATTATGTATTGTTCTGATGACACCATTATATTTTTACGCAAATCGTTAAGGAAAAGAAAAGCAGCCTAAAATAAAATTTACAAAATAATCGAATCGCTTGACTGTTACTTCTCATTTAGTGTGTTCAAAATAATATATTTTATTTGGCTCATTTTTGTTAGTTGGGCTTGTTCCATCACCACACTTTTCTTTAATGGTGATATTTTTAATGGTGAAAAAAAACATTTAATTTTCTGGTTTTGGATAGAAAATCAAATTATTTTTTTTTCATTTTGACATTCTTAAAAAAATTACCAAATAGGAACCAATATATAACTTGATTAGTTGAGGAATGACACGAAAGTCCTGAGGGATGATTTTGATTTAAAATGTAATCTTTGTAAAGATATGTAGTTGAATATATTCTGTTTTTTATTTTATTATAATTAATAAAATATTTATAAAATAATAGAAATATACAACCTTTCGACATATGTGCATACAATATTTCAATAACATACCGACTAAATCAAAACATTTCTTGTAAATCAACAAATTATGCAACGTTTTCGTTTGCCTAACTTTTTATCACTTTATATTTCTGTATTTACATCATAAAGGTCAGTGAGGGCTGTTTTTCAATGTATAAATCAAATTAAATAAATCGAACAAAAAATAATTAAGTAAATCATACCATACCAATTTTTTCACAGTATTACTAAATATTTCAATTACATAATCTTTTTTCTTAAGTTCTAAAATAAATTTAGCCCATTCCATGACACTCAGCAAGAGTATCAGGAAATGGGCTACAGAACAATTTAGGCTTCCACAATACAATAAATAATTTTTTTTTTGCAGAATCGAACTAAACCTTTCATTTGTTATCCGGTTTTTTGTTTCTTTTTGTACGTTGTTCGTGTTTTATAAATTTTAAAAATATTAATTTCAATAAAAAAAATGGGCAAAGGTTATCGACTGCTTCTTTCTTCTTTATGCAGTATATAATATTTAAAGGCTTGTAGTTAAAATACTTTTATATCATCATCGTGTTCCTGTAAAAATGTTTATATAAATTATATTCACTTAATGAATGATAAAGACTAAATAGAATTCAATAGTTAACAATATGTTTCCTTTTATTGTAATTTTTGTGATTATTCATTATGAAAAACTTTTTTTGCAATTACAATGTTGTATCTCATTTACTTATATGACCAAATTAACTAACATCTAACAAAATGGTTTATTTGTATATTAGTAGAAAAAATAAGCATGAAATAAAAAAAAAACAGAATATAAGTTTAGAAGGAGGTTTCCTTTAATCTAACTTCATTACAATATTACAAGAGAAAGTACAATTTAATCATGTTTTTATATTTCATTGTTATAACATTATAATATCTTAAGTTATTTATTTTCTTAATTTTAATAATAATTAAATTTAAGAAGAACTTACAAGTATATACTTTATACAAATATTTTGTTAAAAATATTTTGATAAGTTAAATAGTAAGTGGCAATGCATTAAAAAGTCAATGGTTTTTAAATTGTCTCCTTCTAGTTTAATAAGTTATTACGTACTCATATTTGTTTTTAAATTTCAGTTAGGTTATGTTTATACAAAGATATCTAAATCATCAGGTTTAGCGGTATTACTAAATTTGCAAAACCTGAACAAACAACGAAAGTCACACCTGATCCTTCACATAAACTAGACTAATTTCAACTTTGAATTGTAATAAAGTTCTAAACTTAGTTTCACTTGTTGAGTTACCGCCAGGAGAAATTTTTCTCGTCCTTAGTGGAGTCAATCCTTTCTATTTGCTTTTCGAATAAACCTTTTTGGGACCTTTGTTACGCTGACAAACGCGCCTATTTAATAAAATTGGATTTTTATTTTCTTCATTTTAGAATTTTTATAAGTGTAACATTTATTCTCATCTATTTCAATATAATTTACCCAAAAAATCCTCTACATTTATTAACAATTACATGGAAATTAATATTTATATAATAACTATTTTTGAGTAAACGTGTTAAGCTTTGTACTTGTATGGACTGTCAATGTTTTTAATAACTGGCCTTGTGATCTTTTACAAATTCTATAAACAATTTCAAAATATATCAATAGGTGAAAATTGATATAAAGCGGTCAGGTAGGACTTTTGATATATGCCCATTTTTTTAGATTTATAAGTAAAATGGAGATATTTAAAATTAAGTAATATCGACAAAGAAATTTCTATGTTGTGACTTTAATTTTCATGATCATATTCTAATAATACTTTCATGGGATCATACTGAGACCAATATATCCATTTAAATACAAGAAAAATCATCTAAATTTGTTGATAAGTACCGGAGCTATATAGTATTAAATATAAATAAAAAAAGCAATTGAATTGATGAATACCCGTTTTTTAAATTGTTTAAAAATATCTCGCATTTCCAGTACAGGAAATTTTAAACCTCTTTTACCCCATGCGTTTACATTTTTTTTCCAGCTGTTTTTTAATTGTCCAGTCACGAATACATATGATTCGGTTAATGATACTGAATATACTAAAAATTAAAAATGTCTCTTTAAACTGTCTCTAAGTATATATTTCCATTTTTTCTTCATAAACATTAATAAATATTAGGTCTATCGGAAACTTCTGTTATGACATCGTGTCAAGTTTCACTGTATGTTTACACATTCGTTTAAAATTTATATGGAGTGTCTCTTTTTATCATTGTATGTCATTGTTATTTAAATATATTATAATGTTTTAATGTAAACAATGTTTTAATCACTTTACTGAGGCCCGTTCCCATAAATATATATATATATATATATATATATTGATAAGGTTCATTCAGGGTTTTGCATTCTATATAAATACCAAAATTAAAATGTTATAGTGCACTTAGAAAGTTGGTAAACGTATTTGGTGGAAATACAGTTTTCAACAGTGGGTTCAAGAGAGGTCTTCCATAAAAATTTCAACTCCATCGATGAGCTACAATATTGGGGAACCATTTTTGATTTTCAACGATATTTCTAGGATTATTATATAGCAAGAACTTTTTTTACCAATATCGGAGATAGCGGAAAAGCTCAACACTACAAATTATTTCGGACCGTACTTGGAAACTTGGATTGTTGTATAAATATTCAAAATTGATGAGACAGATCAGACACACTTGAAATCAATTTTGAACCGCCCTTCGTATTTACGCAGTCATATATAATACGTGTTCAGAAAAAATTCACGAATTACACCACATCTTCAACGTGGGCTAATGTATATAAAGAGAAATACTCATGCATTATTAGAGTACAAATAACACATCATTAAAGATGAATTTATCAAAAGTATCTTCAAGATACAGATGTGTATCACTATTAGTCCTTCAGTATATTATGATAAAATTATTTTAGGTAAGACATAAAGTTTTAGATCTTTTTTTTAAAGTTTTAGATTTTCGATAAATTGTATATTTAAGCGTTAAGGATATTACTTAAGGATATATAATTGAAAAATTATGGAAGATATTGACAGTTAAATAATAAACATAGAAAAACAGAATATCAATATAAAGCTTTTAATTGAACACATGCAATTTATTCAATGAAAAAATAGAACCTAAATTAGTATGAATAATATTTGCTTCTTACAACATTTCGTACTATATTACAATCAGTCGTTTCATTGTGTGGTTAAACAATGACTGTTTATTTTTCAGAGGAAATTCTGTAATGTTAGTGTTGTGTGGATAATAATACCATCTTTTTCCTGTCAAAAGCACGTGATAATTTAGAAAAATATCTGTATTTTATGCTTTACTTATCTGACGGGTTGGTAGATATTGGTTCCCTGAAATTTTTTTATCTACAAGAAAAGCTAAGGCCTCATCGCAATATATATTGATTGGATCTTCCAATTTGGAGCCGAATACGTTTTTTTGTTAAATTGTTGGACCGTTTAGGTTGACACTTGCTTCACTATATGAGTAGCAATAAGCCTACATGCTTTGATTACTCTTTATATATATTTCAAGTGGAAAAATATTTCACCCACACTGCTAATATTTAACAAATATTTCGCTTTTCCTAAATACAAATATCGAATTCATTACATATTTGTTTTACGCAAGGATATAACGTAGAGTTATTTTCTAGCTCAAAGAAAATTGTCTTTATACTAAACTGTTATGGGATTTCTTCAGTATTTTTTTATATAATATTTATATATTCCGGTTATATAATATTTTACTCTTTTATTTGATGTGTTTTTATTATGAGTGAAACATATAAATTCAACACTAATTCAATTAAAAGTTTTAAATGTTCTGACGATTTATTATTTCTTTTACATTCGTTTTTTTGTTATGTGTATAACTATTCATTATATCCATGAAAATGGCAGAAGTAAAGTGGAAATAAGGAAGGAACTATTTTTATATTAAATAAAAAAGATAATTTGAAAGTTAAAATAAGATAATTTGACAGGTTACACTCAAAATTAATTTATTTAAAGTGTATTAATACGTTGTTAAAATTACAAAGACTAATTTTACTTTTCTCTAATTATCCTTTAATTCGAATCGCAAATAAAATTTCAAAAAATATAATATCATCTACATATGATCATTTTCATGATAAAATATTTTTTATTTCATAAACAACTCTATAACGAAACATTTGTAATGAAAGAAAAGTTTGTGCAGAAAATGAAAGCGTGCAATCCGGTAAAAAACCGGCGCTATGTTGAGTCCAAGTTGCAATGTATGATGTATGTTATTTGCCATAATGCAGTTATTCACCAGGTACGGTGGGAAGGGAGAGCCACTTATAACATTTCAACAGGTCATCGCAGTATGCAAGAGGATAAAGCTAGAAAGATGTGTGTTGAGTAAAATTTAAACCAAGAAAAAAAAATAATTGTAAAAGGGAAACAAAAACATTACAACTTATCTATGTATACCGACTTTTATGTAGACTGGTTGCACACTTTATTTTTCATGCTCAAAAAATTAGATAAAATTTATATAGCATTCGCCGCATTTATAACATCAACAAATAAGTTCTAGACACGACTCTATCGCGTATTAACTTTTAAGATTAACAAGAATTATGTAATGTAAACTATATTTATATACACGACTAAAGCATGAAGAATAGAGAGAAGACGACATTTCCTAACCACTAATTTGGCATCATTAAGTCCCTTAGAGTTCCCTAGTTATTACTGCCCTAAAATATGCCGAAGAAACCGCATGAAAAGAAATTGTTTTTATAGCGAAGGCCTTTAAAGACGGTTGCAATATTTGTTAATGAAGAGCACAATTAAAAAAAGAAAGCAACAGACTCACCTAAGATAATTTGATACTTTTTGAATTACTGCCTGCCATTTTCCTGTGTGCATAGAGCTGACAACAAACAACGCTTAAATACTTGACCTTTTTCCTATTAAAAGGATTCATGGTAGATAGTTATTTTTACTACTACTACTTTCTACCACGACGGTAAACACAATGAACCAAAGGTTTTCTTAAAAAAAACTCCGTTCAATGAAACCAAAGTACCTTTTAAATAATTGAAATCAAACCACATAACACCATACATTTTTAAATTAGTTACGAATAAAGTCCATTGTTAAAGCCAAAGTGTACCAAATCGATATTTCATTAAAATCATAAGACGTCATAATTAACAAGAGGATTTATTCACATAAAGGAATCGCCAAAACTTGAGAAGAGAAAACAACACCGTAGCAAGTTTAATAAAGGCGTCAGGACGGTTCGTGTTGAAATGAAGTATTAATTAAATCTGCTATCTTCGAAACAACTTGTTTATTTAATATTTTAACACTTTTCTAACACAGCACGAATTACAATACATATATAGAGGAGTAGAAACCAACTATGCTTGTTTAAATCTTGGTAGATATACGAAGTTAAATGTTGTGTTGTGAATTGGCCTGTGCTTTAATTTGATATAGGTTCTTTTATGAAGCTTGCAATACTTAAGAAGAAAAAAAATTATAACGTTGTAAAATATTTTTTTCTCCAAACGTAGTTTTCCAAGCTGATATTCATGAACATTAAATATTATTCAAAGAAACATTCTCTTACAAAAGATCTAACAAAGCGTAAATATAAAATGATTCTCCACAATTCCTCGGATAGGGCTTTTATTTAAAAATTAAAAAAAGACAATAAGAGTAAGGCCGCATAAATTATACAAATTTAGAAAGTTCTAAGAAGTATAAACAGTAATAAATGATTGAGTACAATATTCAGTTAATTGAAGAACTTTTCAATTCAGAGAAAGCTGCTTGACTTTTCACTCACTTTCAAGCGAATTTCTTTAAAAATTGCCACACAACAAAAATTAAATTAATTAAGCGATATCTTGCCAAAAGGAACTCTTGATTTTATAAAAAATCTGAGTTTGCATACGCGAGTTAAGTTTCATTTAAAATATAATTAGAGGAAAGTTTTCCTCTAACTTGAGCTGCCATTTGTATCGCCTCAGGCAAGGCACCCAGCAAAGCATACCGCTCAAAATAAATGAGGTAAATTTATGACAGATTGAATTAAACAAAGTTCACACGTTTCAAAAATAATTATTAGTCTTTTACGATAATCCTACTTATTTTTATATCTTAGTCTGTAATGGATTACGTTAATTTATAGGTAAATGTTCTTATTGGAAGCAATGCTCCAAGGAAATATATATTACTTTAATATATACTAAAACATAATCAAAGTTGAAAGCCGTAAATAAGCTTGTTTGCACCATCGATATATGGAAACGGATTATACCAATCTTTTTTATAATTTATAAAAGTTTGCGCAATCTTTATAATATTGTATAATCCATTACTCAGTCCTATTTAAATACATATATGTTAGTTTACTGTGTTCTGTATAGTTTAGTGCTTTCGTTAAGTAATTTCTCGGTAATAAATGCATATATATGCACGTTAGCGAGTAATGGTACATCGATACAATTTGTGTAATAACAAAGGCCTATCAATTTGTAAAAGGTAGAACAAGGTAAAATTTCGATCTCTTTCTTAAAATTTCGAAGAAAAAGATAGATGTTAATTTTAATCTAAAAATAAGTACTATATTATTTGAAAACTTTTTAAGTATATTGGCATAAATTGAAAATTTTTTTAATTAAAACAATGTTTTCTTTGTAATGTATGTTATCTCTGGCAATATATGTAAAAAAAAATTGCAAACTTTATGAAATTATTATTTATATTGCAAAAATAATTGCCACGAAAAATTATTCAAATTTTTATTCAGGTTGCTACGGTTTTTAAATAAAAGAGGGCAGACTATGTTATTACCAATACGATGGGCATATAAAATAAGTGTATTCATACCAATAAGGCTATTAGTTGATCACGATTTTAAATATTCGACAATCACGAGCCAATAATTTAAATTGCGTAATTACCGATGCGACCTTGGTCTTCTATGATTTCGATATTTTAAGCGCAATACAATAAACGATATTTTATTTTCTATTATCCCTGCTCACAGCGCATATTGTAAGCTTCATATATAATAAAACATTTTGGTAAAAATAATGTTTTAATAAGATCTGTTAACTATACAAAATATACATATATATATATATATATATATATATATATATATATATATATATATATATATATATATATATATATATATATATATATATATGTATATATATATATATATATGTATATATATATATATATATATATATATATAAATACATATATATATATATATATATATATATATATACATATATATATATATATATATATACATATGTATATACACGTATATGTGGATGTTCAAAAAAAAGTAAAATTAGTAAAGAAAAATTTGAAATATTCCTAAACATGTTATTTATGAAAGATAATTGATAACAGTAAGAAAAACAGTGGAAAAATGATCTCAATGAGTTTGTGAAATTCTATTTCATATTACATTTACAGTGACATTCTACAATAGTAGGAAATTCCTATGAATATAACAAAAATTCTGCAAGAAAATAGATTTTAAATGAATATAAATATTTATCAAATACAATCACCAAATTTGTCTATTTCTAATGTAAACATTTTTGTCATATATCGAAGTTTAAACAAGATTCCTGACATCATGCGGAAAATATCCGTCTAAAAATTTATAAGATTTATTATAACATATTGACAGATACCGGTTTGATTAATTTCCCATAGTAATTTGGTCGGCAAATAAGCCAACAAAGTCGTGTTCTACCTGAATTTTAACAATCTATTGCTAAAAAATGAGATTTAACAGCTTCTACTTCAAAGATTGTGACACCATATTATAATAAGTTGCAGGTAACGTATTATAATTTTTCATTAACCATTTTTCCACAATTTTGAGAATACAAGAAGTATTCAACAAACAAATTCTACAAATAAGTATTATTTTAACAAAGAAATATCTTCGTAAATATATTCAATATTCTAATCGGCATAAAAATATAACCTGTATTTCCACGCTAATTTGTAGGTATATTAAATATAAAAATAGGAGTCTGTTGTAACAAAAGTCTTCCGTGTGTACTAAAATTTCAGTCAGTAGTAATTTTCTAGACTATTACTCATTTGAGGAAACTACGAAAAACAAGATATTTTTTTATGACGACACGTTGTCCACGTCGACACGTCACGCAAGTCCAAAACAAATCTCTTCTCGATCTTGGTTTTACCTACTTAATTTCATTTCATCAAACACTGAACCTATTATTGAAAAACGGAAGCAGGCTGCAGTTTTCCATAATTTCATTACATTCAGTGCCACGAGTTTCCAATCCATAAAAATGAAGAACGATAAAATCAGATTAACAGCTGCCTTACCTTCTTCAATTACTCATAGTTTGAAGTTTATGGAAGTATACTTTGTAGCGTTTAGTTCAATTTTGGAAAAGGTTTTATAAGAAAATGTCTCATTGCTTCTCTTCCATTTTTCCAAGCCACCTCTCTTATTTTACGAAAAAATGAAGTATGGTAAAAAGTAGATTAAATACCTAAATGCTACATCAATTTTTCGAATGTAATTAATTTAAATACTAAGACAATATGTTTCATATTTTGCACTATTTAAACAAACTAAGGGATCAGGTTAAAACAATAAATGAATAATAAAAAATGATCGTCAATATCACCCTCGCTTATATAAAATCTGATAAAGCGCATTAAAGTTATTTTAAATGAACCAAGTAATGACGATGACCGTAATTTTGGTAAAGTGTTTTCTGGTTAATTTTTAACATTAATCCAACATATATTCCCCCATATACAATTTTCATAAAACGCTCATGTACTTTGAAATATTTGACTTTATAATGAACAACAATTGTTTATATTGTTAGAATTATATGCAAGATGATAATAGCTCACGCTCTATTTTTGCTATTTACAGAAGCTTGTTAGACTTATGTAATCTGTAAATAAGTCACGGCTGAGCGGAAAATTTGCTTATATTCGCCGCCACCCTTCGGAAAACAACGCTTTTAACATAAACATGTTATCATCACTTATCTCTTTGGTTACAATCTTATCGTCTAATGAATATTATATTTCAAAGCCGGGTAGAGCTATTAATTGAACATTATCACTTTCAATGCTGACTGTATATATTTTTCATGCTTACCCATACGTTTGCACTAACTGCCTAAATATATGTCTTCACAAATTTACAAGCTCCTGCTTTGTCTCGAGTATTTTACAGACTAAATTTATTATTATGTGTAACGATAATTACCTTTTTTACTAATAGATGTCTTCTTCAATTGCTAATTTATTAGTTTCTAGTTTCAACGTCATAAAACCCAATTTTTTCACAAACAAACACAGGAAGATAACAATGGAAGATTATATTACTATTATTCCATGTGTTTTAATATTAGCTGTTATTTTGTTGTTAAGTCAGATTTGTTTAATATTTTGATATATCTTAAAAATAATGGAAAAATTCTACAGTCCGTTTTCTAATTGATAATTTTGAGGTAGGTATTGCTAATAACCTAATATATTACTTTTTGGGGTATTTTTTTTTGCAGCAGTTTTATGGTTTTACTTTAGTTATTATAATAATGTGTACGTAATATATATAACATCTCTTTTTAATTATAAGAAATATAGTTATATAACATTGTTTGAATGTTTTTTTATTCGGATTGCACAATGGTATTTTTGGAGTAACATTAGCCAAGTAATATATAGTTTATTCCGAGTTAATCTAAAAAACAAAACTTCCAACGCAATCTATTAATTTTTTTGTTATATATTTGGATATATATTATTGCAATTTTTGTTAAATTTAAAATATTTTATACAAGTGACTGAAATACGGTTCATACAAGGTAAATGAAGAAAAATTTTGTAATTACCAGCCTCAAGTGAAAGTGTTTAGGAAACATAATTCCAATCTCAAACCAAGGATTTTCTACTTTTGTTGGTATGGAGAACACTTTAAGAACAATTATTTCATATCGCCTTTTAATATTTGTGGGTCTTTTAGATTGATACTGCTTCCTCAAACTACAAGACACGTGAGAAACCTGGTAAATATTTCGGTAGGAATAACAAAGGAAAAATACTAATCAAACTTGTTTGACGTTTAAGGTAATATCATTTTTCACATCTTTTTTCACCAATTGGCAAGAAAAAAATGCAATGCCTAGCTTTCCGCACTAGTTACATTCCTGTCTTTAATTGATCTATAACGTTTTAACTACGCGATAACAAACGTCATGCTAGCCCCGTTCAATAAGCGACTCGGAGCCCTGCGGTACGTCGGGGCGTCAATAGTTAATTTGATGTATGTAATATAATTTTTTTCTGAATTATTTAGTTTTCAAACATTAAAAGTATTAAATTTTTTAAAGGACACGTAATTATACACTTTGTTTAAATTGCGGGGATTTTTAATATCACAATGTTCTCATAATGCCATTATTGATTTGGGTGAGATTATTAACGTCACGGGTTTTTATTAATTGAACTAAATATATGGATATACATAGACAATCATAATTCAAATATTTAAAAATTGTAGATAAACACTTCAATCTTATTTTCTCTTTTAATATAGCAGAGCTAAAAGTCTGTATAGAAAGATGTTATTTAAAACTAGTGGTATATTTACTGTATATATCCTTGTATTTTTATTAATTAATATTCATTTGAAAGCACTGAAATATTTTCTTGTCAAATTTACTTGTCAAATAAAACAGACGCTTAGACCTTAAACAGGATCTTATTTAAATTGCACCATGTGTCAATAATATATAATTAATGTAAAGCTTTATTTAATTTCTAATCACAGATATATAACTTCTCATATCAAATACTTCGATGAATAAGTTCCAAATCCTAAAAAATCACTTGAAAATGACCCAGAATAAAACTCGTTAACTGATCTTATACAAGAAGCAATGTATGATGACGGGAAGCCTGAAATATGATATAATCGAAACAATTTTAACTATCTTAAAATCCAAATCTAGCCTACATTTTTCCTAGAACATTAACCAAACCCAAAATTAATGTAAACTGCAACATACTCTTATAGTAGGAAGTTCGTGAAATTTTCCAGCTATTTTTTTGCTGAGAATAGATAGTTCACAATATATTACCATTAGAAATTTATTCATTTTTATTGGTAATTGTCTTATTTATATAATTTTTTTTCGACACTACTAAAGGTCGAGTGTTTATACATTATGTTGAATTGCAAGCAAAAGTACATTTAAACGATTAACGACCTGCAAACGTTTGTCACCTTATTGGGATAAAAAGTAAGTCCAGGACGTAGTTGCACCTTGTGAATAAATTAAAAATGAAAGAGAGTATTACAACTGAAACGCTCAATGAATCGCAACATATCTTTCACAATAAATCATTATAAACTGAAACAATCAAAGTCATTTGTTACATACCTTTGTAATGAAATGCCTGGCAATTTTCTGTGTGAAATTCTTTATCACTTAGAGGCACTATATTTAACCATTTTAAGGACAATTTTTAAACAAATAATTTACACAAGTGTCGAAATTACAAACAAACCGTCAAATTCAATGAAGTTGACAATTTAGCTTGTCAATATTGCATTCTGGCCGCACAGAAAATTGAGGTGTGGTGACAATTTCGAATTAAGGAAACATATGAAACCAATACGATCTCACTCGAACTGAAACAAGTAACGATGGAACGAAAGAAATAAAAGTTTGCCAGTCATTATGATTTTTGTTAAATATCGTGTGATTATTTATATATCTGCTTCCTAATATTATAAATCTGTGTCTTACACTTTCAAATAGTCAGCAATTATTAAAATGAACTCTTTTCTAACTCTTATTTCTCTGGAATGCGTTATCAAATTGAGTTAAATGCTTGAATGATTCGATGTTTTATTCACACGCTGTTCCATTAAATCCTAAAAAAAAATTAATGGCGTTAAGTCGGACGAGTCTAGGAACCATTCCATAGAGTCGAATCTGCCAATCCATTGCTTAGCAGAGACTTCATAGAAACAGCTGCTGAATACAGCCAAATACATACGAATACGTCTATCTGTAGGTTATATAAAGCTTATATTTTTTCCTTTTCAAAACCGCTAAAATGTATAAGTAAATATAATGAATTAACCAAATTGTGAAAAAGTTCCACACTTTATATTAAATCCTCTATCTGATTGGTTTAATTACCTATTAATGGTGGGAGAGAAGGATATACTAACATGTCACATTGCATTTTTCTCAGCAAACAAGACGAACAATGAACATCCAGGCTTGTTACAAATTTGACAATACAATTTTCGGTTTCATTTTCATAAACGATTTCTTATATCACCAAAATTAAATTGATACCCGAGGGCTCACTTATCCCATACCAACATAGGTAGTTCGATTATATGAAGATACATGATTTTAACATAATGGCCTACCACCTCATGTTTGAATTGTGTTCAGGAACTGTTTTCATGAACTATGAAAACAGTTCCTCAACAGATTCATGGAATGGTCTCTGGACTCGTCCCACCTAACACCACCAGATTTTTTTCAGAGATGAATGGAATAGTATAGATTTCGTAAAGAATCACATAGTGAAATTACGATAAAACTCCGAATCACTCCAGCATTTAATTTGATTTTACACTGCATTCGTGAGAACTATGCGTTAATGAGAATAGTTCACTTTAATAATTGCTGATTGTTTGAAAGTGCAAAGTATTAAACTGGCTATTCTGAAGATAGAATTTATTACTTGGTTGCTAGACTTGGTTGTTTTTGAGGTGATGACCGAATATTTTTTTGCATTAAAATAAATTTGCTATATAAATAATAACGTAGATATCACCAGTTTTTATCGATTGAGGTCAATCAATAAAAACCGGTGATATTGACAGTGTCGCCCAAATCAAAGATAGCAAAATTTGGACATTGTCCAATTGAATATACCATTTACTAAAGTCTGAAACTTTTTATTAATGAATTCATTAAATTTTTATATATAAGTGTACGTATTTTACCAAGTACATTAACCAAATGCAAAATTAATGTAAATTGCAACACACTCTTATAGTAGGAAGTTCGTGAAATTTTCCGGCTATTTTTTTTCTGAGAATAGATAGTTCACATATGTGATATGGTTATAAATTTGTACAATCATATTTTCAAATTACTTACCAACTCCACTCGAATGAAACAATCCAGGAATTAGCCAAGTAAAAAAACATAATACTCCGATGTTTTGCAAGTGCTAACGGTCTTCTTGTTAAAAGTTCAATAACTTTTTAATAAGTATATAATTGACAATATGTCCTTTATATCTTGTGGTGAACCACAAGATATAAAGAACATATTACTAGCTGGCGAAAAAAAAACCAGACACATCTCACTTTGCTAAACACCTTGCTGAAAATAACCATTATCCTCATACTAATAATTCTACCTATATATTACAAATAAATACAAAAGGCAATAAACTTAATATCTTAGAAATATTAGAAATAAACAGATATAAAAAAGACACCAAGGTTAATATATTAAATGAACAACTAAATATAATTTTTTTTTTACCCACACTTAATATCTTCTCGGCATTATATAGTTCGACGACATTGGTACTACAGCACTTCTCAAATTGTTTCAGCCCAACTACACGTCTAAATATAAATATATATAAAACAAATAAATTAATAAATAAATGAGTAAAGAAAACGGGAAATATGTAAAATTAGTGTATAACCTTGTTGTAACTTTCAGATACCCTCGCTATTGTATAAATATATTACTTAGAATAACTTCCATTTAATTTTATTATATACACTGGACCATTTGCATTGTATAACCTCATAGAATCACATCAATTTATTACCCTCACTAAAATACTTGTATATCGTATAACTCTCGGAAATATAATAAAACCTACACCGCTCCCCTACAATTAAACTCATTGCTATAAGCAGTGGGAAAACTCACACAAACCCGGCTTCCGCCATTGTTTTTGAAACCTATAAATACTATTGGATGTTCGTTAGAATTAATCTTTGCTAATAGCCCACCTGAAGATGTTGTAATACAACGAAATCTAGACCGTGGTAAAGAACTTAAAGTAAGTAGAAATAATACTACATCACGTAGTTTCATTCAATTGTCAAAAAAAAGTTAATTAGATACTGTTTAGTTAGCGAGTTAACGATGTATTTGTTAACTCGTTAACTGAAACCATATCTAATTATTAGACTAGATGTCTGTCGAGTGTCTATTTAGTATAAAATCTTTAGAAAAGGTTTATTTAAATAAAATAAAAAGGTGTTCCGTGGCCATGCTTTTCTCACACAAACGGAAGCGAAGAAAAACTGTGTATAAATAAAGCATTCGGTGTCTATTATTTCCGTTCGTACATTAAATGCACATTTACGTAACTTAATAGTAAGTGACGTAAATCATTTACTATTAAGTGACATGACTGTTAGTGCGCATTTCAAAATAATTATGATATGTCTTGATTAGGAGTTTGAAAGTATAATTTATTTTGCGTCAAATACTTTTTACATAACCACGCCTTTCATATTTTTTATTTTCTTTTGATAGAACAAGTTGAACTTTGTTGATGTTTTAATAATTTTATTAAAAGAGAGATTATTCCATTGAATACCATTTAAACAAAAAATTATTCATTTCATTCTACGTGTAATTTTGTAACATCCTTTGGTTTAGCAGCACAATTCATTTTATTATTTTTGTAAACTTTCTCGCCCATCCACAAGTTTTTCAATCACCTAACCACATATTATTTCGAAACATAATTAGACATTTTTCTAATAAATATTTTTTAAAACAAATATTTGTCCATATATTTTATATGTATAACGTCCATTTCATGCTATTATACGTATCGGGGCTGCGAGCAATGGTAGAGATATTCTCTGTGTGATCAGTGCAAATACAGTATGAGAATTTCATTATCATCAGCCTATGACTATCCACTGCTAGAAAAAGACTTTTTCAAAGTGAGCCACTCTCCAGGCCAAAAGAATTCTTTAACATATTTATTTATCAAAATTGTTTTTATCCGGTAGAATAATTTGTCTCAGATATATTGATGTTAACATTACCGATGTTCAACGTTCTTGGTATGCATGCGAGTTGAACAAGACATTAGTTTTGGTTAAATTCGTACCAAGACCCACAAGTCTGGCAAAATGTCTAAACCAGTCAACATCTTTGCAACTCCTTAGGTGTGTTTGCAAGAATTACAATATCGCCAGCAAACCTCAGGTGTTAAATAAACTAGCCATTTATATTAATGCCAGTTAAAAGACGTCGCCAAGATCTTCGATTGCCGTCCTTTCCAATGTAAGGATCACGAAGATATCTTCTAACATCTTCAAAAATCACTTCACATTAATCACTCCTCAGTGCAGTTGGATGAGCCTTGCTTCCTGGTTCTGTACTCGGACGATCATTATAAAACTATCACAAAGATTTCCAAACACTATGTTACAGTTTTATTAAGATTTTTTGAAAATTAAGTTAGCTGATACCACTCCAGAAATACTAATTGTCCCAGCGAATTCCAAAGATATCATCAAAAAAGAAGTTAATGGAACCAATCTCCAACTCCAAACTTTTTCGATTACTAATTCTGGTAGAAGTAAAGTTATAATTAATAAAACTTACTCTCATCTAACGGTTGAAGATGGTGGCATGTAGGAACACTCAGTTTAATGCTAGTTCCCCTACACATTTCAAAATGCAGGCTCTAAAAATATATGTCGTTAAAAACAGATTTTAATATAAACATAATAATATACAAGAAGTATATGGTCATATCAGATTTCAAATTTCCTCAATTAATTTTGACCAGTTCTCATACGTCAATACAAAAAAAATTAAGTTTTTACCAATTCGAAAGTAGGAAGTTTAGGTATTATGTTACATAATACGGTTAGTTAAATTACCATTTAAAACATTAAATTCTATTTATCACTTATAAATCAAAAAGGAATCATATAAATATATTATTATTAATTTTCGTAACATAAATATTTATGTAATTACTTTTCTATTTTACAATTTTGATTAATTTATATTTAATACCATCGTAAAATTAGTAAGGATAAAGATTTATAAAAAAATTAAAATCAAGATCATTTACAAGAGTGAAAGCAATAAGTATAGGCGCAAACATAATGAATAACGAAATAATATCTGACATCAATTAATATCATATTGGAGATTTCGGAAGAATCCCGCATCATCAATGAATAATGTTGGATCAGCTAATCAATTTATAGCAGCCAGTTTAAATTTTTCCAAACGATTTTGAAAAATTTCGCAATATCTTATTACAAAGTATAAATAGGACGAAGTGCGCTCTGCTAACAGCGGTAACGCCAAGTCTGTAATTTCGTTAAATAAAAAAAATGAGAATTAAATCAACATCAAGTTTGTATTCTTTTACTTTATGAGTTTCGCCGTGACGATGCGAAGACCGCAGCTAATAATATATGCCATGTGATGAGGAACTCGCAGGCAACATCGCACGCACGCATGCACTCATGCACGCACACAGATATACACACAATCATGTGAAAATATGAAATAGTGCAGCTTATGTACCAAGAATGTTTACTAAAACTATTTCATCCTTCATCTACATTACGTTGTTTGTTCATTTGTATTATAATGTTTAAGTAATTACTAAGCATGACACTATAGAAGGTTTTTTATTATATGTAGTTTATTAAATAAACCAATTTTAGGTGAATGCCCAAAACTGGAAATAAATTTAGAAAGCGAGTTGTTATAAAAAGTAATCTGGTAAAAGTATTTTCATAAATAAACAAAAGGTAATAATGAAATTGATAAAGACATATCCAATACTAAGTAGATATTCCCTATATTGGACATCGTGGTATATTTCATGAAGGCAATACAGGATGAAATTAAGAAAAACACGAACAGACCAGAATACGAGAAACAACTTCGAACATATTATTTTAAAAGTAACAAAAATATGAAATTCATCAATTGCACTGACATTGAGATATTTAGAAGGCAATAAGCAATGACATGTAATCAATTGAATATTAATATAATTATAACTACCAGATTGATGTTTCTTTGCCCTTAGGATATTAATTAATGTTGTATCAATTTTTGTGGTGAAATGCAACCACTCATTTATTTAAAAAATTAATTAAATAGATTAAAATAAGCGAAATGATTTTTTATATATGATAATTTAGTTATATAAAGAGAATCGTTGGCTTTTAGATAAATCAGGGTTAAATTAATGGAAGATCCTATCTGAATTCAAGGTTGTGTTAAATTAAATCGCCTTTATGTGGGCGATTCACTACTAATGGCATGGAATCCAGAAGCACTGAAATCACGCGTTGTAAACGTATTCGATTAGAATGAAAAAAATCCAACGTAAGGAAAAAATGATAATTTCAGATTTACATCAATTCCCATTTAGGAAAATTTTAATAAATAACAAATTTCAAACAATTTAACCATTTTTTTCAAGAAATAGTTTGTGTTTTACTTATACTTATCAATTTTATAAACTTGCAGATTACGTCTGGCAGATGTGAAGCATCTTATTGTTTTTTTTATATATTTGAGTTGAAATATTTTTATTTCCACGAAGTAAAAATGAAAAAAAAAATTCAGATGGTTCGTAAAAATAAGACATTAATTTAATTTTACAATTTCATTTTTTTAAATAATTTATCTCAGAAATATTTTTTAGTACTATGTTTTAAATAAACGCTTTTAACGTTTTAAGACAATATAGGGCGTGTAGCGTCATTAGTGATGCGAATTAAGTCGAAAAAGGTCAATAGGATGCGATATTGACCGAATTGAGTCGGAAAAAGTCGACAAAGCACGAAGCTGACCAAATGGCAAAATGCGTCTTACCACCAGAACGTTTGAACTTCATTCTAAACGCCATTTGATGTTTCACATCAAAATATATTTATGAAAAACATAAAAATATATTCCACGTTTCGTTAAAGAATGAAAAACGGCCATTACTTGTAATACTCACTCGGAAAAAATAAGTACAAAGTACATTTCCGCTCATACGCAAAGCACGCATTCAAGCACGCGCTCTTGTTTACTCGTACGCTCCTACACTCACTCGCTCGCGAACAACGAACAGCAAAGTTATCCTATAAGGGTTCCATTTTTTTTGTTTTGAGGAAGGGAACATATAAAATTCCGAAAATTTTATTTGGCCCCAAAAAAATCCCTTTAAATATTTTTGATTGTTTAACTGAGACGTGTGTGGGGTAACATACTTTGCCATTATATATAATTTCAAGATTCTACGTCAAACGGTCAAACGTCAAAACACAAACATAGAGATTCGAATTCAGACTTCCATCACATTCTGTTCACAATCGAGTACTTTACCGCAGTGCCAACGACTCACTAGGCAAAGTAACGAAATAAAAATATACTTACTAACTCGACTCCACTTATTCGGTTCACTAGGCCTAGTGTCGAGCATGCCCAAAATCGAACCGTTCAGTCACACACAGCCTACCACCGAGTATATACGAAGCGTGTTACGTTTGGCGTGACGCCAAATCGCGAAATTGTTCTATTAAGAAATTTGGGACAAGATAAACTTTCCTTATATTTCTTGTATTTTTTTAGATACTCAAACAATATCACTAAATTTAAAAAAACTATAAAAAAATTAATTATCACCAAAACAGTGTACTTGAAAATAATAACAACTATCAAGGAATTTAGGGCACGTGGTCCCACCATATAAGGTGGGTCAAGGTTTGTCAAAATTATTATTATTATTAACTTTTATGTATAGTACATATGGCGGACTTATTGCTACATGAGCAATCTCTTCCACTCAACCATAACAATTTGTATTGAAATTTAGTTGGTAGACTGTAAGAGATTTTACAATAAAAATTCTTCACAGCACATTAGACAAAAAAAATACAAAAGTAAATTTAAAAAAAAACAAAATATTGACATGATTTGGGATGGGAAAGACAGGAAAGGGCAAGGACACAGAGGAAAAGGTTTCAGGAGATGCAAAACTTTTTCACTCAATCTTTGAAAATATTTAGAAACGTGATTTTTCTGATGTCAGGATCCAGGTGATTCCAAATTTTTGGTGCTTGGACAGTAAAGGATTTTTCGTAAGTGGTAGAGGTAAGTCTAGGAATAAGTAGGGTGTGTGAAATTTCAGATCGCAGCCTAACGCCGTGAGCAGACAAATCTTTAAATTTGCCACTAAGATAATTTGGTCTATGAGAATTTTTTAATATGTTAAAAAGAAGTGTAAATATGTGAAGTTGGCGTCGATCACGGATCGTCAGTTATTTGAGAAGTGACCTGTATTCAGAAATGTAATCATGTTTTGTGAGGCCGAAGATATACCGAATGCATAAATTTTGAAGACGTTCCAAATTGCACAAATATTCTTCATTAAGATCAGGACGGCAAATGTCTCCATAATCGATTAATGGTAATAAAAGTGTTTGACAAAGGTAGATTTTCGTTTTAGTCGGTAGAAAATTTTGAAGACGTTTCAAAGAGTGTATCCTGTTGAAAACACGACGACTAACATCATTTACTTGAGGCGGCAATTAATATTTTGATCGATCAGTAGGCCCAGGTTTTTAACAGTGTACTATTTAGCACTAATTTCGGTAAACTAGGTAGGTTTACTTTAGAAGTCAGTCTTTGACTACCGATGATGATATCTTGTGACTTACTCGGGTTAACAAAAGACCCATTTCATAAGCCCACTGACCAATTGAAGCGAGATCTCGATTAAGGATGTCGATGGTTTTTGATAAGGAATGGAGGTTCGAGTGCACATAGATTTGAAAGTCATCAGTATAGAGATGATAATTGCTAGAAATTTTTTTAACAACATTATCAGTAAATACTGAGAAGAGGAGAGGAGGTAGAACTCCACCTTGAGGTACACCAGCTGTAAGATCAGTCCACTCAGAATACGTATCTGACAACAACATATTGCCTGCATCCATGGAGATATGAACTAAACCACTCAAGTGAATGTTGGGATATATTAAGATATTTCAAGCGGGCAAGAAGAATATCGAAGTCAACAGAATTGAACGCACTGCTGAAATCAAGAAGCACAAGGACAGTGACTTGTGTATAATCCATAGAAAAGCGTATATCATCAGTCACCTTAACAGTGGCAGTTGAGGTACTGTGGCCAGCTTTAAAGCAAGATTGAAGTGGATTTAGGAACTAATGAGCATTGAAGAAAAGAACAAGTTGACCATGAACAATACGTTCAAAGACTTTAGATAGAAGCTGTAGGACAGATATGGGCAGAAAATCCTTGGGTTGCGTAGGTAATACAATTTTAGGTACTTGCACAATATAGGTTCTGTTCTATTCCAAAGGGAAGACAGTAGTTTTCAAAGAGGTATTATAAATATCAGCGATGACCGGAGCGACGATATCTATTATTGGTTTAAGAGCACTAATATTTAAGCCATCAAATCCCATGGATTTCGATTTTATCGCAAAAAGATTAGCTTTAACTTTGGACTCACAGGTATCCCTTAGCGTAAATTGATGTTCATTAGAAACGGATGAAGACGAGATACCGTTCATATTTGTAGACTTAACAGCTGGTTCACGTGGCGTAGAAAAATGTGAATTTAATTGGTCGATATCCAATCGCCAGCTCTCAAAAGTGATAGAAGATTTTCCAATGCTTAGAGTATCCAAAAACTTTCAAATATTATTAGGAGTACAATCACGTAATGATGCAGAAATATAGTGTTTTTTGGCATTTCGGCACATTTGCGAACATTTATTTCTAAGCACTCTCAAATTCTCCCAGTGATTTGAGCTGGGATCAGTATTATACTTAGTTTTAACGTGGTAACGTTTGGCCATAATTTTTCTAATAGAATCGTTTAGCCAAGGCGCAGCTCTCCGCTTAATTTTGACGAGTTTTAGGGGAGTATATTTATCGAGTAGTTATGATCCCAATTAAGGATTGAAAGCTTTTTCTGCCCACGTTGCTAATATAAACTTTACGATGTTATTTATAACGGCTTTTTTGTGTAGACCGGTTTATAAAATTCTTTTACTTCTTTTTCATTGTAAGTAGAATTTTTGTCATCTCAATGAAAATTATGAAGAATGAAAAGCAAAAACTAAAGTTTCAATTATGTCTATGTGCTCTTTATTCCTTTTTTTCTGCCTATTTTTAAATTGAGTCTTAATTTAAATCTTCACCTGAAATACGCAAAAATATTCACTCGGGACTAATTGTAATTTAATTATTTTATCTTTGCATTTATTCGTAATTTTTTTTCTTAGCGACGATATTTAATCGTAATAAATAAATTGTTATACATTTCAGTTTGAAGTATTTCAAATGGTCGTGCAAATTAAAAATGATTAAGTTTTAAATCAACTGTGTGTTAACTGAAGCTCAAATGAAACCAACTCCCTAATTTAACAATATGCAATATATTTTGATATCATGTTCATCGATCGCTAATATGTTTATGCTGCTTATTAAATGCTCAGTGACGGGAAGACAATGCCTTTTTGTAAAATACTGATAATTTCATACCGATATAACGAATTCTTCCTAATTAAATTTCTCATCTAGTCATACACCAAAAATACTTTACATAATTCCTATTTTATAATTAATATTTACAAAGGGAATAGATATATAGAATAGGTTAGACCCTGTTTGTTTGTTTAACTGATGTTAGCTTCGAATTTACTATGACGATTTAAATATACTAACAATTAATATTAATTTACAATTTTTTTAGTACTTAATTTCAAAGTTAATAAATGTAAATTTACTTACCCGCCTAAGCGCAGGTACGCCTGAATGCTCGCCCGCTTGCACGCATGCACGCGCGCGCCAATGCGCGGATACGCGATAGTATGAATGCAGTAAGAAGCTTGCCGGCACGCATGCAAACGAATACACGCATAGAAGCGCGCGGGAACGCGCACGCACAAGAGCATCCACGTACGTATCAGACGCATGTTTGTTAAATTTAGGAATATTTTTATTTCTAAGTAACGCAGTAGCGTTACTTAAAAATAAAAATATTCCGCGTAGATCCTAATTGTAAATTATATCAAATTCACTGTTTTGCGACAATAACAAAATTGCGCAATTACCTTGATTGCGATTGCATTGAAGCTGGGTTGCTTTTAATCGTGGTCGGGATTGCTTTTAATTATCAAACTAACGCAGCCGTATCAATTTAATATTAATGAAATGGGATAAATATCTTTAATTAGATATCAATAAAGAAAATTCATCATCCTTTTGTTTTGATATTTAGTGTATTGGTTTTTGGGACCTCATTTATATTTTCTGTATTAATTATTTTTTTGTTTTTTGAAAAATATAAATTTCGTACATATAAAAGAATTAAATTCATAAAGTAAAGTAATTTTATAATTAAGAAAAAAATACAAAAACTGGCTCATAATTTCTTATAATTATTTTAAATCGAACAGATATGCACTTTTCACTAACAATGAGAGTTTTAGATTTAGATTGTGTTAATATTAATAAAACTCAATTTAATAAAATATTAGCAGCTTGAACGACAGTAAAACAAAAAAATTAATTTCTGAAATTTGATGGAAACAAAAATTGAAAATTGCTTCGGGGTTTAATACAATATCGTTAGTTAATTTATATAGTTCGCTGTAAACTAGTAGTTTTTACAATAATTTATTACATCTTTTGTGTCATGACATGAATTATTGCCATAAAAATTAGCAAAAAATATCAGTTTACTTTATGATGAAACATAAATGATTTTGCAAATAGCACAAGTAAACAAATGAAGAATTCTTGTAAGATCTATATCTTAAGTAAAAAGGTCTTTTTAAGATATTATATGCTTAGGCAAGTGTTTCCATTGCAAAAAAAATCTTGCTCAAAAGATTTATCACCTTTTTCCGAGTTATGAAACAACGTTTGTCCTTTGTCTTCTAATTTATTTTCATTATAATATTTTCAAAGTTCCATCCTCAAAAAAAAGAGACTTTCTAGGAACATTCATACATTTGCCCATCTACCACAGTTATTTTTCTCAGAATCCATTTGACTTGAGGTAGAAACTTTAGATTTGGTGAAAAATACTAAACACCATAAATTTTTGTAATTGCCACTCAAAGGTATTTACGTGGAAATGTTTTCAATAAAATAAAAGAGTTGATCAAAATAATCTTGGATTCTATTCTGGTATATAAGTATACAGGAACATCCACATAAACTTAGTTTTAAAGCGTTTATGGTTAAATACGTAAGATTAATTTAAAAATCGAAAAAAAATATATATATATTATCATTGATAGAAAAGAATAAACTCTAGGGCAAGCGTTAGTTGGAAACGTAAATTTAGTAGAGTTAAGGATTACCTACGTTTATTTATGTTGATAAAGAAAAAATTAAAATGAGACACAGTGTATTATGAACAGTATTTTTCACTTAGTTAAAAAATACACTTTTCCTTATACGTCGCCATCCAGCATGAAATTTATTGGCGCTTAATTTTGTTTCAGTTATATCACGTTATTGTCGCTATTTAGATGTACAGGTTGGATAACAATTACTTATAATAATACTACGAAATTTTCATTAAATTGACAAAATATAGAATCAGATGTACCATTTCTCAAGGAAATATTTATCAAATTGAAATGGGATTCTATAAGGATATATTAAGTTTCATTGGCGTAAAAGTCGACATAGAGTTTACGGCGTTTTTTTCACTGATTGAAAACAAATATTTATTAAAGGACAGGACAGGAAACAATTATTTTAGAAATCGATTTTAATGATACATAATTTGTGCAAATTTTCGAAAGCAAATTTTTTGGCAAACTTTTCGAAATACTTGAACCGATTGCATTATAAATGTGTTGCCAAATATTTAAACTTAAATTATATTTTTAAACTCGTTATTTTTGTACAAATTTTTATAACGTTTTTATAACGTCATCATTTTCACTTCCTCGTCAACTAACATCATGTAAGAAAACTCTAAAATTGACATTTGATTTGATGGCTGAGCTTCATGATCTATGGAGATATAATAAAGTCAGCACGAACTTTAGAATTCAATATTTCTAAAATATGTGTATTTGCTCAAAATTCAATGATAGTGATTTTTGTGCAATAACATGAAATAGAATATTTTTATAGAGTATCACTGAATTGAAAATTGGCGCGGCTTCACATTTCACTTCTTTTTTCTAGTTTTATATATAATAAACTATTAATAATAATTTTCATGAAGTATCCATCAAATAATGTATTATATCCTTATGTATAGTGTGAATATGATCATAGAATTTATAAGTATTTTTAACATAACTAGTAATTATTACAACATCTTCAGGTAGGATATTATAATATCCTACCTGAAGATGTTGTAATACAACGAAACCTAGGTCGTGGTAAAGAAATTAAAGAAAGTAGAAATAATACTACATCACGTAGTTTCATTTAATTGCGAATAATGAATTTCTACAAAATTAACGCCAAATATATTCAATAAGTGTTTTAATGTACACAAATTATTCTTCTCTTAGACTTTCTTCCAAGTAAATAAACCTCTTATATTTGCTAATTTCGACATCCTCATTCAGCTTTAATTATCAGGTTGTTTTTAACTTGCAATAAAGTTCTTTTACGCAAACGAAGTTATGACAAAATTTATTACCTGATATATTTTGCTAAAACGGATTATTACAAAACAAGGAATTCTTTAACTTAAAATTAAAAAACATATTGATTCTTAATTTCAGTAAATTTAAGTAAGGACGTAATTTTTACGGGGTTGTAAATATCGAAGGAGGAACTATAGCTAATAGGCGAAGAATCATAAATGATTTGCAATCGTCTCTAATCGTAAAGTAAGTCAAATAATTAATAATTTTAAAGGGATTGATATTCCATGTAATAGTTTGACTGGTACATTGAGCAAAAAATTACTATCATAACAGACAAAAAAATTCGAGAAAACTCTTTTCCCACTTTATTTGAAATTAATGATATTATCAATGTATACTTTTAAATCAAATGGTGGATTACAAATTTATATATAAAAATATTTTGTAATTATTAACCAATAATAGATACATCCAGTAATAGTCATTTGACTGATGTTGGTGAATATCCAAAGCCAAATTAAGAATACGAAGTGAAAACTGAAGACCGACGAATCAATTTAAATCGAATATGCAGCAAAGCTAAAAGCAATATTTGTAATGCTCGGTGTTGACTACAGAAATCAAGGACGCAACCTCCAGCCGCTGGTACCAATATTGCGTCTATTTATCATATTTAGAGCAGATGGGAATTAGTTTATTTACCTTCAAGATCGTAGTTTTAATCTCGTAACTTACCCAAACAAGTTACGAGATTAAAGCTGTCACAAGAAGTAAGATAAAAAAATGAATGTTGCTTAATTTCAGTTGTTCTTATTACAAATAAAACCAAAATATTTTCGTCGTTAATCTTTGAATGATAAGAATCATTTAGCCATAATATGAATAAACTTTTCATTTAGTCGTTTGTTTTTATAATTTTAGTAATTAACTCTAATATTCGATTCATAGCTTTACATTAGGTGAATTTAATTGTAAACGTTTTATTTCTTATAATCATTCTTTAATTCAATCTAAACATGTTAACATCTTAATTTTTGACTAACCGCTAAGTGAAACCACTAAACAGGTTTTCTGGTAATTTCTAATCTAGCACAAAAATGAGAAAGCGGAAAACTCTTAAATTAATAGGATTAGTGTTTTAGTAAGCTTTGCTTCCAAAAAGAGCGACAAAAGGATTTCAGACTTAAATTAGGAAACATGTTGCTGAAAATAAACAATGTAACACTTAGCGTTTAACCTAAAAATTCATCAAATTGTTATGCTTCACGTAATCATTCTTTGTAACCTGCAATCAATATTTTAAATTTTGATTAATTATTTTAATGAAACCTTATATAAGGATACACAGGAAATTCAAGTATTATGAGATGTACATTATATTTTAAACCCTCAGGATGTACTGGCCAAGGTCCATTGTACTAGCCAAGGTCGGGTTGGGATAATATTACAAACGACGAAATTATTCAATTACCGTGTAAATGTCCATATCACACCATTATTTTAAAAAAAATTGTTTTTAATTACCGAAAAAAGGTGAGTTCCGTTCTGGAATGAAAATTCTATTTATTTTTGTCGGCATAACACGGGTTATCAGCTGAAAAATTGAGATGCAAATGCGGTACAAAGAAACAAATACCCTTTAACATTTATAATATTAGTTGAGATAGTATAAAATGTAAGCATTACTTTAATTTAGTCCCTAATTCTTAAAAAAATCAAGAAAAGTGTGCGTGCGTGCGTGCGTGCGTGCATACATGCGTGCAGGCATGCGTGCGTGCTGGCGAGCGTGCGTGCATGCGTGCGTGAGTCCATGCATGCGTGTGTATTTCAATTTGTTGATATTTATTCGACTTAATTCAAGTTATCACAATACATAAGATGTATCATATTTGATCATTGAAAGTTTGAAGTGAATATAAATAAAATGAATACGGTAGGAAAAGTAGCTAAAAATATTGTACTAACGTTGGAAATCATACAAGTAGGTCTGAATAAGTTGTATGCAGACTATTAAGAGATAGATGACACATCTAAACAATTATATGATACGATACACTTACTACATGGACTACCATCAATATCAAATAGATACCATTTAATTGGGTAGAATGATAAATAAGTAATCTCCACATATTACTCAATTCCAAATAATCCATCACAAAGTCTATATTGTCTAATAATATACCTATGGTGACTCAATCGAGTACTAAACACAATCATTCTGGAGGACTGTGAGATTTATATTTATAAAACCGAAATAATTTTTGTAAAACTTCCTTATAAACAATATCTGAGGTGATTATTGTACATTTAAATTCGTTTAAAAAAAAAGATAAAATAAAAATTTTGCGAGCACGATCCAAGTTTGAACTCGAGTCGAGTATGTTTCGTTTACAGAGAGATAAAAATTTTAAAATTATCTTAGACCTACATTTGTTTCGAACGTAACCCTAAAATGTTTTTTTCTTTAATTCCATTTGTGTTCGGGTCTGATCCCGGTATACTCATGTTACATGAAAAATAAAAAAATACGAATATTTCATTTATCATTTTCATACTACGTCGATATAGCATATTTTGATTTTATTCCATGATTACCTTCATCAAAAAAGAATGCATTGGCTTTACGTTTTTTACAGATGCCCCATAAACATTATTTTCATAAGAGTATAAAACGATAAAATTTTAGAATACAATTTATACACTATGTACGCAAATTTTATATTCTTATTATATATATATGTATATATATATATATATATATATATATATATATATATATATATATATATATATACATGTACATATATGACAACTATAGACATTCGGTGTACCATACGATATTTTGGATGAATTGTCGAACTCATAACCAAAGTGTCCGTATCTCTCCATAGTAATTTGGTTGGAGATAAATTTATAATTTCAGTAATTGCTAAGCATTTTAAAGAGGAGAATTAGTAAAGAATATTGATCCAAGTACTTTGAAAACCGAAGATGCTGCCCTAATTACTCTTCGCGCATTCCCTTCAGACGTTAACGTTTCCTTAAAGATGTTAACGAAGTAAATAAATTTTGTCTAAAGCTATTAAAAGTAAGTTTAGTTATATACTAAAGAGGTGGATTTAATTTCAAATAAAATTACGTAGAGGTTGCAGAAATACTGTTAATAAACCACTTACAAAATGGAATATCCGTTTTCCTAGGCATCTTTATTTATGGATTACTTTGAAAATTCCAGCACTTTTCACTTAAAAGCATTCAAGAGTAAAAATTTACAGCAGCCTAAATTGAAGTTCATTAATTGTCTGAGTTTCTGTTAGTGTACTGACATATTACTAAAAATACGGATGTAATGCCGACGATACAAGGATATTTTACATCTACTTTGATTTCAGTGCTGCTGAATTAAAATTTTCACCTTAATTTTCTTACTTTATCAACAATAATTAAAGCGAGCAGCAACCAGAAAATATAGTATTTTCAATTACCTTATTCTATATTAAAAGAAAATACGTATATCGTTAATTTTCTTTACAAAAATTTAAAATTACAGGGAAAAGTACATAAACATAAACATTTCGGCCAGATCATGAAAATCAATTAGGTTATACCGTTTTTTTTATATTCAACAAAATAGTGAAAGGAAATTTTTGGTATAATTTCACCATTGCTGGTTTTCACCATTTCCATGCCAAATTTACTAATACATGGTGGTAACGGCTGGAGCAGTTTTAGCTGATTAGAAAAACGAGGTAATGAATATTATATAATATTAAAGCGGACCTTTTACAATATAGCTCGAGGGATACATGTTGTTTTTGATAATAAAAACGTCATCTAAAGTGTATCAAATATTTAGTTAGCGGTGAGTGTATGTCTGTTTGGTCGTAATTTGAAGTTGTAACCCAATGGGTACATTAATCATTGAAAATAAAATAAATACGTATTGAATAGACAAATTCCTCCTTTTTTAAAGTAAGCTAAAAATAATGCCGAAACAATATGACGGGATGTAATGTATCGGATTTCTATGCTATATTGAATCTTATTGTAATATTTTGGTATTATACCTCAACTGCAACTGGTTTATGATGGCATAACTTTTTAATAATTAAATTTGAGTAATAACTTAAACTTAAAGTTCTAAGATTTTAATAAAAAAAGTTTTTCCCGGATTCCGCCAAGGCAAAAAATTATTTTATTTTTCATTGTCGCTCTATATCAGGAGTTCCCAATCAAAGGGCATAGAGAGATGTCAAGAAGGGCGGAAAGCGTTTGCATTTCACAAAGAAAAAACAAAAAAATATGCAAACAACATTAACAGATAACATTACAATGTAATGTTTAATTTACATGTATAAAATGAATGAAATTAAATATCATATTCACTATTATTACCACAAACTTGCGAAAAATTTTACGTTTTGGTGTACATTCTTTGTTGAGAAATCAGTTTGAGTGTGTAAAATTATTGTATCTCACTGTTAAAAGATAAGTTTGTGTATTTACATACTTCAGTTACCATTTTTATTTAAATTACTACATCATAGGGGGGGGGCATGAAAAAGTAAAGGGGAGCATGAAAATATAATTTATAGTCCGGGGAACCTCAACAAAAAAAAGTTTGGGAAACCCTGCTCTATATAGTAACATTTGGAAAACATTTTTCGCCATAACTTTATCGGTTGAATTTTCTATAGTCGGCTTTTATACTATTCCTTTGCTAAGGATGTATACTTGTTAAAATTATTGTCATGTAATAATAGAGTTTCACAATCAGGCATAATAAGTTTTCACGTCCCCCATTTTATTTTTTTTTAAAAGTAATTTATGTATCTGTACAAATATTAAAAGTTGTTAAAATTATATAATACTATTACTGATGTGTGTTTGAAAAATAATTTATATCATTACTGTCGTTATAGTGATGTTCATAAAAACTATCTAAAATATAAATCTTTTACCACAGGATACTTTAAACACTTTTCTGCACAGTGAGTTTTTCTCGCGAAGAAGTTCATAAAAATTATTAACTTTACTATATAACAGCGCCAATTTTGATATAACTCTTAAATTACGTTTCATCCCGTATTTCAGAGCCAAATGCATATTAAAACATTATTACGCTAAAATGTTTAGATTTTAACACAAAGGGGAAAAACGGAATCCTTATAAAATCGCTCACGTGTACATATGTTCTTATATTCAGGACAGTTGTTTTTTTTGCTGAAAACGTCTGAGATTGACTTTTTAAATTGGATGTAATGATAAAGCGTAATAAAAAAAATAGTTACACTCAAAAATATTCATATGAAAATTTTTGAGTGTCCAAGTGAACACCTGATCTTTTTTAATTTAATGTGTGATGAGAATTGAGAGATGTTGAATGTGTAAAAAGATTATCTAACATCTGTTCAATATTTCTTGCTAAACAATACAAGAATTAATAGACCAATGAAAGATATTAGAGTCATATCATAGCTGTATATTAATTCATAATTGCATACATAATAATTGTATATCATAAGTGAATAATATCATAACTGTATATACCTTATATGTCTTTTAGAACTGACGAATGCATTGGTGATAACTCCATTAAAAATTCGTTTAGTAATTTTTATTATATATAACTAAATTAAAATTAAATAGATAAACATTTAACGATGTCATGTTAAAGAAATATTACTACTCAACCTCTAATTTACGCAAAATTAAAATATCGCTAAAATCCATTTTGGTTTTATTATATGTGTACTTTTATATTCTCGAACTTATTATTTTTGTTTTATTTGTTATACATACTCGTATGTTGTTAACTTTTACTCTTTTGTGACATATATAATATGTATGATTATGTAATATATGGTGAAAAATAGTATTAATAATTAAAATGAATGTGATATTACTAATATCACATTAATTTTTCCTTGGGCCTAAATTTTTATTGAACCCTCGAAATGTGGGTTAAAGTCATATTTAACAGGTTTTATTTTCGTTTACTTTCAGTTTAGAATATTATTAGGTAAGTTTTTATTTTTATATATTAAGTAAGCAAATATGGATGTGGTAAAAAAAATAATTGTTTTTACATTGATTCCTTTTGTGCATTTTGCAATTTCTACACATACCAAATATTTACAATTTATATTTTGTATGCTTATGTGTAATACATATCAATTAATTTAATCGTTTCTTAATTTAAAAGATAACATATTTTCTCGTATAACAAAAGTACCCAACTTGCTTTTAAAATTTAATAACAATAAATGCTAAAAATTCTCACTACGTCAAAACCATAATCAAAAAAGAATTTAAAAAAAAGCAAATAATGAATGAAATTTTGATCTTCACATATTTATGTATAGATAATAACACGAGAGAAGTACTAAAAGCTATAATCAAATTAATGAATATACCGTTGAATAATTTAAATAACGCAATTACTAACATTTATATAATAAGAGCTTTTCTGCAAGCCGGAGAAAACAAAACACTTTGGTTTTCATCGTACGCTACGACCTTTTATTTAATTTTTTGCACACTTAAAAGAAAATGGCGCTATTAAGGCTAAAATTAAGAACGCGATGACTATCCTTCTAAATTAACTAATAATTTATTTCTGAAAGACTTTTACTTGAAATTATGTGAAAATTGTTTCATATTGAGTTGAACATTAAGAAGCTGAACATATAATTATGGACGAAGTTGGAAAAGATAAGAAAAAAAGTAAAAGTCTTTCAGAAATAAATGAAACAGTTTTCAATTTTTTGAACTATTTACCTTTTTTACTAAATTTGAAAACAAATTATTTATCTGCCCAAATTCCATGATTTTTTTACATTTCATTTAATTATTTTTGAATGTTTTTTTTTAAACTAACATCTATATATATGATAATGTTGAAAACTGGATTATTCAAATGTGATACTTTATGTAAGTTTTAATTTATAAATTAGCTGAAATTAATCACATGATTTGGCTAGCTCACTTAAATTAATCTAACCACATAGAATAAATAATTTACCAGAAATATTTTGTTTGTTTATGAAAAAGATATACATTGCCTTATTATAAAAAGAAATACAGTATCATTCATTTTATTAAAGATGTAAATTTTCCATAATAAACATTAAACACATAAAGAAATATATATATTGTAATTATATTAGGAATATAAATGAGATATCTCAATAACTCCTCTAAATTATTAGTAATAAACACATCAGATTAGCATGTCCTATATCAGATAAAGTAAAATTAAATTATTAGCAATAGCTGTATTAAGTTAGATACAAGAAAAAATAAATATCTTCTTTAAAAGCCTTGTAATAAAATTTCTGAACTATGACTTTAAATATCTATTTTTGTTTATTTACTAGTCAAGTTATAATCTAAAAGTTAAAAAAAGCTATGATTAAAATACAACAGATATTTGAATTTAACTAAATATGTGCCAGGGATCAGCAACAGAAATAAATTTTACCTTACAAAATCCAAGCTAAGATACCTCTACAAAATATTCAAAATGCCAATTATTGATGAAAGAAAATAAATAACGTAATACAATTTTGAAACATCTGGCTATTTCTTTGTGCACGTGCGGCTTTGCTTTTAAGATGAGGAATCGTTTCTAATTGGTTGTTATAGTCGGAAGATAAACGTTAGCTAATCCAATCTAGTCCACGCGGACTATTAGCTAATAGGAATCGTTAACGGTATTATAATTCTCCGCCCGTTTCTATCATGCCCTTTTTTAAACTCATTAAAAATTCAGACTTTTAACTTCAGTAAAGATGCAGAGCATTACTGAAAACACATGTGTGATCTCATACTTGAAGTACGAAAACGTTTTAATTAGTAAAATAAACTACAGAACTTCAACGTAGAAATTTAATACTTTCGTCTGTTATGCTATTTAAATGAATTTGAATTATTGTTTTATGGATGTTATAGTTTACCATGTATAAGCGAGAAGTTAATTGAAAATAAATATTTTTTCTCGTTTTATAATTCAGACTTTCATTTTATTGTATTTATCGATCGACCTATGAAGAGACTCAAAATTTTAATACGATTAACAGAAATACTCTAATTATTGATAAAATGATTAACTCGATAATTAGGAGGGTGTGATTATGTTTACGACAAGACGGTTAACATTAAATTTAAGGCTAATCAAACATTAAAGTGACGTAATTTTTCATTTTATGTTAAGTGACTACTATTCAATTGAAATATTTTTTCTGTTCAATATTTTACAAACTATTTAAGTGATGTAATAATTAATATGAGCGACTAAACATTTATTTTTTATTAGTGTGCATATTTGCACTATATACATACGTTACTTATATTATATAGATTATATTTTATATTTAAGAGAAATTCAGATAAGTAAGATAAAGTAATTAGAACAATTTAAAAGTATTAATGTCAGATATGCTTAAATATGGAATCAGAAAAACTATTTTCTTTTATCCAACGTTTTCATATATTTCTTATACCTAATATTTTCATTTCTTAAATTATTTTTTGAAGCATTTCTTTGCAGATAGAGGTATTGCTGAAAAAATAAACAATTTTTTTCGAGATTTTCTCAGGATTTCAAACCTTGCTTAATATTCCAATGCAGTAATAATGGACCAGGAGAGTAAAATTGTAAGAAATATACTTTGTGTTAATTTGGATTTCCTTGTTTTTTTTTGTGAATTATACTAATTTCAAATACATGCAATAGTTTCACTAGCCGCATAATTAGTTTTTCTGTATAATAGTAATGAATCAGTCGCCAAAAAATAATAAAAGCGTACAATGAATGCTGGAAAGTGATGTCGAAGATCGAGCATTTGGGCTATGGTATGGTATTGGGCTAATTTAGTCTTAACTAAGAGATAAAATATACATTGATAATCCCACACGAAACATATAGGATTAAAATTTAATTGAAAAAATAACGAAGACGGACTTCGTTTTACTATATAATTAGAAACGGGTCGATGTTTGAGACTGAAACGTAGGCTAAAAATTATTTGAAGCCGTTTTTAATTTATACGTAAAAATTATTAACCATGGTTTCAACCATTATTAAACATATAATTTTTACATCATAATGAGATAGTACGTAATAAAATAATAATCAATATTACATAAAAAAAACATTTTGTCATAAATATAAAAAAAACAAAACGGAAATCTAAATCTAAATATCTAGCTACATATATTTTCAAGAAAGAAAAGACAACTATAAAAAGTTACATGCATTAAGAAGGCAATATCAGATGGCAATGTAATACCATCATCGGTCGAATAAAAATTGTGGGTGTTTTCAGTTACTACGCGTCTTTTTCACAACCAAAAGGTTATATACCAGAGGACACCTTTTATGATATTTCAAGTCCAAATATTTGTTTCTGGGGTCAGAAATATGTTTAGGCAAATTGCTCAATTCAATAGCATAACTTGTTTAGAAGTTTGCCTTACACCCAAGATAACATTTATATTATGATAACATTTATGAGTGATGGAGTTGAAATGAACTTGTTTAGTGGGATGATAGAATATTTTATTATTTTCCAATAAGGGTTTCTAAACTAAATGATTCTTCATCCTTCTATTATTAAACAACCTTTTTTTAAAAAATTAATAATTCATAACTTATTCTAAAATCACAAAAGTAGGTGACCATTGACTTAAAATACTTCTTAAAATAAAATTTTCCTGCTTTACTTTCGTCATAATTTTACTCCCACACACATACACACGATCACATGCACATTCGCGGAGGCGATCTCGCTCACGCATGCCACACTATGCACGCGCACAGAATCATGTATATAAAAGGAGAAAATGATATGTGCAATAATATATCTAGAATCAAATATAACTTTATTTAAAAGCAGATTTTTGTTTCAAAATGGACGTTAAGAAGTCATTCAATCTAGAAATGAATGTTTAATTTGCTTGATAAAATCATATCTGTGATTAACTTCTAAGAAAACGTTTGACTCTCTCTTGAGTAGGATAAAATAATTTAAAATTCACAAGACAAAGAAAATATGTTGATATTAGTTGTTAAAAAGTGAAAATGGATAGATTAAAATTTAATTAAAATAGACTTTGTTTACGTATTGTCTCATATTACTATGATAATAGTTACAATACTATATAATCTAGTCTCTTTAGGGTTATATAGCCAGAGGAAAAAGGGCTCCTTCATAATTTCATCATGTCCATCTTTCCGTTCTAGTGTCTTAGCATAAGATCTATTTCAATTTAAGATAAATCATCACAAAATTTTAGGGGAAATATAGTGAAATTATGCACATACATAAAGATAGAAAAATAGTTTTTAATATTTTTTCAAAGTGCCTCTCCATTCATTGAACTTGGTGATTATTTTTTTCACGGCTCCCATCGAGTACTCAAAAAATGCAAATATTTTTGATATCCATATTACGAGATATGATAATCAAATGCATTTGACAATAAATATTTCCCTTTTTAACCACGTACGCCAAACTGTATCAATCAATTCAAAGTATACAGGGAAGCAAATTAATGCGCTTGATAAAATTAATAATAATTCCATAATAGGAGAGTGTAAAGATAACTTTGTCGCAAATAAGCAGTTCAATCGACATATCATTACACGATTTAGGACTTCTGAGTTAATGCATCTAATGATTATTTAAATCGTCTTTATTCTTATGTGTGCAAGAAAACGTGGAACTATCAGGACAGTCCGGTGGTAACTAACGATAATGTTACTGGTATTTTTTTGTTCATTTAAAATTTAATCAAAGCAATAGAATGTTATGTTTCCATAAATCTAACCTCATATTCATTCGTAACACAACCTCTTTACTTCCAATGATGTTTAATATTTTCTGTCTATAAAATTCATTTTGTAAATTTCACTACTTAGCATTCATAGATCATTTATAGATTACCACAATACTTATCGTTCTCACTTATTCGTTGTCAGAAATGGCTTTTGTGGCAACAAGGTCGCCATTATAAACTTAGTTTTCTAAGCTTGCAGGAATTGTTATAAATGTAATAATGCACAAAGATTTATTGAAAACCAAAAAAAAATTAATAGGAAGATGGTAGTATGTACGTGTAAATACAGATTTGAAACTAAGAGTGGGAATTTGATTTATATAGCCATATGTGTGTATGTGTAAAAGAATGTTTCTATGCAAACGTCTGTTCTTGATATAGTCTGACTTTGATATGTTATGTTACCCAGAATGTCACAAACTTACGATGAATTCAATTTTATTGATATTAAATTAATTTCAAGTTCGTGACATTCTAAGTAACATAGGATATCAAAAATAGAAAAATTGGACATTACCACAAAAAAATTGACCGGCTTATAAAATTATTTGTTGTAATCTCGGAAAGAAGAAAATAACTTGAATATGCCAATATGTATGCACCAATATACTTAATAACACGTTCAAAGCTTTTGTGCATTTAGACATCAACATTAAAGTGAACAAATATTATGCTATAATTAATTATATAATTTCAAATTATATCTTTTAAAATTGGTCTCAAATCTCATAGTCACAACTGAAACTAAGTATATAATTCCAAAAAATATATATAATTTTCTATTTAAATATTCCCCCTAAATTCTTTCCAATAAAATGCGTATATTAATGGATTTATTGCCGAATCGTATCAATCGAGCCGAGTTAGAAATGTCATCAAAATGAAATTCTCCTCTGGAAACTATGCAATTATAATTCAAAGTAAGAATAATGGAAGCTAAGTAAAGTATGAATAACGAAACCTCCTATTGCCACGTGGATAGTCCTTGCAGTTCTGATCTCGAGTCTCACTGAGGAATTTTTATTGCTTTTAGAGTTTACGTCTTTATAAAAATTCAACCTAGATCGTATGATGAATTTAATTCTATGACCAGACATAAAATTGACATTATCTGCGCCACATTTTTACAGACTCCCGTTTCTTCTTCATGGAAGAGAACAAATTTCTTTATGTCAATTTGAATTCGATAATCGTATATCAATACTTTCCTTCGCTATGGGATAGTATGACGCGGCACGGGTTGTACTCGTCACAAACACAAGACTTGTGCTAATTCTGGTTGACGGAATGTGAAAGGCGATTTAAAGAATTGGCTAGTTTCCACTAAGAATAAAACGGGATGAATTGTAATTTCTAATGATTAAGTTATTTGTTATTAAATTATCATAAAAATTATTTTTAATTTTAGATCATGAATTCAATCCAATTACGAATTCAGTCAGGTGACAGTAAACACCAATCAGGAAGCATTAAACCACTCCTTACAAAAACTATTGCTTTTAACTTTTTTGTGTACAGAATAGATTGACTAAATTTGTTTTTAACGTTTTTTGTAAACTTGTCCTCAATTACACCTTAAAAGACAAGTACAATTCGCAAGGAAATAAAGTTTTAGGAAAGCAAACGGTAGTAATTTTCCCAAAATTGACGCTGTTATACTTGTTAGATTATTCGCGTCAGTGATTTTGTTTATCAGAATTTCGGAATGTTAAAATTTCATATTACCTTGTTTATTACAGAAGTGCAAAATATGTATTATAATCTTAAGTTGTATTATTTCAGTTTCGTAATCAGTATTCGTTTTTTTTCACTCATATATTGTAAGGTAATGTATATTGTTTTTGACGCTAGATTTGCGAAGTATCAACAACTTAATTTAAATGTATACATTATTACTTTATCTACAAACTTCTATAAAAAGTGATTACAAAATTCATCAGTATTGCTATAGATTTATACATAGGTTGTGTGTGAGTCGTATTCATTTGTTCGTTAGTAGTCAACTATATTAGCTCACAGCTTCGATATTTCAATGTGTTTCTACAGAAAATACAACCGCAAATCATTATTTAACACAGGACTCCCATTACAATGATTTTGTAGTGAAAACACAGTATGTCGAATAAGCACTTAAACTACAAATGAATATTTACATCAAAATGATACATAAAAGTATATTCTTGAATCTGTAAATGAACTACAAGCCCATTGCAATTATTAGCCATTTTTCCTGATTTGTTTATTGTTTAAAACATATATAAATTATTTATTTGAATTTTTAAAACTTGTGCTTTTTTCTGGGGTGCTATATATTACTTATAACAAGACGATTTATTTTTAATTAAACAAAAGTGCAACTTTCATACACAGACAGGATTGTTTTGATTTGTTTCATGAGTAGTGATATAATTCAAAACTCCATGACAGTCTTGAGTGTTTTCAAGGTAAATTTAAATAGTTTTTTTTTGTAACGTAAAATACATAATGTAAATGTTTGATTTAAAAAAATTTATCTTCTTTTGGTTAAATAGATATTAAGGGTAAATGTTAACCACCCTCTCAAATTTAGTCCACTAAGGTATTGGTAATCATGCCATGGTTCCGGCTAATAGAGGCATGGTCTACTAAATCTCAGTTTGATGTTCGTTTCAAAGAAAAAAAAAATTATTTGTGTTTAGGTTTCAAGAGTAAATTAATAATATTGAACCCCGTTTTTTAAACGTAACAATTTATATCAATCAGTACTAAATCATTAAAATTAAAACCTTTAACTTATTAATAAACTTACAGGTAATATGATGTTTACCCTAAAGTATATTCAATTCTACTATCCGAGATAGGATTTCAGTTTTACTCCATTGATGAATTTAAAAAAACATATAAGAGTCCATCACCGACTCGGAATTATTTCTTTCAACGTAAGTGACAATGATAGATGGCGCAGTTTTCCGATTACCTGGAAAATCATTGATGACCATCGATTATATCGATACAGATGACCGGTGATTTAATATTACTGTAGATGTAATAATCTTGGCACTTTTTATAATTTATTCCATTAATGACAATATGCAAGTTTCCACTTTCTATAATAAGTCTACAATATACCAGAACATTATGCTAATATAGCTATTAGAATATCAAAAGTTATATACCTTAAATAAATTATTTGAAGTAAACAATTTAAAAAAAATGGCGATTTTTCTTTTTAAAATTTAAAAATATTCGACACAGTTTTTTATTATTTTTCAGACGTTAACGTGGAGAACAAATTTAAAACCTTCATATCTTTTTACAGCTCATCTTCTGCAATAGTTAATTGCGAACTTAAACATAGTCGAATTTCGAATCGGTGTTCCCAATACTTCGGAAAACAATTTTTAATAGTCATACCTTATCCCTAAAAATTGTCTCAGATTCTCTAGAAAAAAATCCTAAAAGTTTTCTGTGTACCTGTATTATTTAGGTTGGCTTTTGATGCCGTGGATCAATAAAATCTGGTACTCAATAATCTTTAAAAAATTAAACAGTTTACTTTCCATGTTTTCCATTCAAAATTCATTGTCTTTTAAATTATTTCTACCGTCATTAGTGTGCCCAATTAACATTAAACTCGACAAGCGAATAAATAATATCAGCCAAAGAAAACGCCTGATTGTTGGTATAATTTTTTGTGTGACTAGTTAAATGTCACGGTCATTGATTGTGAACAATATATTCACTAATCTAGAGATCGAGAGATACACAACGATCGTAAGTGGCTCTTTAATTGTTTTGCAAAAACAAAGAAGCAGTCAAAAGTTTTCGTCGTACTACAACCAAGGTCCAACTACGTTTACACTTAGCTATTCAATAGTCTGCAGGTATAAGATAAAACAATTAAAAGGAACTAAATATGTTAATCATGAATGTTTTTCCAGTGCCACCAAGAGCACCCAGGAAAACAACTGCCTAGATGCCCAGAATCTATTTAAAATTTCATCATAGCTTCTTTTCTGATAATTGTTTACCTGCACAATATTTGTAACAACTACTTTAGTCAGGTGAATAATATCATAAACCATTTCCCTCAAGTATTAACGATTGCTATTAACGGTTCCTTAATTCCTTGATTGTAATAGGAGTCTAGAGACTGTGAGAGTGTTTTACCAGACATAGATATGACAATATCTTTAAGCAAAATAAAACATTGGTTGTAGATAAAGTTAAGTATAAGGTTGTTCTCTTTTCAGTTGTCTTTTAATATCTTCCGTAAAATTATTTCTGTATTTCTCTCGCAATTTTACTTAACCTCAAACTAGATATAAAACTAAAATGATTGTAAACGAGTCAACAGAAATAGAGGCTTCTTGCAAAGTGCGATCCCAGTAAGTACTGGTAAGATCAATGCCTTGAAATATTGATCCTTGCTCGTTTGAAATATTGATTAGAATACTTCTGGTACAACTTTTATAGCAGTAAATAACAATGGGCTGCGAATCTCATGCAATAGAAGACACAGGCAATAGAATTTAACTGTCTTCGGAGGATTATTAATCCTATCAGTGACATTATTCCTGGACTGTAAAGTTATGAAGCAGATATAGTCTCATATAAAAGAGTTTTAGTTTTCACATTGCGCTAACGTATTTTGATGTGATAGCCATCTTTCACACCAAAACATCACAAGATATTTTAAAGCGTCCTAGGCACGGTGTGTTTCACTAATTCATTTCAATCTGTTGTATCTACTCTGGGGAAAGATATTTTTCTTTTTTTTAAATCATGCCCGCAATGAGAACTGCTACTTCTTTAGTTTTAGGAACATTATAGCTTTCTTTAGTTCTCTAGATTGTTTCTTACTAGCAGTAATCACTATCCTTTTAGCACTTTAGACTGAATAAATAGCAGATTTCTAAATCCAAAGTATAATTTTTGTGTTCACGCAACATATTCCGCAATTGCCTAACTAATTCCGACTTATCACGAGTATACATTTAGCAAAGAATTTTCTTTTATATTCATCATGACCAACAAAGTGTATCGGAAGTAGTGAAGGCTGTTGATAAAATTCAATAATAAGGCTACCTATTTTGTGGTAGACCTATTACTTTAAAGGTTCAATAAATAAGATTGTTCTCACTTATGCCTCTGGCTTCAAAATATGTCATTTGAAAGCATCCGTTATACTTACTAATAGTGAGGGGGTCATGTACTTTCACTAGATGCTAATGAGTAAGGAGAACGTGTGAAAAATTCGTGCCACCAACTAATTCCATCAACTCGTCCCAATTCTTTTTTAGTGGGTGCCAATGTCGTAAAATAAACATATAAGCCAAATTTCAAGTTTCTAGGTTTTTAGTCAAGTAATTTTGATATCGACTCTTACCATCAACTCACCTCCTTCGCTCCCTTATCGGTTGATTTCTATAAAACCCCTTATAGTGAGTGTCTGTGTTACGTAAGGAATATATACACCCAATTTCAAGTTTGTAGATCTAATATATAAAGACGTAGCGTCACCGGCTCTTTTCATCAATCCACCCACAAGAAATTTTCCTGCCAAATTTTAAGCTCGTATGTATTATAGCTTCGGAGATCTGGTGATGAATCAGAGAGTGAATGGTAAATCTCTTATATACATGCGGGAATTTATTCCAAAACTATAGCAATTATCCTAGATTTTATACTTTTCGAAATATGTGGCACATTTTAGGCTGGTAAACATAAAGTAAGAAATATATTTAGATTGTGAAAATTAATTGTTTTAAATAGTTTAATAAAAATACTACACGCCCTTAAATGTTCATACATATGTGGACAAATGTGTAAAGAACCTTCATAATGCGAGTTCTACTCGTGCTTGACAGATTTTTTATCATCTTTTGAGTTACAATCACAGAGATTGTAAATATTAGCACTCTGTGTATAATTTTATTCATGTAAATTTGGTGACGAAATTAGGTTTAACTATCCCTGTACACTATGGTGTATCACAAAATGTTACTTAGACGATTGTGAAGATCAAAATGTTATCATATTGGAAATTTTGTTCAACATTCTTAGTAAACAAAATTACACAAAAAAAATATAAAAACAAGGGGTCGATATACCCAAATTAAAAGTACTCAATCAGAAATTTTTTTGTATAAATTATTTATTTTTTTCTGTAAAAAATGACATAAAAAAGTATAATATATGCCAAATGGGATTCAATAACCAGAAATATGATAGTTAAACTTTTTACTAATATATATATATATATATATATACACACACACACACACACATTCGAGTTTTTCTAACCTAAGTTCTTGTGATAGAAACTTTGAGTTAAGCTCAAATATTTAGTCTCTATGTACCATTCTCACGCCGTCCCGCAACTTCGAGATTTTGATAATGATTGGAAAAATGTGTATTTATTTTGTACCACCGCAATGGCGACGGTAATAATATTACTAGATTTTAGCCTATATTTCAGCAAAAAATTAATTCAAATTTAAGCCCAAATATTGCCAGGTTCTGCGAAATGAAAAATTTATATGTAAGTTCTCGTACGTTTTCTATAACATTTTAATACTATTTTCTGTTGTGGTGATGGTACTTATCTGTTTTGAAGTATAGCTTTGATCCGGAGTCTTCTGAGCTTCTTAATTTTGAAGATTTATATTTTGTGAGTTACACGCACATATTAGAGTATGCATATGTACGAAAAATTGAAATAATAATAATGTGAAATACAATCTCGTCCATTGGGGAAGGATAATTTAATGACACCAGCCGAGTAATTCAGTAATAGTAACAAAACGATTAAGAAAATATTGCAGATCAGCCTCAAACATCTCCAAACTGTCCCGAAAAATTGTGAGTCGAATTCGTTTTACTCGACTGAAAGCAATCTAGGGACCTCTATAGCGGAAACCTTAGAAAATTCGAGTTCATTGACAATGATGTTTCATGTTTGCACATAGGAGATGCCTATAGTGTCTGCAATTGTTCTGATAGTCAATCTGCGTTTTCCCATACGAGATCACACACTTTTCGGTCGTTGACGTGGCGGACCGGCCGAAGCGTGGGTTAACTTCAATGCTCTCTCGTCCACATTAAATTCTATAACCGATTTTTTGACAGTAATTTACGATGGAGCGGATTCCCCTAATGTTGCAGTCATATCATTATGGATCTCTTTTGGTGTTAATGCCTTTTTAAATAAATATTTGAACACTTCACCTTGTTCAATTTTCTCGATTTTTTAAAATGTTGCATTTGGTCTTGTTTAACACGATATAACTTAAAAATCGAATCGAATGCTAGAGCAAACAAAGTTTTATACTGTGCAGCCAAAAAAGTGTATGTACCTAATAAGAGTAGTATTGCAAAAATAAAATAGACATTTGTATGTCTGTAAATAATTAGTCAATAATATATTTAGCCTGGTGATTCTAATACCTAAACAAATTATCAAAAATTTGCGAACAAACAGGTGTTTAATTAACATATTATAGTGCAGTAAAAGTTTCATCCAGGCAAAGTTACGGACAAAAGCTAACTTACGCGTTTTGGATACTAGTTAATGCCGAAAATATGACTTTTTACCATTGGAGGCATGAATATTTGATTATGCTAACTTGTTAACAGAGATGATATCGTGTTTATCGATATTGTGTATTGACATTCATAACGATAAGAAATCTATGAATGAATAACCAGGTCTCGTCCTCTCCCAGGCGTTAATGTGTGACGCAGATTAATTTAAAAAAAATACTCTTTTCTATATGGTAATTACAATTATATTCTAATTATACTCAAATCACCATAACCAAAAATATACTGTATTATTTATTTATTCACCCTGAAAAAATTGAAAACCTAGTTTTATGACACATAAGTCTGGATATCGATTAAAAATGTTACAACCTACATACTTAGAAAATTAACTTTGACTAAATTTAAAATAGTAAAAATGTAACACTTTCTTAAATTAAGTAATTCCATATTTAAAATAAAGACTTTTTATATAAAGATATTTAATTCTGAAATCGTTAATTAAATTTTTCTTAATCTATAGCCATGCATTTTTCCGCTATTAAGTGCTCAGTTAGAAGCATATTTAAATAAAACTTGGACTATCGGATTTTGAGGATTCTTCAAATACATTCTAGGAATTTGAGATCTAGATTTAAGGGTAAAAGCGTGAAAATATTTGTTTATTGATTTTAAATATGTTTGGTTAAGCAATTCATATTATCGTGAATATTATAATCCCAGTTATGATTACTTAAGAGCAGTGTCTATAATATTATTTAATAATAAAATATCCAAACTATTAGCTAGTCATACGAACTGAAACGTAATATTTCATATTATTTTTATTAATGATACGCTATAAATCTTTAGATGTAAGATATGTATATAACACCTATATTTAAAGTTGTTTGAAGCTATTTATATGAAAAATGTCATGTATACGCGCCATTGAAATGAAAAAATTAATATTAATTATGAACCTATCTGAAATTCGTACATATTTACTTCAAGTCATTAACTATCTGAAATGTGTAAGAAAGTATGTCAGTTTTTGTGAAAGTTTCTTTTATACAGCTGACCGAAATGCTGAGAAATGAGTCCGTAAATTTTCTTTGCAAAAATACTATCCTAAAGCTATCTGTAGGTAAGTTATGTTAATGCTGATAATAATACTATTAAATAACGAATGTTATTTAAATAATAGACGTGATCATTTCATATTTACAACATTTTAAATGACAATTTAGTTTTATAGATTGTTGGAACAAATGTACAATTAAGAGAAACGCTCAAAGTTAACTTCATAATGTTTCATTATTAAACTAATTCCGATAGTAATTTAAGATACATTTATGTCAATATATTGGTAACAATACTTTTAAAGAACTTCATTGCATAAAACTTGACTTCATGGTTTCGTGTGTACAACATATCAATTAACAACAAACCATGCAACGCTGTATTTTATTCACAAATGCTATTAGAAAAAATAAATTATGTGCAATTAATAAAGAGTAATATAATGCTTATTTCAAGGCATTGTTATTAATAAAATTGTAGTTTATTATCATAGTATTATTATTTACGTTATTAAACTTGATAGGGGTGGTGATAGGACTGTAAAGATGATAATGCTATAACGGTGAGATAAAAACGTGATTATTATCGCTCATTACTCAACTTATTTTATTATATGTAATGTGGAGAAGGGGCTTAAAAATGGAAAATGGTAATTTTTTCACTTGCCCCTCACCCTCCTCCCCACTCACCTATATAATATTATATACAATTTTGCTCCCACTTTAAATAAATGAGGAAGCATATTATAAAAAAATATATTGTGATACTTATTAATTGAGGTCTCTCTGCAGAGTTTATTTTAGAAAAATAACTTACGTAGATCTAAAATTGAAAACTATACGGGTGAGATAGATATAGAGAGACAGATAGACTGATGAACGTGGCGCGAATATAGTCTATTTTTACTATTTGGCTATGGAACCCAAAAAAGGAAATTCATATTTCAGAATAAGGAATATATATTTCTATATGTTTTCTTAAAACACATGTTATGGAGACGTGAGTAATTTTTATGACTATTGGTTAATTATCTTTAATTTTATTTATTGAAATGTTATTGAATTTACTCTCGACTATTAGTTATTGTACTGGAAAAAAAATGTTTTTGCAGGGGTATGTTTACTTGAACCTTGATTGGATTATCGGTACAAAAAGATGAAAATTGAAACCAAGTGTTGTGTTGTTTAGACAAAAAATTCCATAAAGTTTATAATAAGTTTGTGCGTTGTATGCTTATGTTATCCCTCTCTCTATTTACATATTCATAATGTTTCTAAATAGAATAAAGTAAGCAGCAATGATTGAGTAACACAATGAGGTGCACCTCACAGATATCATATCAAGCATAACAAAATAATGCTTGATATGATATCTGTGAGATGCACCTCATTATGTTGTTAGTCTACGTTTAGTTACGGGGATATGCAATTTTAAAACTTATCTCTCGTTCTGCCTTGCAACTTTATAGCAACTGTGGACTAGTAGGCAGTCATTATTTTGGTATTCCTTTTCTGTAATAGAAATTTTGCATGCGGTCGAGTTACACATTCTTGCTTACACACTAGTCTACGACGAATGCTACAATTCACAAATTCAGAGATATTTTTAAAATGTGAATTGTGACATTCATCGAATAAGTAATTATATATTCTTAATTAGTCAGTATGCTAAGATAACATATTTTGTCATGCACTATCTTATCAGGGAAAAAAATAAGTCATTATCATATCAAATTACGATTATTTTTTTATTACCCTTATCGATTTCTAATTAACTTTCTTTTTGTTAGGAGGTAGTTACTATTCGCTTTTAGCCCTATATATTTTATTCGGTAAAAGGTATTTTCATTTCGAATTTTTTCTAATCTTTTGACCGTCTGGAATGACATTGTGGAAATCTTTTAAAATTTGTGAGATTTTAGTTGATTAGTTATCATTTCTACATTATATCTATTGTAATATCGTTTTATATTTCTGACTTAACACTTATTAAATATTTTCGCGTGCAAAGTGAGCAGGATAAAATTAGAATGAAGTATTATTTATTTATTAAACTAATTAAATAAAACCATAATCTGACAACATACACATCTACGAATTTAATAAAAATAAAATCGATCAAGTTTCACTCATTAAACAATTATGAATGTATATATTAATAAATTACCATACCCCTTCCTCTCTACTTGAGGTCATAGAACAAAAATGTAGTGACAGTTGCTATGAAGAAATTTGTCAAATCGTGTCTAATATATCTATGAAACATCGAATTTATAACTAAATAAGACGTAGTTATTTTAATATCAACAAATGATGCGGCTTCATAACACTGTTGTTTGAATAGTCATTAGTGAATCGTGTCAAAAATATTTTCAATCTTAATTGACCATGTGTCATATAAAACTGGTTTAAGTAATTTTTTATCTTTGATAATGATACCCATATAAATAACAAACACTTGACACTGAATGACGATAGCATTATTAAAGTCAGTCTTACCTTCTTGCCACAAAAAAGAAAAACATGTTACGGTTAAAATATTTTGCTTTACTATTGAGTAGTTTTTAGTCAAAATGTAACTCTAGCTTTAAGAAAACACTTAACGTTATTTTTATTTACTTTTCAATATGTTGTTTTACATAGATGCACACACAAGTACGCATACTCGCATGAAAACAGTCATTTATTCACTCAGGCACGCATGCACAAACATATGTACACGCACAGGGTCGTAACCCCTAATTTTATGTAACAAATTAGAAAAACAGAGCAAAAACCAAAAGAATGGAACAATTTACAGATAGTTCTTTTAACCTTTTTCAACTCCTGATATTTTATCAGTGCATCAAACAAGTTTTCAAGAATTCATCAAATCGATGAATTGACTTTACAAAAGTCATATTGGCGCTAATTTATCTGAAGCATATAATGTATATATTGTATTTTTATTATTAAAACGTTCCTTATCTGTATTGTGCTCTTCTTCACTACTATTAACTTTACCTCGAATTTCAATTTTATAGTTTTCACCTATATCGGTTTCATCTTTTGCTTCACCCTGGTAACTAATTTGAGACTTCGGTTTCTTGTACAAGGGGCCAAATCTGTCTTGATGCATTTATTTCATAAAAAGTAGTTTTTACTTCAAATAACAAAAAAATACGTTATATATATCCATTCATATATGATTACATTGGCAAAAAAGTAAGATTTCCTAAATTTTTACGAAATATAAATAAAGTACTACTAATATTTTTTCCCAAATATACTATAATATACTTTCTTGGCCTCCCAGATTAAATTTTTTTTTTCTAGACTAATTACTTTGCAACAGAACAATGTATACTTAGCTGAAACGAAATTATCAATTGTTAGGAAGTACAGAAACCGGGGCGGCATTCGTGGTAAAAATAAATTTTGGAGAATTTAATATCGTCCAGTTTCATCCATTTACTTTGATATACAATTTTTTTCAAGTTTTCCTTGCCAAATAACAACACCTATAATCAGGTTGCATTTACTTTAGAAAACAAGAGACAAATTTGATGTAAAACTATTTATCCCAACGATCAAGGATAAGTGACTATCTATAGTAGCGTCCTTCGCAACACGACCTTGATATCACCTTGCGTCTATCGCAAATGTGAAAATGTATTGTGATGTTCAGTCATCTCCGTTTGCTCTATCTATACAGTAAGAAATCAATAAGAAGAAAGAGCACACTTATACAGACCTAGGTAAAATTTAGTAAGATGTTTGTCTATACGACATAACGTTTGCCGTTATTTCTGATTTATCGTCATATTGATCGGACCGAACAAAATTCAGCACTTCGACAAACTTACGTCCGCTGTTTATGTGTTCTAATTTTGCAGAACATGATTAAAAGTATTTGGTGGTGTGACATATTAAATTGTCTCTATTATCAAATTAATTATATCTGTTTAGCAAAGAGATAAATAATATGAAAATCCATCACGAAAATCCGATAAAGTCAACGAATAAAGTTAAAGATAATCCGATAAAGTTAAAGACTAATCTAACGTATGCATATCCAAGTATAAGGTTTCTTATAAGTTTTAGATTTACCAGCGCTTGAATATAAATAACCCTTGGCCATTTTGGTTAAGCTATGTGTAAATCTAATGTTTTAATTGTGTGATTGAAAGCAAACCAATTATTTTAATGGTCATGGTGACCATTAAAGTACCAGAAACAGTACTAGTACCAGAACCGGTACCAATGTCAATACCGATACCAGTACCAGAGCCGATACCAGTACCAGTACCAGAAACAATACCAGTACCATTACCAGAACCAGTACCAGAACCGATACTAGTATCGAAATCGGTACCAGTACCAAAACCAGTACCAGATCCAGTACCAGTACCAGAACCAGTACCAGAACCGGTACCAGAACCGGTACCAGAACCGGTACCAGAACCGGTACCAGAACCGGTACCAGAACCGGTATCAGAACCAGTACCAGAACCGGTATCAGAACCAGTACCTGTACCTGTACCTGTACCTGTACCTGTACCAGAACTAGAACCAGTACCAGCACCAGAACCAATAGCAGTATCAGATCCGGTACCAGTACATGAAACAGTACCAGTACCAGAACAAGTACCAGTACCGGATTCAGCACCAAGACTAGCATCTGTACCAGTATCGGTACTATTACCAGAACCCTTGCCAAAACCAGTACCAGTACCAGAACCAGTACCAGGACCAGTACCAGAACCAGTACTAGTACCGGAATCAGTACCAGTACCATTACCAGTGTCAACACCAAGACCATTACCAGTATCTGTACCAGAAGCAGTACCAGTACCAGAACCGGTACAGTATCAGAACTGGTAGAAGTATCAGCACCAGAACTGGTTCTGGTACTGGTACTGGTACCGGATACTGTACCGGTTTTGGTACTGGTACTGCTTATGGTATTAATAATGGTTCAGTTACTGGTTCTGGTCGTCGTACTGGTTCTGGTACTGGTATTGGTTCTGGTCCTTGTACTGGTTCTGGTAATGGTTCTGGTACCAGTACCAGAACCGGTACCAGTACCAGTGTAAGCACCAATATCAGTACGAGTACCATAACCAGTACAAGTACCAGAACCAGTACCAGTGCCAGTACCAGTACCAGTGCCAGTACCAGTACCAGTGCCAGTACCAATACCAGTAATAAAATTGGTACCAGTACCAGAACCGTTACCAGTATTAGAACCGATACCAGTACCAGAACCAGTACAGGTACCAATACCAGAACTAGAACCAGTACCAGTACCAGAACCGGTAACAGTATCAAAACCGATACCAATACCAGGACCGGTACTACGTTCTGATACTGGTAGCCGTACCAGTACCAGCACTAGAAATAGTACCAGTACCAGAACTACAACCACTATCAGTACCAGAACCGGTACCAGTATCAGAACCGATAACAGTACCAGCACTGGTACCAGTATCAGAACCTGGTAACGGCTCTGGTATTTGTACCGGTTCTGATACTGGTACCGGTTCTGGTACTGGTACTGGTTCTGGTACTGGTAACTTCTGTATTTTCAGATCTTGTCAGTACTGGTTCTAGTACTGGTACTGGTTCTAGTACTGTTTGTGGTACTAGTAATGATGCAAGTACTAGTGCTGGTCCTAGTGCTCACACTGGTACTGGTACTTGTTCCGATCAGTATCAGTACCAGTACCGATACTGGTACTGGTGCTGGTACCAGAACCGGTATTATTATCAGTACCAGAACCAGTACCAGTGCCAGAACCGGTACCAATGTCAATACCGGTACCAATATCAGTACCGGTACCAGTACCAGTAACTGATACTGGTACCGGTTTCGATACTGGTACCGGTTCTTGTACTGGTACTGGTTCTAATTCTGGTATTGATACTGGTACTGGTACCGGTTCTGGTACTGGTACCAGTACTGATATTGGTACCGGTTCTGGTACTGTTTCTGGTACTGGTACTGGTCTTGGTGTTGACACTGGTATTGATACTGGTACTGGTACCGGTTCTGGTACTGGTACCAGTACTGATATTGGTACCGGTTCTGGTACTGGTACTGATTCTGGTACTGGTACCAGTTCTGGTACTGGTACTGCTTCTGGTACTTGTATTGGTCTTGGTGCTGAAGCCGGTACTGGTACTTGTTCTGGAACAATATGCAAATTATCTAAATCATTTTCTTAGCATCAGAGATTTTATCATTATTTGGGCACTTAACCTATTTTTAAAATCCTCCTTATTTTCAATAAAATATGGGCGGCCTGTTTGCGGAAATCCGAGATTAGTGGTGCAGAGTTGATAAATAAGCAGGTTATCTGACACCAGTCGTTCATAATTAATCACATTTTATCGTATTCTCTTTTCGTGGAGTTGAAACTCGTGAAATTGAAATCTGTTTCTACTTTTCATAATCATTTCAATACTCCATTTGTATACATTATAAAGAAAATATTTAAATTTTTCTAGAGTTCTCAAATATGTGAAATTATTTCAGCTACGGTTTACAGAATTTCCGAGTATTTAGATTATTTAATACTAAAATATTTAATCTCGTTAAAATAAGTACGGAAGTTGGAAATAAAATTGCATTTGGGATATATCGAAGCAGAATTATTTATTAGATCGAGTATCGGTTAGAGACCAAGAAAATAAAGATATTTTCATCAGTTTCATGTTCTAGTATATATGTATACATACATTTGTATGTATATATATATATATATATATATATATATATATATATATATATATATATAAAACATCTACTGCTCTGGCAGCAGCAGGCACAGACGTGCAGCGGTTCTGTATACACATATATACACAAACACTTTGTTTATACCCGACTGAATGATAAGCACGTTGACCGCTTTTGGATGGGTAAAATCTTGTGAGTTCGCATCACCGACATATTGTACGAGCAGCCTATCTGTTACTATAAGGGTGACGTGTTGTGCAACATTAGTGCTGTGTATTTCTATACATGTAAAGTTAAATTGACTACGTGGAAATTTCAATGTGTGTATACTGTGCATTGTTTAAATGGGTTTTAGTTTGATTAATATTTTAATGGTTAATTGTATTAGTGTCAATATTTGCGTTGAAAAATTTGATGTTAATTATTTTTTTCAGTTTTTTAATATTTGACCATCCCAATGCATCATGCAATGAGTAGTTCAGAGTAGTTTAGAAGTTAACTTACTAACGTGGTAAAACAGATTTCTAGTTGTTCGAAAATATTTTTGTCGCGGATTATGTGTCGCTATTTTTGTGCGTAAATTCAAAATTTTATAAAATTACTATTGTGTCATAGTTTTAAGTTTTCACTTCTATCGGCAGTCCCATTATGGTCTATGTTTGTTTACTGTGTACTAATCCTAAAATATTGGCTGTAAACAGTGATAATATAAATAAACTGTCGTTTCTAAAATTCCGTTTTGTACATTAGTGTCATAAAAGATCAGGTACAAATATAGCCCACTTTCTTTTCTTTAAGAGCTATAGAGGTACCACCATAAGTACACAGTTTAATTCTCTCCTAATACCCGTGGTTTAACCGGGTGAAATTAGGAACACGTAAAAACCTTTTTTTTTAGAAAAGTAGATATGGATCTCTGTCAGATGAGTTAATTAGTTACGGAATAAGTACTATTTTAAACTAAATTACCCACATCTGGCTTTTAGCATTAATTTTGATGAAGTACGACCCACTGCGTGTGTTATGCGATGGTAGCAAAAACAAAAATGCCCTGCAATAATTAACCCATGAATCTGGGTATTGCACAACTTTTAAAAATTTATTTAAAAAATATTGAAATATCATATTTTAACTTATATTACGACTGACACAAAGCTACGCAATATAAGTATTAAGAGGTAAATTCAATGATTTATATAAATTAGAACAAAACTTGGAGAAAGAATCGATTACGATAAAGTGCTTCCGTATAACACTTTTCTTTATTTTATCACCTGAAGCTAGGATATAATGTGCACTTGATACACGTATCCAGGCCACTTTGTTCCACAGGAAATGTGCACTTGATACACGTATCCAGGGCACGTACTCATACAATTGACCACAGGAAAAGCATGATGAGTCCAAAATTCGACACTTTCATATTTTTCCATTTGCTTTATTTATGTTAATAGTAAAGGCGAGCTTCGGAGAAAACTGGAGTTTTTTGAATTGTAAAGTTAAGTCGGTACTTTAATTAGATCCCTCCCTGATTTAGGTCGCCTCATGCACATACACAAATACCTCATACGTAAGTACAGCGTAAATATATGCATGAATGGATGATTATAATTACAAAACTACAAATGACAAATACATAGTTTCAAAGAAACTTTTGCAGATAAGTATATTTACTGGTCAACAGCGTAAGGATTTAGAAATCAATTATACATTTTTAGAATTAAATGTTCTCTAACTCACCGTAGATAAATATTAAATTGCACTTTCTTACATAAACTGATACATGCAAAGACCGATAGTGATTATTTAATATTATTTGTTGGAGTGGAAAACCTCTTAAAAGAGACGAAAACATATTATTAAACCTTCTTACGTCCCTTCAACGTCAACTTTCAACATTTTTAATTAATTTGTCGTGTGCGAGCACGATTATTGTAGCACTATTAGTCCCTGATCTGCAATCGGAAATGAAAACTCAATTATATATAGCCTACCTTTTAATCTTTGACGTATTTATACAAAAAAAATCTTTCGAATTCGCTTTGGACCTATACGGTCCGAAAAAACTGTGAAACAGAGGCAAGCAAATAAATAAACAGACAACTTTCACTTTTATTAAATTAATAAGCGTATTTATTCATGGCCTATACTTAGTCCTGGACATGTATTATTTTTCTGTAAAATTTTACTGAAATTTGCTGGATAGTTTAAACTTATAAGAATGACAAATCAACCAAATAATAGATGAAGTTTTAATTTGATTGTGCTTGTAAAATTTATAAGACAAATTCATATTCCTTTGATTATGTTTTCTTAGTTGAATTCTTATGATCAAAAAGAAAGTTTATAAGCTATACATGAACATAACCCATTGTTGACAGCTTTATAATATTACGAAGGATCATCGCAAAAGGTTTGATAATTGTTTTTTGGAACAGTTGAACTTAGTTTAATTCGATCTGTCATAAACTTATCTCATTTATTTTGAGCCATACGCTACGACACATGGCATATTTGAGGCCCTGGGAATGTCAGTTAAAATTGGAGAAAAATTTTCATTTAATAATATATAAAATATTTACATATGCGTGTATTTTTCAGGGAAATAAAATTTTGATTTCATCCTGCACTTTAATATGTTCCTAGGACATTTTTTTTTATCCTGTGCTGGTATTTGAGGAAATTATATTCATATTCAAAAAATATATTCAAAACATTTAGTATGTTTTGCTTAATAACATATTAAGATTTATATTTTTAAGAATTTGTAGAATTTATATATTTTATGCTGTCTCACGTTCATTTTATGGGCATTGTTTTTATTCTTAATAAAGACCCTAACCGAATAACGCAGAGAATCGTTCGATGTATAGGTTTGATAGATCTTTTTACGGAGATATATAGAAATACAGGTTTTAAAAAAAAAAATTGTAACTTTTACTTTCTTAGCAAGTATTAATACTAAACTCCACATAAATATATCAAATCCATATATATATATATATATATATATATATATATATATATATATATATATATGTATATATATGTATATATATATATATATAATATATATATATATATATATATCAGTATATATATGAATCAGTGTATATATATATACTGATTCCTCATATTTATCCAACTTCGGTTTTTCGTAGTCGTACTCGGTATTTGGTATCTTATTAAATTGTTTCATCACAAAAAACAAATGTGACAAAAATTAAAAACAATTTAAGGAAAAAGGCGCAAAGAGCCTCACAAGTCGTTTTAGTAGATTCGAAAAATTATTCGAATTTGCAAAATAAGTACACACTAATTCACATAAATAAAGTGAAGGGTACTTGTAATATTATTTTTCCCCATTTAAATACATTGTTTAATAAACATTTATAACTCATAAAAATATCGTACATATATATTACGGTCAAGGTTCAGAGCTGTTTGAAGTGAAGTTTTCAAAAACATTTTTTTTAGAATCGATAAATAAGGTTTGAAAAAAGATTTGCCAATATTATATTTGCTACCACTTAAATTGCCATTAAAATTTTTTTTTTGTGTCAACAACTGAGATACATGTGGATGTTTCAAACAATATATGCTTATATACAATTCTAATATCAATTGTTTTGGGATCTTTCTAAATTTATCATCCAACTGACGTCTCAGGCAACACAAAAATTAAAAAAATACGTTATTTTGCTCTTCTATAATTTCAACATAAATATTTTTGAAAGTTAACTATGTAAAATAGTATGTTTTATAACTTATATGTTTTCTAACTATACAAGCAAATTTGAAATATCCGCGTTAAACCGTTTTCGAGATTATCGGCCATAATAGACGTCTATACGGAAAAATAGGAAGACACAAGCGTAATATTATAAGGATTCCGTTTTTTTTGAAGTAGGAAACACTAACTTTGATTAGTTTTAGGTTATGGATGTAAATAAATAATAAGTTAACTTTTTCCGTTTCTACCCTTTTATATAAAGTGGAAAAGTTTGTTTATTTATTTGCCTATTATTGCTGAAAAGATGCGGTTCCTGAAAAGATACGATCGACTCAAAAAAAAATTTTTGCGTTAGAAAGCTAATATTTAAGGAAAGATTACACTATTACGCTACGGTTTATAGGGATATACAAAAAATGTATCAGAATTCGCGGAACGCCGCTTAAACGGTGCATGCTGGAACGAAGCCTGGTTATTTATTGACTGATCGTCCCGCATTTCCCAGCTGATACGCCACGACCCCAATATCGTTTGGTGAACGGAGTGGAGTGATCTCAAATAGAAAGCTGCATAAATAAAATAAATTTACGCGACGTACAGCTCTTTATTTGTACACCGTTTGTGAGGATAATTATTGAGATTGATAAGATGTATTAAATGGACGTATTAACTTTTAATTTTAATAATATTGTTAAAAATACTCATTTTGATGCCGAAATATTCATAACAATTAACTGCCAATATTAAATGGAACAATATTTTCATTTCCATATAGTTTGAATTTTAGTATTGATTATGGTTTAATTTAACTAAATTATTAAAAATAGACTATTTTAATACCATAACTTTGTTTAAAACTGCAGAAGCAAGTGAAGAAAATATTGGTCGAGTGTGAAAATGCATATAGATGGAGATAATATATATATATATATATATATATATATATATATATTTGTACATATATGTATATATATATATTTGTATATATATATTTATATATATATATATATAGATATATATATGACAGAAAATAATGTTAGCATGTATAATTAAAATAAAAAAATATATCGCATTAAATTTACACACATGAGAAAAAAGTAAGAAAAGGTGAAAAATCCGACTAATTTAAATAAGCTTTATTTATATCTACACTTTATGATAAAAAATTTGATCTTCAGAAATGTAAAATATTGTGACCTTCTTAAAAATGTTAAGATCAAGTATCATTGCCACATTTTCATAATTTCTAATACTAAATTAGTATACCCTAAAGTTTCCATACAAAAATTTTACTATCAAGGGAGAATGGGTCTAACGTTACAGAAATAAAATATAATTCAAAAGAGGTAGTATTTTTTAGAATATAAGAAACCAAACAATTTAGAGATTGACCATCAGGAAAGAACAAAAAGTTAAATGCGATTTGTGATCACAATAGAGAACAAAAATAGCTGTCTTCATAAAGGCGCATATATTATATTTTTAAAATATCCAGTATCGTTAAAGAGAAATAAAAATATTAAAGGAAAACCTCAAAAAATTCATAATAGATTCTTAAAAATTATTAAAAAAATAATCAATACACTTTGCTTTTTTTACTTTTGTAGGCAATATATTGATTCAAAATAATCTGTTGGCTGACATTGACAATGCTTCTCTTGTTGCCAAAATTAACTTGTTTCTATTTCTTTTCGAGTTATACGTTACTTTTTTCGGAGACCCAGAGAATTTAAAAAAATTACGTGGAATATCTATAGATGGAAACTCAATTTGCCCGTTGTTTGATCTCGTTAGTTCAAAGAGTGCCGTAGAAATAATATTTACAAATTATTGTGAGAAATAATTTAACTTGTCACAAAAATATTTTACAAGACTTTTCATTTGTTTAATTTACGATTTAAATAAAACTTTTGGAGAGTTCATTTCTTTAATTTTCTCCAGATAATAGTGTATTTTTATTCTTGTGATACCTGGGCCCAACATTATGTGGAATTCTGCCCATCTCCTTTAACATTTCCACGTCAATTTATAAGAAAAATGACTGTGAAAGGTTGACAAAAGATCGGGACTTTATAAGTTTTTTTTAGGAGTCCCATACCCAGAGGGTCTAAAACAAATATTATCATGGTGATCTCATCCACTCCATACGTTCATCCATTTGTCTAATTTTGAGAAACTTTCAACTTTTAAACAAAATAAAATATGAGCTTGAAATTCACAGGTTGTATTTAGTTCTTTGGCCTAAAACTAGAAACTGGCCTACAGTTAGGTTTAGGTCATTTTAACTACAATTTATAATTTTAGGTCAAAAAATTAAATATCTTCCGAGCATGTAAAGCGAACTGAATATTTTTCCGTATAGTCATTTAATATCTCAAAAAAAGTACTTTTGAAGGTGAGTAAAATCTGTTTTGAATTTTTTTCCATTGAGAAACTACAATTTAATAGACCATCAAAGTTGCTGTTTTCAGGGCCATATATTATCAAGTCTATGTCAAAGACGGCTCCAATTTCAATTCAAGTTTTCGTTTCGATTATAAATTGAATTTATTCGCTTGGCGTAGTGTTTTCTGGTTTTGTTTCTCAATTTTGTCCATTTATTCATAATTGCTTTTTCATATTAATTTTGGTTAAGTTTGTGTGATAAATATCTATAAATGTTTTCAATTACTAATTTGAGTTCGGTGATTGCACTTAGCAAGTACTATAAATTATGCTCTGTGTACAAATTATATATTTAATATTTAATCCCCTTTCTAAAATCAATTCCGTTTGGAAGGCTAATAAAAAAAACAGAATATCTCGACCGAAAACATATTCCTTTCTGTTAATATTTTTTTTTGTTTCCTGATATATAAAAGCTACTACAGGTAAATAAAAAAAATACTACGTATTTATAAATCCAAAAAAAACAGCTTTATTAGGCAAAGAGTCTCTTTGCATTTCATAAACGACTGAGCGAAATCAATTACGATTACTGTAAATAAAACGTTGAAATGGATTATATTTCTAATGACTCACTTAGAACCTAGCCAATAAATACTATTTATAAATAAGTGTATTCTTTAAAAGTTTTTCTCAAATTAAGTCTAAGTGCGAGCATTTAGTAACTGAATAATTTTTTTTAAATAATTTGACTCGTACTACATTACTATTAGGAATATAAGTTTTTTGAAGCATTTCCATATAATTCTAAAGGCAACCATAAAAGCGCTGAATAAATTTGTTTATAATCCAATTACTGTGTTAGAAGTTCGCCTTGATTCAATCTATATTTCTCCAAAAGTTCTTGGCAGTATCGCACAAAACTTTCCCAGTATTAAATTGTTTATATTTTATTAAATGACTTTAGTAGCACTTGCATTGACAAGATACCGTAGCTGCTATTAATATTTGAAACTGACAGAGCCGCCATTGAGTAAATTTAATTCATATTTATATATACACACACACACACACACACATATATATATATATATATATATATATATAAGAGCAAAGTGTATTTATATATACACACACACACACACACATATATATATGTATATATATATATATATATATATATATATATATATACTATACGGTTTACGTATTTTTTGTACGATTGGTCAAGTACAGAGTTACATGATCCAATTCTTTTAACAAAATAATACAACAAGTAATATATAATAATTAGCAAGAGATCGACCAATTTTTAATTTGTTTATATTATATTAGAATTTATTTAGCTAGAAAATAATTTTCTTGACAGTTCTGCAAAAGAAGAGAGGGCATAATAAATAGTCTGTAATAAGTAGCAATATAAAAGGTTGATACTTTTGTAAATTGTCATTTTGTCTATAATAACTTAATACATTATTTTAGTGTAAGCACGGTAGATTTCTAAAATTTAATTTAAAAATTCAAATGTACTTTTTCAACTCCCACCATTTAAATCGTTAGTTTACATTATTTATATCTCTGATAAAATATTTAAATATCGTACCTTCAACTATACCATGGTGAAAGTTTTATAAAAATTAGATAAGCCGCTTTTGTGTCAAACCCCAATGTTCAAACACACAAAACTTTCATCTCCACAAAATTAGAATGATACTCCAGAGTAACATCGAACCAAAACATTTATTTTCAATGAGTATATAACAGTCAAATAGATTTACCATCCATGACTATATAATATTAACTGTAAATCATACTTTGGCATTCAGTAAATGCATGATCTAATTTATGATTCGTAATAGACCAAATAAGCGACGTAACGTAAAGACACTGAAACAACGATTATTTAGAAAAGTAAGTAAATAGTATTAAATTAAATATAAGTAATAAACATTGGGCAATATTATTAATGATAGATCATATTTAATGATAGGGCAAAATTTATTGATCAAGCCCCTGCATTTGTTAATTTAAATATACGGGATTACCTGTCTTTATGTAATGTTGCACGTTATTAAATACTATGGCCAGCAGTTTATAATTATTGAAAAAAACTAATTAAATTTTGAAAGAAATCACTTGACTTGATAGCTACGGCGTTTTTTGTCTGTCCATTAATTAAGAACATTAAAATATGAAGTAAATATTTATCTTCTTATATTAAGTAATTTTATCTAAATGTTTAATATTCTTAATATATATGCTTCCATTATAATTTTTGAAAATAATGTAGTTCGAAATTGGAGTTGCGATAAAACAATAGGAAAAATTAAAATAATTTTTATAAAAATTAAAGAGTATATAACATTCAAATGGATTCACCATCTTTGATGGCCATACCGTAAACATTTTTTTTTGAAAATGTTTTTTATGACACAGTGTAATATTGCATAACGCGTAAAATAACTGAAGTAATTCTGAGAAAGAAGAGATCAAGGAAAATAGTATTATGGTTCGGAAAGGTCGCTCAAAAAGTTCTGTTATTGAGAACACAGAATAATACGGTTGAAAATTTGTTTCAATGGAAACATGTATTATTTTTATTATGAGACCAAGATAAATTCTTCTTTTAATGGGAGACAATACGTTCGGCATGCATGAAATGTTCATTAAAAGCATAGGTTAGGTTAGGTTATCCACGAAACATTCATTAAAAGCATGGATTAAACAAAACATCCAAAAAATATGTAAAACCGGGAGACGGTAATATAATGCGTTGATGATGTTTTTTGGGACTTGGAGTAGAAGGTGCAAAACAAATTATATCATTGTTGGTCAACGCCAACAGAACGAAATATTACAGGACGTTCTAATTTGATAACAACCAAAACCTCTAGCAAAATCTTTTAAATCTATATTTACAAATGAGACTATGTCTATACTAAAATGGCCACCAAACAGTCCAAATCCAGACCCTATAGAGTACTTGCATTACGAATCAAAACACAACGAAGTAGCAATGTGAAATTGATTTCAGTTTTAAGATGCTTCTCAAGAAACTTTTAAAAACCTTTCGATGGAAATATTTAGAAATTGTGTGCCGTTGATGTTATATGTATGCAAATAGTCCTATAAAATAATGAGAACCGCGCTGGGTACGAAATTATACTACACTAAATTTAATTTAATGTACTGTTACTGTCTGTAATCAGTTTCGATATATGTTAATTTATATGTTTTCGCGGGTGTTGGTATTCAATGTTCCACAACCGTATATTTACACACACACACATACACACACAGGCGCGCAATTATAATACATTTTTAATATACTTATGTCATTTTATTATTAAATCGATACATTAAATACAAAAATTCCCTTGTGTCACGGAGATAAGAATAATACCTCTACATATTGTATATATTTATTAATAATGTTTAAGGAAATTCGTAACGTCAAGCAATAAACTCATCATTAGGGCAACAATAGTGAAGAACATAAGTAACAGCGGTGAATATAAGTAAGAGAAGAACATAAGTAACAGTGATGAACTAACAATAGTGAAGAACATAAGTAACAGTGGTGAACATAAGTAAGTGAAAAATATAAGTAACAGTGATGAACTAACAATAGTGAAGACCATAAGAACACGAACATAAGTAACTGTACCATAGTGAAGAACATATGTAAATTCTGAAAATAAATTGGTTCATGTAACCAGATCGGGCCAGAATTAAAAACACAAAGTTCTAATAACTTTGCTTTTTAAATTCCTGCCCAATCTGTTTACGTGAAATAATTTATTTTCAGAATTTACTTAAGTTCTTCACTATTGTACAAGAAAAGCATCATCAGCTTTTTTCCGGAGAAATAAGTTATGTGCATATCTTTTTGCCATTTTTTTTATATTCGTAAAATATTAAAAATTTCAAATGTTTGAATTCGAACCTGAGTTTAAAAAAAATCAAATAAATAAGAAACATTAAAAAGCATACCAGCCGGAAATGTACACTAAATATTTTTATATTAGAAGTAGATATAAATTTGTTCCTTAAGTGTTAAAGTTTCTATTATTTTTCTGAGTAATATTTATTACAATTGACATACCTTACATTTTGGAAATCATTAAATAAACCCACTATTCTTAAACATATCTTACTCAACCATTACAGAATGCATTTGTGCTCTTAAAATTAGCAACTAAATGTTTATGTTTATTTTTTTTTAAATCAATAAAAAATCACAAAATGCAGAATCGGGAATATGTTACAAGCGTTCTCGCTTGTTAGTTAAAACGCAGTATTTAAACAAGGATTTGATTGTCTGGTGTAATGGTTTGGAGTATTGGCGTGATGAAGTAAAGTTCCATTTATTAGGTGGTTCTTTGTGTGCATGAATTTTCTCCAAAAAAGGTAAAAAAGTGTTCACATATAAGTTTGCACTAACTATTCCATTATTTTTCATTGAAATTATATTATGACAACCAGATCCTTGAACAGAATATTCTATCATCTTTTTGTCAAAAGAAAGCTTTTTAAGATCATTTTGTTAGGAATGATCTTGAAAATAACATTGTAATGAAAGTTTATGAAAAGGCGAATTAAAAAAATACATCGATTATTTTTACAAGTATCCTTGTAAAACGTTGAAAAATCAACATTAGTTTATTGGACAAGTACTTTGTGATAAAATTCTGCTGTATATGGCATTTATATCAGTATAACTGACTGACTCTCAGAGCTTAATGCATATTCAGTGGAAAATTTAATAAACCGAAGGTAATTCCTTCTTCACATCATTTACCCAATTTTCTATGAATGATGAATCGGATCCCTTAAAGGCATTTTCCATCAATATGACATTTATTTATACACTATATTTCTATAATTCTATGATTGTTTCAAATACTTATAATTATTTAATACGATAGTGAGTGGACACACTTTGAACCTAAAATCTGGGTCCTAAATAATTTCCTCTCTGTTTACAAACATTCGATTGATGACCATTCCAAATTAATGTTTCATTTTTGGCAATTGGTAATATAGTTAATGTAGCCATGTACCGCATCTAACTATGGATTATGAAGTTTAGGAATAAAAGAGTATGTTGCCAATATTATTTATTAGATTGCATTGTTACATGTAATAACCTCCCGGCATTAGGAAGATAACTAATCTTATGTATGTATTTATTTTGTGTTTGTTTATAGTTTTTGGAGAAAAAGGTTTGAAAGATAAGGGAGGTTAAATAGCATTGACATTAATGCATAATATTTAAATTCATAATGAATAATTTTTGATGCTAATTTCAAAAAATTTATAAATAATTTTGTGTCGATCAATTTAACTAAATATTTTCTGTTTTTGAAACGTTTGAATATTGCATGCCTAATTGTACATTTTCACCTACATATTGTACGTATATAATATGATAGGCTTTTCCGAAAAAAATCTTTACACGTTTATTTATTCCAATATCTATTTTTTTCGGAAACTGTGTGTCGGCATACGTATGTAAAGAACAAAAATAGCATTTTTTTTCAACTCGAGCACGATTCTTTCTTGTACATATATTATATACTGTAAGTTTAGATCACTTGTTTTAATATCGAATACCATAATATTTCCACTTCGATCTCAAATCACACTAATGATATTCCATATTTTTCATGACTATAACTTCTAGTTCTCTTAAGTTGGAGAGAGCTTTGAAATATATTATTATTTCAAGTAATAAATTATCCTGTAACATATACGTATGTGACACTCGTTTACTACTTTTATGTCTGATGTAATTGTGATACAAGATACTGTAAAGGTGTAGTGACAAAAATACAACAGCGTCACACAGTGACAAAAAACTGTTAGTATATACATATATACTCTAAAATTAGACCACTTTTCTTAATATTTGCTGCTGTTTCATTTAAAATAAAAATGGATATTGAATATACCATAATATTTACACCTCAATCTCAAATCACACTAATGATATTACACATTTTTCGTGAATATAACTTCTAGTTCCCTTATGTTAGAGAGAGGTTTGAAATGTCTTACCATTTCAAGTAATATATTTCCTACAATAGAAACATATATGGCAGTCGTTTACTACTTTAATATCTGATGTAATTTTGTAAAAAAATACAACGGCGTTACAAATACGATTGAACAGTTATACCGATCAAGGTTTCATTAATATTTCACTTAACTCTACTGGTATTCAAAAAGGAGCATTTATATGAGAATGCTATAGATTTCCCCAAAGAATTACTTCAGATCGAGGCAATTGAATAAAGTTGACAGTTTGATGTCTTTCGTGTCATATAGATGGAAAGGGGTGAAAGGGTTTTGAGTTTATTGTCTCGAGGATTTATGTATTTATTAAAAAAAATCGGAAATTACAGTGGAAACGATAGAATCCTATATAAAGAGAGAAAATATAACCCTGCACAATAACTACTTGACCTTTTAAATATAATTTCATTCATTTTACTGATTCTAATGTTTTTACTTGACTAGTATATTCAGAGGTACTTTTAGTCAAAAAGTAATAAGAAAAAAATTATTCAAACATATCAAATAAATTATAATATTGACTTGAATTTTCAATCTGAGAATTAACTGATGAATTTATCTTAGAAATATCAGAGGCCTTAAGCACGAAAGGTCTAATATTACGAAAAATCTCATAGGATATATCAATACACAATTGCCAATTGTAGTATTTCATTACCATTTTCACTTCATTTAATTTACATTTAATAAAAAAATACAGAATATAATTTTTCAAAACGTAATGTTGCAGAAAAAAAGTTGGAGGAAATAAATTGGTATAGTATATACCTATCATTACTGTTAAACGGAAACCGGGAAGAACATATTTGAAATTACCTCTCTTTTACCAAATGAAATTATGTTTTTCTCTGATACGATGCCAATTTCTTATAAAGTTCTACTAGAAAAGAAAAAATTAGTCATTATAATTAAAATCATAAATAATCTGGCTAGGAGCTGAATATTTCTTTCCATTTAATATGGTCTAAATAATATGTGAAGCATATGTATCTCCTTGATTTCTTTTTTCTTTTGTTTTCGTTCTATGATATTTTTTAATCTCGTTAATAATCTCGTTAATAATGATATTTTTTAAGAACCAATAGGATCATAAGTAAATAAAGTTAAAACAAACTCCCAAAAAATTGCATGATAGGAATCATTACATGACCATCTAGATGATCGACATGATTAGCTGAAGAGTTAAGTGGAAATACAAGGTCGGTTGTTGGTATATGGTAGTCTGTTTTTATATATATTATGATTACTATTATATGCACTGAGTAGTGAAAATATGCAGTGCATTGGCATTCGTATGTGCATAATTTTCAATAATATACTAAATAAATCAAAACATTCTTCGTAAAGATACAAATTATGCAACGTTTTGATTTTTATAGTTTTTGTCGCTTTATATTTCAGTACTTGACTGTTATTTAAAATCTATAATTAATCGACCATTCACTTGAACATAAATGCATTGAGGTGATGAAAATTGGCTACAACCAGCTTTTAATTGTAAAGAAAAAGAAATATTTAAAAATAAAATAAATACTTTTGTGCACCAACACTAATAAAACATTTGATTTCCGAAGGTGTGGATAAACTTTAATTCTTTTTTCTTGAACCCTGAAATAAAATCATTTCAAGCAAATGCCGTGAAAATGTGCTGAATAATCATTTAAACAACTCAAAGAAAATTAAAGTTTTTTGTAGGATATTAAATGAACATTGATTTATTTTTTATTAATTTTCATTTCTTTATATAACCTGGTACAAGAACATAAACACACGATTATATTTGGCAAATATATGAGTATCCACATTTATGAAAATATAAAAAATAAAATGAAAGTGATCAACATGATGATCAATTTTATTTTATTTCTGTTGTGCAATTGTGTTAATGTTGATCACTTTTGATCCACTTCTAACATTGTTTTAGAGTAAAGAATAAATAAATCTGTGCTCTCAAAATAATTCGTTCAGATCAATCTTTGTGTAAAAATAATAAAATCAATATAATAATGTACATTTACGATACAGAGACTAAAAATAATGGAATAATAATTGTTTTTCGTGAGTTTTATGAATATTCAAATATTGCAAATGTTTTCGTTAAATATTTCGCATAATAAATTTTCAATACTTAATATCTCTGCAAGCGCGGCATACCTGTGATAATTTATTATACCAAACTCAAGCTAGTATCATCTTTAAGTTAAAATTTAACATTTTTTTTCATTCAATAAACTCATTGATACTTGCATTTAAATATATTATTCAAGATATTAGCGTCAACGAAAACAAATATTTGTTATTACTAATGCTCGTACTTCGATAAAAAAGTAGCTTAAGTAAGTGCACTAACTATTTTTTGAGGATCTATCGTGCGCTTTGACTTTATGCATAGTGTCAATTGAAAGGCATTGTCTAATGTAATGAAAAATATGCAATCTGTTAAAAGTGAAAAATGGCACAATATGGACTACAGTGCTTCAACACTAGCTACCCATTCGAAGAAATCTTACCTGTGTTGTTGACTAATATTCATGTCACCTGACCAGTATTGCTTGTTTACTCTATATGTAATTCAATTTATAGACTCGAAAATATTTATTTTTATCTTACCTCGTCTTTTATTCACTATTCTCCCAATTGTTTTCATTTAAGAATTTTGATATTTATATTACACCTAAACACCACCCTTTCAACAAAGAGGATCGATGCCACTTGTATAATTTTTATAGTAGGTTATTTTATTTGGACATCGACGATGTATACGAAATTATACAAGCGATTAAATCACTCACAATATAACAGACGAATGATTATATTGTATAAAAGATGTATTGTCAACAATCTTCATTGAAGCTATATAAATGACAAAAATATTATTATTTTTATCAGAAATTTATAAGGATTTATATAAAATGCATATCAAAGAACATTTTGGAAAAAAATTTCGAACACTTTTATCAAAGGGAACGTCATTATTAAAGAACCAGTCACTTTATGGAACCGATAATTCATAGTCAATATGATTATATTTTGGAGTCGCTAGATATCGTGTAGTGAAAAACTCTTTATATTTAAGGTGATATGCTTTCTAAACTAGACAATATAACATTGGGTCACTAACTGTTGGTATAAGAGTATCTGCTTTTTATGTTGATGATAAATAAAGATAATTTTTAAAAAAATTGCTTTAAAATCTTTCTACAAAGCTGAATATAATGTTTTTCAGAAAATTATATATTCAGTCTTATATATTCAGTCTTTATCTCAATCTTTAAAGAATTTCTGACAAGGACTCAAGAGTAAAAATAGACTTACAATAAAGTTTAATGCAAAAGTCCACAAACTGTAATTATAAAACAACACTGTCAACGCGTTTAAGTGACATTTCTCGCTGAAGATTTTATTCCGTACTCACCTTGACGTATTTACTAATTCGGGTAATATTATTGGATCATAAATCAAGCTTACCATAATCTCCGTGTCACCATCCGTGTCCGGTGAAACACGACAAATTCGTCGCTATGATGTGAAAAAAAAACCTTAAATGAACGTCCTTGGATTCAGAAAATTTACTGCTTCGTTTCTTAAAAGACTTACTTCTCCGTAATAAACAAATATGTTCTTATAAGTTCAATTTCTAACTGAAAATAATATTGAACTTTAAATATTAAGTGTGATTGATTTGACCAATATTGTACCAAATGTGGCGAAAGGAAAAGCACGACAACTTAAATAGCAACTTTTTCGTCGTGTGTAATTTTATTTTATTTTTGAAAGAAAATAATATGCGTTGAATTTTTATACAAACACAACGTGTATATTCGATTTATTTTTCTATTCCTAACAGCTATTTGATTTGTAAACAATGTATAGAATTAGCTGATCTATTATTAAACATATTTCTTTAAATTTTTTAAATAATTGTTGAAAATCATAATCGGAAGAAAATAATGGCTGTTCCTTAAAACAAACTGTTATTAGAAAGAAAAATATAAAATTTTTTAGTTAATACAAGGTACTGTGACGATAAAGATTTTTTGATCTGTGAATAGATTGCATATTTATTTACGAGTCCTAATGTACTCGAACTAAAAACGCAAGCTATCCTAAAATTGACCAAATAAATACTAATTGTATGATGCAGTAACCTGCAATCAGTTTGTTAAAGGAGAAGAAATATCAATGAATGTTCGCTTGTCCTTGATTTATAAATTTAACGAAACCTTTTAAATTTCTTATCTGCATTTATGAAATATATTTTAAGAAAATTGAATTTGCAAAAAAGGCCGTTTGTTTTTAAATTAACTTATTTGGTTATAAAATGCAACATAAATACACATGTATTCGGATATTCTTTTTGATATGTAGTACTTACTATTCTATATCAGCTTGAGAGTGCAGTGAAAATAAATTACATTATAAATTCGTCGACCTTTAACATGCAAGCTTCTTTAATGCTAAATTCAAACCAATTCAATTCTTAGTAGTATCGTTTAAAAGGACTAAAGAGCCTCAAAAATATTAGATTTTATAATTTTAAGTATTACATCTTCAAAAGTATACTGAATAATATGCAAAAATATATTTACTCTTCCATTATGAAACATTTGGGTTTTAGAAGCCCACGATTTAGGAATATTGTACCGATGAATCTAGATGTCATAATTTTCGAAATATTCCCCATGTTTTGAAACCAACGAAGGATAGAGTAGAAAAAAAAAGAGATATATATATATATATATATATATATATATATACATACATATATATATATATATATATATATATATATATATATATATATGTTGGAAAGACTTTTCTTTAGAAACAATGCGATGTGGAAACATGAAAGTTGGAAGAGAACATACAATTAACACGCATATTTGGAAACTTTGTTAAAATATTCGTAGAAGGATTAATGGGGTTGTTAACAAAATGTTAAAAAAATATTTTTATCTTATTTTATTTATCAAGCAGACTATCATTTGAAAATACTTGTTGTGGGGAATACAAACATATTTTTCTCGCAATTCTAAAATAAGGATTTTGCCCCATTATTACCGTAATAAAGAGTTTTGCTCCATTATTTCCGAAACTACTGAGCGAAATATTACGGAAAAAACAGAGTTGGTAAAACTAACTAAAAATTTATAGGAGATCTATAGCGATTATCCTAGATCTTACAATTTTTTATATATTCACTATGTTTTACGCTTGTGAAAGATCTAGAGTACATTTATATTGAAAAAAATAATATTTGCAAATAGTGTATTAAAAATTCAACATATTCTGTATATATAATATTAAAAACATATTGCGTGCAACTAACAATTATCTACATCAATTATACACTCCAACATGTCATTCAGTACTCTTGGCCGACGTTCGTATTTGTTTCAAGTAAGTATTTGTTACCTTCGTACAAGTTTCTGAAAGGGAAAACGATGTAATTATTTAAAAAAGAGTATTGAAACAATCTAATTGGTGAACTAAATATTTTTCTTGTCGTTTAGAATAATAAGCAAGTGGTATCTTCTTTTACTGCTTTATACTATTTTCTAAACTATGTAGTACCAACTGGTGGGACATATCGTACCTAAAAGTGGTATGCACTATGAATATATATCATTTGAGCAGCAGTGGCTTATAGCCAGCGATACTCACAGTGTTAATACGAATTTGATGATAGTATTCTTTCTAAAATCAATCGAGTTATTGAAACTTATTAATAAACACACTTAAATTCGTTACGATCAAAAAAAATATTATCACCCTGTGATTCGCATCATATGTACAAAAACGTTACAAAGGAAATATTTTTTATTAAAAATTTCCATTTATGAAACATTCTAAAAAATTTTATTTTTAATCCTAGTTAAATAGACATAAATACGATATTGCCTGCATGCTTTTGAAAACATTAATGTTTCTTATATCGTTCAATCACACTTTTCTTTGCACATTGGCCCAACTAGCGGGTTGTGGAGTTTTTATTATATCGTACCTAAACCTAAAAATACTTTTTTCTGATTTTTTTCGATTAAGATTTTCTTTGTCAGTTAATACATTTAAATTACACAATAATAGAAGTAGAGCTAATTTTTTTCTTCAGTTATTTTAACCCTGAGTTTATTAAAGTGCAACATCACTTCAGCCACCTAAATTAAAAATTACTTATGATTTTTCGTAGTTAAACAATTTATCGTCCAAACAGAAATTTTCATTTAAAATACTTTTGAGTACATTTACAAATTTTGTGTCTATGTAAAATAAAGTTAAATTCAATAGAACCCAAGCAGATTATTAAAATTCGACATCAGCCTACTAATATAGCTACAAAAATAAGTCAGGTATTTTGAGAATACTATTTTGGTACAAAACAGCAAATATTCAAAGAAGAACTTAACGTCTTTCTTGAAACAATTTTGAAAAAAATTACGTGTTTGATTTTTACGATTGTTTGTAAATTAATAAGTGTTTGCTTACAACCAAAAATTTCTAAAACACAATGAAAAATTTCTAACACACAATGAAAAATTTCTGACACACAGGCATTCATTTTTAATAATTTCGATAAAATTCGAAGTAAACTAGACGAAACGTTTTTAAGATATACTGGAGGCGAATGAAAGAAAAGCGTTTGAAATATTGCATCCTCATTGCTGCAAAACTACACCAGCCATAAGTTGGCCGACGATTGTTATTAAATAATGGGCTTATGGCGTTTTATTTTTGAGACGCTGAACTATTATTTGCAACCAAAAGCTAAAGTTTGATCATTAAATCCCTTTGGAAGTGGTAGTTGTAATGAATACAAAGCGACAGTTTTCGCATTATTCTGTCGGACATCGAATTAAATTATTTTAGGACACCAATATAATCATATCCAGACGTATAATACAAGGAAAAATGATTCAATTAACAAGTGTAAAAATTATTTTCTGGTCGATTGAAGAACTCGCGGGTTTGTCTTGCGAGGATATTCATAAATTCAACATTAAGTTTTTCTCGTGTTTTGGAATTAAAAAAATTAATCCTTTTATGACTAAATGTAACTAATGGGCGATTTAAATTTCCGCATCAGGTTTGACTGTTGAACTTAAGATTCGAAAGCAAGTTTTTATTTATTAGATAACTTATAATGTACATTCATTCATATGGTATGATATCGGAAAAGGAAATTAAATGGACATTTGTGTTCTATGACAAAATAGCGACTGACTTTACTTTATGAATTGCAAGAGTCTCCTTTTCATGGGTATAGTTACAGTAAAAGTAGTAAAACAGTGGTACTATACTACAAATAAATTTTGTGCAATCATAAATAAATTGAAATCGGATCAATTTTTTTTTACATGCTACTCACTTGTCTTGAATTGCCAGCTGTGAGCTTTAGATTCATCACCAATAATGAACAACTCGTCTCGGTCCAATTCTGGGCTTAGGCTTCTTCCAATGGCATTATCATTGAAGGTAATGTCCACAATCGCAACATTGAGCTGAGCAATGACATTGCGTAGCTTCTTGCACCAGTTACGCGATTACAAATATTTCCCAGCTCCGTTCAGTGAGCGGCCAGGAATTGAACCTAGGATTTCTTTCCATCCGATAGATTGGTTTTGGACTCAACACACCACGGTGGCGAAAGAGTTAGAAAGAAAATTAAAAATAACTTTCACCCAAAATTAGTATTCTAGTGAAAAATACTTCCCACATTTTGTAATGATATTAATTATAATTTCCTAGTTTTTATGTAGATATAATTATTCTCAGACTTGCAAGTAATGAAATAATAATTTACAAATTTAGTGAGCCATTGCCATATTTCGAAATGTAGAATCTCAATTCTTTTTTGTTACATAACCAGGTCAGTAAAAGTAATCACAAAATAAACTTCCGACAATATGCAATTAAAATGTTACAATTCAATGGCGACGCAATATTTAAACTTGTGACAATTACTATCAGACATAAAATAATTAGAAATGTTATTTCATTTCAATTTCAAAACTTAGACCAATTTATACACTAAAAAAATCAGAGTAACGTATTATATAAAGAATCTTAGTGGTTCATTCACTGAAGTATGGAAATTTCTTGACCAAGTTCTCTTCTGCTTAACGAAGTTAAACGTTCACGGAATTTTTTCGAGGTAATTAATTCTGGCTAACTTGTAATATGGAACACGTTTGCGTAACCCATTTAAGAATTGGAAATATATCAGGAAGCGAAGTCAAATATGTTGCTAACATATTTGACTTCGCGTGTATTTATATTAAACTTGTGAAAGAAAGTAAAACCAACGATATCTGCTGTAACTTTTCTTTTAACATAGTGAATTTATTGTATAACAGGAGAAAAAATGTTTTGTGTGGAAACATAAATAAAGAAACGGTAAAGACAAATGAGTTGCTATGCTGCGTGCAGTTACAAAACGTAAGTGTAGACTTGAGGTTATACGTATATATTTATAATTTCGTAGTAAAATTTTATTTTTGGCTGGGTTTATAAAGTAGTTATATCTTTGGGCCTATAAAGTATTAATCATTTCAGCAACGCATAATTTCCGCTGGGGGTATCTGATGGGGGTACCATATCAGTATACAAACGCAGTAAACGCGGTAAAAAATCAGTGATACAATATTATGCTAGAAAATTCATTAAATGTATATTGGATTAATTTTTATAATAGAACTTAATTTTTTTCTGTTAAAATATTGAAAAGTTTAGGCAAGGAAAAAAAATAAGAAAGCGAATAGAGTATTTGTAAACAAATATTAAATGTCAAAATATATTCCATTCCAATTCAAAACTTGAATGTTTCTTTTTACCAATTTAAAGAATTAGAAACTCAGTACATTGAACGAAAGTAAAAATTTAACAAAATTATAGTTTGTAGCGATTGCAGATATGCAAATATTAGTAGTCGTTTGTTACTAACTCATTTTGGAGTTCTTTAAGTGATCAATAATTGACTATATGTATGCTTTGTCATCATAGTGATGGAAAAGTTACAAATATCGGATGATGGAATCGATATGAACTCGAATGTGTCTTTACCTAAATTAACGGATCTGTACATAGAGCCAAATTTCATGAAGCAATTCTCTTTCCTTTGACAAAGTAATAAATATTTATATAAAATTATTAGCAGTATTAAGCAATGTCTGGGACATTAGCAGGAAAGTTGTAAATTATTTGGGTTAGTTATAAATTATGCTAAATAATATTTTTCAATGAAAGTTTGGTCGTGTTTGTTAAATTATTCAACCATTAGGACAACCTTAACAACTATATCTAAATCTGAAATGAATGAAAACCAACTGTAAATTGCCTAAAATTTATTTAACAGTCAAACTTTTTACGATAATTACTTTCCGTCTTTATCTACAAAATGCTTTCTTATCCATGTCCCCGCAATTTTATTTAAATAATTTTTATAGAAGTCAGATTTTAAACGGAATTAAAGTTATTAATTCTATGTTTCAACAATTGTAAACATAAAATATATAAGGAAGTTTGCTGAGGATTAAACCTATGTGCATGTACTCCTTATAAAACAAAATCAAATATTGCCAGTTGTAATTTTACGACGAAGCTAAACTATTAAATTGGGCTAAATAATATTATAATGGATTCTAATTTCAGAGTTAAATTATTTGAACGTGCCACGTAGACATTTGTTCATATTTTGGTAGTAGACACTTAAGAATGATTATACCCAAATACAGATGGAATCGATATGAACTTTAATGAACATTTAAGAATGGTTATACCCAAATACAGATGGAATCGATATGAACATGAATATACATTTAAGAATGGTTTTATCCAAAACATTGTAAAAATAAATAGACGAGTCGTTGTTTTTGAATTCTTGTCTAATTGAGTTCGTTGTTTTGGAACTTTTGCTTCATATTATAAATGTTTCTCTAATTTTTCAAGTCTAAGCAAACATAATAAGTACTTATTTTCTTAAATTACTTATACTGTCGGAATTTTTTAATATTTAATTAATGCATTTTGGATTTACTGGAAATATAAACACTGGATATATAAAACATGTATGTTAATTTATGAAACAGGGATTTCAATATCATATTCAATTCTTATTTTTTTATTTAACGAATTGGTACGCAAATTGATATAATTATTTTACTTTTGTATTTTTTTGCTTATTTCTAGGTACATAATTTTTCCAATACTTTCAACTCGACGGAGAACTTTAATTCGAAGGAGATTTCTTAGCAGTTAGAAATTCATTTTAGAAATAAATTAGTTCAATTAATTAATTAATTGGTTTAGTTATACTACGACGGTTTGAGAATTTTCTGTTCGAAACTAAATTAACGGTTATTTACATAAATTTATTAGCCAATATCCAATTTAAGGAAAATATTAAAATTCAGATTTGTAAGTTCTCTTTCTTTAAAACTCCCAAAATAACAGGGTTGGCTTTAAAGGATACTAATAAATTCAACTTAAAGCTGTTCTTGTATTTTGAAACAAAAGCTTTTAATCAGAGTATGATGAAAACGAGCTAATGAGTCACTTAAACTTTAGCATTTAGTTTGAGTCTGTTCCTTTTATGTGTTAAGGTTTGAAACTAAATTTCAGAATTATTACGTAACTTATCATGTAATTTCTACCATATCGGTTGATATTAGAGGAAGAAATTAAATACGCATTGGCGTTTAGTAATAAAATATGGATTAAAATTACCTTATGAATGCTGAAGGTTTCCAATTCATAATTATAGTCTCTTATAGAAAAAGTAGCAGAGTGGTTATATATAAAAAATAATTGTTTGGAATCACAAATTTTAATCAGATAAAATTTTTTTTACATGCTACTCATATATCTTGAGATGTAGATTCATTATCAATCATCGACAAACTGTCTCAGTTCATTGCTGGATATAAGCCTCTCTCACAACCCTTATCATTAACGTAATGCCTACAATACCTGCGTTTAGTAAGCGGCTTAGTGATCGCGTAGCTTTTCGTGGCAGCGCTGTGCTGCTATCCTTTACTAGTCTGTGGCAATTTAGCTACACGATTATAAATATACCCTAGCCCCGCTAGACCAGCGCCTGGAATTCGAACCTAGGAACCCGAGGAAATCGATGAACTGGTTATCGACTCAACATATTACGGTGACGATATATTTGGATTAGAAACTGACAAATAACTGTTATCTGAAATTATTATTTAAGTGATAAAATTATGATGATAGTGATAATTATTTTATTTTAATTTTTTATGTTAATATAACTTTTTCGGATTGGTAAATGGAGTATAGTTTTTACAATTATTTCACACTTTGGTGAGGCATAACTATGTTTCGAAATGTTTTTCACTACCTAGCCATGCCAGTAAAAATAAGGTCGAAAGAACCTTCATCGGACTGGTAATTAAAAAAATGTGATCCAATAACGACAAAAAATTTTAAATGTGGTAATTATTCTCAGATATAAAAATAACGAGAAATATTATTTCAACTTTCAATCTTAGTCCAAGTTTCACAATGAAATTGAAGGTAACATGTTACAAGAAAAATGTTATTCTTCCAACGCCTGCCACATTTCCGGTCGTAGCAAGATTTTCCAAAATATTTTTTCATGTTGGCAAAAGGAGCAAAAAATTTTCGATATTCTGAAGTTGCGATATAAAATTATAATATATTATGATTTACTAAAGTTGTCTTAATACATAAAAGTACTTAGAAAATTTCCTTCTGCTATAATAAATTATTAATTTACCGAAGATTTTTATTTCCTGATAATTAGTTCTGGCTTACTTATAATATGAAGTATATTTCGACGATATAAGCCAGGAAAAAATTAACAGCTGTTGCATCTGTGAAAAAAACTACCAAACATCGTAATTTATTTGATTCATATCAAAAACTCAAATTTAAATATTTTATCAATTTCAATACTCGTATACTGAAAGTAAAAACTGAAAAATCTCATTGCTCAAAAGTAAAAATTCAAAGAAATCTTACAGTTGACGATTGCAACCATGCCTATATCAGAGTTGCTGGTTTGTCGAGAGTTCCTAAGTCATTAAGATGTTTTTTAAGTAAACAATATCGGACTATATATATGCTTTGACACTGCGGCGATGGAAAAATGATATAGAACTAACGATGGGGGGAATACGGAAAATACCTTAAAATAATTTAAATGAAAGTTGAATAAATTTTGTGAGACAATTTTCTTTGCTTCGACGGAGTAATAAATAATCACATAAAGTGATTACAACACTAATTAGTAAGAAAGCCTTCAATTATTTGGTAAAGTTTGAAATTTAGCTGATAGAATATTTTTGAATCAAAGTTTGGTCCCTTGCTGTAATTATTGAAACAAAAGGAGAAAGGAAAGAATTATATCTAAAGCTCCAATTAATGAATACCAACTGTAGATTGTGTAAAGTTTATTTAACAGACTAAGTTTGTGCGTTAATTACCTTCCATCGTTATCTGCAAAATGTTTTGTTATTTACGTCTTCATGCCTTTACTTTACATTAATTTTTATTGGAGTCATATTTTAAACAGTATAAACACATTTGCAATAAAGTTTGCATAGGTGGGTGGATATTTCTAGTACAGCAATTTGACAATAAAGTTGAAAACGATATTAGGATAAATAATATTGAAAATTAAACTTTTTTCGAAAATCAGTACTTGCAATTATTTGATTAGACCTCAATTCAGCTATTTCGGAAATAATGTGTAACACCACGAGTAATTAAACCCAAATACGTATCAAATTTGGAATTTGATACTATTTAATATAAATTATAATAATAAGTAGCCGAGTCAGTTTTTTTCTAAGTTTTTTTCAATATATAAACAATTCATAATAACGTAAATATTAGACTTGAGTTTACTTAAATTTATTACATACTATATTAAATTTTTATATACATATATTACTAGTATATAAGTGGCGATAAGACGTTATATCTCTTCCTTATATGGATTTCACAATGATTATGTTCAATAATACCTACATGAAAATAGAAAAAATACCGAATGAAATATCCTTTTACTTGACTTGGAGCCTTTGTGTAATTGGAAACCAAATACTCAAAGCTTGGGTTATATTAATAACTTATGCGTCACCAAAATAACTGGAATAATACAAATGAACTCGCCTGTGTTTTGTGAATATTTAATGAAGAAATATATATATACTATTTCATTAAGAAATATATAAACTAAATAATAATACGGTATTCAGAGAATCAAATAACAACCTCATAAGTTTATTTGCTCATTTTCTTATTATTTACTAATTAATGGCAGACTATCCTTTCAATACATTCCACTCGACAGAGATCTTTAATCGGACGTAGATGTTTTAGCAGTTGGAAATTCATTTTCGAATGAAATTATTTCTCATGATAATAAAGAATTTAAAGAATTAATTTTGAACACAAAATGAGATCCTTATTAAAAAACTAAAACACGTTTCTGTTTTTTAAATGTCTCATTTCTAACAATTATTAAAGATGTATGGTTGTTCTACGTATTTTAATACTGTCAGTTCCGTTAAAGAGCAGTTAATGGTGATCTCTCTCCATATTCGATGCATCGTCTAGCGGAAACACTATTTAATTCAAATTTAAAGAAGCACACTCAATTGTTAAATAAGTTTACCAATTAATAGAAAATTTCTGTTTTTATATAGACTGATTTAAAGTTTTCTTTTTTTCAATGGATACATAATGATAAGTTTATTATTTGAAAATGCTAAAGCGATCGTTCGAACAAAGAGACAGCATGGCGAGGGTAATTTTCTTTGAAACTAAGTTTTGTATAGTGATAATTTACATTAATTTTGTAAGTATAAGCGCACTACGGTATAGGTATGAAAAAATTGGCGGTATGGCTGATCTTCCGGATGGTGGATAGTTTATATATATATATATATATATATATATATATATATCCCTTTTTCACATAAACAACTCATTTTATGGCATTTTCTATTTATTTATTAAATGTTTACGCAACTTTACGCATAATTTATATCTTTTCAGTATATATTTAAGTCTAAAATATTTAATTGTAGTATAGATGTTATAACCCTAAAATATAGACGCTTTATTCAACCCTGCGAAATTTAGTTTTACAAACAATTTAAAACTGTTATCAAATTGAGCCCATTTAATAGAACAGCAAAATTAATTTTCGTAAATATTTTATGAAAATACATTCAATTATTTATCATCAACTATTAACTCTGGCATTCCCTATCATGACCCTACGTTGGACAATTGACATTCTTGAGATTGATATGCCGCAAAAATCACACAATGTAAAAAAACTACTATTGCAACAAATTTGCCCCGGTTGGATCTTTAAATTATATACACTTATTAAAAAGAGTTTTTTAGTGGTGAAAATTGTCAACTAAGTTGTTTTGTTTACTTTTTTATATCTTTTACGATCATCACCATTTTGATTTATTTAACAAAATCGAAATAATAATGAATATCTAGTTTATTAAATACCCATATTTTTATCATGTCTTATTTTTGCAGTAAATTACATCTGTTTATGTGCACAAACATTAACTAATATTCCACCCTTTTGTATGGTATACTTATGCACCTCAGCAATTGTTATAAATGTTAAATCAACCATTGAATAAAACATGTACTCCAGTGGACTTTATATTATTTTTATGACTATTATCTTCATGTGGATTCACAAAGAATTCACAGCCACATTAGCCCATTCTACTGCTACAGAAACTTGAAAACGCGATTTATACGATTGCGACAACTTCTCTATCTTTGCGAAGTCTTGGAATCTTACTGTAAATTCCTTTCTAAAATCTGACATTGAATTTAAAATACTGTAATATGTATTTCAGAATATTTTTGATATTCAAAAATTGCTGAAAAGTAAATAAATTATTGACATGCAAAGTCTTTTTCAAAGATATCCACCTTGCATTGAATAAAAGAAATACCTTATATCAGACCACATAATAATTTCCCAATTTGTTGCAGCACGGTATGGAGCAAAGTTAATCATTTCAGAATATTTTTTAAGAAAGCTACAGCTAGTATATTGCAGTATGTGGCGTTCGTTTTCAAGGAACTCCAAATGATTTCTTGCTTCTTATGTATCAAAGTTTTTTAAGAAGCATGTACTTCTTCTTTTATTTGTTAAAACTTTTCAGTTGTTTGACCTTTATTTAGCCAAGGAACGTTTCTGTATTACAATAAATTACAATGCATTGAATGGCACTTCTATACAAACTTATAGAAATATCTGTGCTAAAGTGTAGAACAAGACCTCATAATATTAATCAACTTAATCGAGTTTTCTATTACTTTTTTAAAGAGGCATTAAATTATCCACATCGTGTTACCTAGTGAATTATGCACTGAAAAATTAGTAGTCCAGCATTTTTGTCCTTGATTCTCTTTACCAGTTCTTTTTCTTCACCGATCGTTGCCGGAAATCTTTACAATTTTTTTTCTGCAAACTATTAAAGCCGAAGTTTATTATAAGAAGCTAGATATTCTTGGAGTTTTTCTAGACGAATTTCACTACACAGATAATTTTTTTATGGAACTACTGATGAGTTGTTTTGTGATATCGCTTTAAATTTATATTTTAAACAATAGCGACAGTTTTATTCCATACTAGAAAAACTTGAACAGTTCTAGGCTTTTCAGGTGGCGTAAAATTATATTTTTCAATCCATCTAATCAAAAAATTCCTATTTTCATTATCAGGTTTACATTTTTAGTACCCATACCCGTGTGAATAAAAATGTTTTCAGTCTCGAAAATAACAAAACAAATTAATAAAGGTTGCATACGAGATGGCCACAATTACTGACGAAGTGGCAATAAAATTTGTCAAATTTATTTAGATTCATTCTTTATAAAAATACCACTGCTCGGAACAACGCGCATGTCGACCGCACCGCAAAGGAGTTGCTTCCGTGTCAAAGCTCATGCCGAGGCTGCGCAAAGAAGCAGCTTCCGTGTCAAAAGCTGTCGCCGCCAAGTACACCCGCCCGCAAGGTAAAATTGTCGTTTCATAAAGTGGCGATAAGCTTTCGTTAAAGTTAAAAGCCTTAAAATTGTGTTAAAATGAATATGCCTGCTCCGGTTAAAAGAGGCTTCACGGGTTGTCAGATTTCGAAGATCAATTCATAAAATTTCCTTTTTTTATTAAATAAAATTGTTTTTTTGCTCTTGGTTTTGCAGAGCTTTTATATGCTGTGCCGGTCGGCTAACGTGCATAAAATGCTGTGCCGGCTAGCGTGTTCCCTCTCATCAGCGGATCTCTTGCGTTACAAAACATAGCAAATATGTGTATAATCTACTTAATACTTGTAACTAACTTGTATCAAACTAGAAAAAATTATAAGGGAGCTTAAAATAATTTTTATCTACAGAAAAATATACCTGAAATGTTGAGCTCGGGACTTGAAATATAAATCGCTGAAAATCTTTTTTGGAACACAAAATCGCTTGCCCTGACAGTTAATTTAAATGAGTTGACAAAGACATTTAGAGTTGAATTATGAACAACCTAAACTGGTAATACTATAATTTTATATATTTATATATATATATATATATATATATATATATATATATATATATACATACATACGTGTGTATACTTTAGTACACATATTCGAAAAATCGCAATATAAAATGCCAGGTATCAGTAAACAGTCATATAGATAAAAATTTTTGACGATTTGAAAATATTTGCTTTGGAAACCTCTGTATTAGCTATATTTATTGATTAAGAAATTGTGACCATAAGAATAAACAAAGAATTTTATTCTTCTCAATAATACTAAACTGTATGATGCTACATGTTATTATCTTGTTTTGTTCTATATGATTCAGTACCACATAAATTAATAAAATATCAGAAATGTAAAACTTTGTGAAAAGCGCTATCAAATCTGTACCTTGTTTTTAGCAGATAATATTTGATTTATAATGTAGAAATATGTAGATTAGAATATTCATCCCGCGTCCGATGGTCAATTGTGATAAATTTGATTTTAAGTCATCTAATAATTAATATAATTTGGTTCATGGAAAAATAAACGTTAGTGATAATTCATGGAAAAATAAACGTCTTGTAAAGTCTCGAAATCGATAAAATCTAGTTTTTTATTCACAGAATAAGGAATCTGTACTGTAAAGCCCTATATAATTAACCAAAACATTTATACGGTAATTGAAACTTAATAATGTACTTTTCTTATATTATGCTAGATGGTTCTTTGAAAATATACTTGACAAAAAATATATATGCAATTTAATGTGTTTTTTTATCTTTTGCAGAGAACAAGCATTTGGTTTATTCTAGCCATTTGAAATGGCAAGGAAGAGAAATTTCTTAAGTGATTTTTTCGATATATTTATAGGGCACTTGAAAATATGTTTCGCTACAAAAAAAGGATTTTGTTTTTATTACCTGTATGAAATTCTTACTACCACTACGTAAAAATTGGTTGCTAGCAATATTATATGAAAATTCTCAATTATTTTGATTACATATGTTGAAAGAAATATTTTATTTATTTATTGAAAGAATAATTTCGAAATAATTCATAGGATATTTAGCAATAATATTTTTATTTATCATTAAACCGCTTATTGTATGTAACCAATGTCGTTGCCAATTTTACCTGTCATTTTGACAGCGTATTTAGATATTCACGCGAATATATAAGTTTTCTAAGTTTATATTCACTGTTTTCCCCTTGTAAACGTAGCTTATATTTTAATCTAGGATGTATATTATCTGTACATTTATCGGATTATATAAGCGTGAAAGAAAATAAATAAAATAGATGATAATTTTATTAAATTGGGATTTCAAAAAAGGTGATATTTTGATTTTGATCATAAGTATTCACACGAGTACAAGGTTAATCTTTGTGACAGTGAAATTTTAAAATAACGTGCAAATACGGTAAAATATCTTCCCGTTTTGTGAATATAAGAATGAATCCACATTTTAGGTTTACTTTGAATAGTAAAAGCTTATATTTCTTCATTTATTTTATGGGAAAAAGAGAGTTTCCGATATTAGCAATTTTTTTATTTCAATAAACGTCAAAAATTTAAACAAAAACAGCCCAAATGCTTGTAAGGACACGAGTGAAGTAGAAATTCATAGAAGCTTATATCTCTTGAAATTGTCAACGCATTTTTTATAATTTGAAGCAAAATTGTTTGAGATAACTAATATTTTTCTATTTTAAAATATTAATCGAATTCTAGTAAGAGAATTTTCTTACATTTTTCGTAGCCGAACTGGAAAAAATAGAGCGGGGAGGTAAATTGCTTATCGATTTTAAGCTTAATGTTTTATAATTTAACCGGACCGTCCTTTGATTTTAAAAGATCAATTGTACTTCACTCGAAGGCATGAAAAAAATTCGTTCCTGCATGCGGTGAAAATATTATTTTAGATTTTCCTATGAAATGTTTACTTATAAAACTTAATGCATATAGATTTAAAACCATAAAAAAGGCAGACATATGATCGATGGACAAACATTATGAATTCATAAGGTTTTTAAATTTATAATCAAAAAAATCTTAGAAAATTCAAAGTATCACACAATCCTTTTGATTGAAGTTACTTTTAATTTGATTATGCCTTAGTTAATCTATTAGTTATATGTTATATTATATATTTATATTAATCTCTATTTAATAGTATAAACTAAATAAAATTAAAATAATATCTGCCTTCTAATAGTCTCTATCTAAATAGTCGTTTAAATCAGGTCAAGTACCTAAAACACGCGGTACGATAAGGCTCCGGGCTGCTTTTTAGTTTAATCCTTGATACCCCATATTTTTAAATATTTGTAATATGAAGATTGGATTTTATGCACTATAAAAAAGACCTAAATGTGTAAACAAATACGCATACAATTAAACTTAAAAATTAAAGATAAACTTGAAATATGCAAAATAAAGTGAAAGAAAATAATAGTTTTTATAGCCTTTTTTAAACATATTTACTCTAGTAAATTGCTCTAAATTTTCCGTCGTAAAATTGTGTTCCATTATTTAAATAGTTTATTTTAAGGTAAAAAATATTGTTCTTCGTTCACCAATTTCACAAAGTAATAACTGAATGTAGATGCTGCATTTGGGGGTATCGTCTCAGGCGAAACCTCCGATATCATTAACAAAACTATTAATTTAATTCAGAGGCCTGGGTTGTTGCATACATTTTGAAATTTTTCCTTAAAATCATCTGGGGACACATTGAGAAATGCAAGAGTTTTTAAATGCTTCCTTGCAGTTTCGAATTTCAACAAAATTTGCGTTATCGAGACCATTTACCGCGTCTTTTTGAGTATAAGAGTTTTGATTGTAGAATAGTACTGATTAGAGCTACCCCTTACATTGAGTAACAGTCCGTTTAGGTGTCAAAGTTGGGACAGCAAACTTTTGTTATTACTCCTTTATGCAAAACGGTAGATTTGAGGAATATTCTCTTTGTTGTCGAAATGAAGTCATTTACATTTCCAAAAGTGCTTCATACTTTTTTGACTAAACGAAACAGATGCCGTGTCGTATACAGAAACTTTGTGAATCATACTCGTTTCCTTTCTAAAAAAAACTGGGGAAGGCACGCGACGACCGGACACTTGAGTGTCATTCTATCTTTCTGCCTAATAATATGGTATATTTTCAGCAGAATGTTTCAACCAATACTCGGGTATATAAATGCACACAGAGTTACGTATAAGTAAACAATTTTTATCTTCACTAATAATTAGTTCAATAATTTATAATCAAATCAAATGGGTATTTTTTGGAGTGCAGTTTTATATTATTAGTATCTTAAACCATTATCGTATGTTAAGCTAAAGTAAAGTGCAAAACTATATTAAATTCACTTTAATCACTTTCAAATTAATAACTAACTTGCAGCTATAATAAACTTCTCAAAGTTTTTTTTTTATATTTTTAGATTATTAAATAAACTACATAAGCGATAAACACACCCGAAAAATTAATCAATTAAATGAATGTAGGCAATATTGACGTGAGCTCTCCTGCTCTTCAAAAGTTAATTAAATTAAATCCTGACACCGAAAGTAGACACAGATTTATTGCACAAAAGTGTTATTTTTATTTTATATTATTTATCTCTAGAACGAAAAAGGTTTTCAACACAGCTACTTTCATTGAATTTACACCGTTACATAACTAAATTAGCTTTCCTGATTTCCGATACAAGCATAATACTAGAATCGGATGCTTTGTGACATTGTCAAGGCTGGTAACCTCACCGTTTCAGAAAAATGACGTAGACACTTCCATAAATACATCAAGAAATGTCTTAAATAGAATGATAAAAAATGTTTGGTTTCTATTTAACTTATTCTTCTAACTTCCACCCTGCACTAGGTATGAAATAAAAAACAATCTATGACTTCATTCGTCTCCTCTAAAATATGTATGTACATAAATATTTCTTAGTATTAACTACTGATATCTCTATAAATATCTTATCAAAAATTTAAAAAAGATAGTTTGGATTCTATATAACTTTTTCTTTCTATTAATTTCTTCATCGATACATGAAACTATATCGAGCGATATTGTGAAAATAGGTAGGATCCGAATAGGAGATCAGTATTATACTTAATCAAAATAAAATTGGGCTAGGTTTTAAAATTATCCCACAAAATATTTCATTCCGAATAATTTAAATAGGCTAATTCGTTATAGTTTCATACTTTATTAAACGAACGTGATAATAAACATAAAACCAAAACCAAAATATTATTTAGAAATTATTGGATTGTAATAAAATATCTTAAGATTTTAATCTGAAGCTGAAGGTTGTCTCAGCAAAAATCTGATAAATTCCGTAGTTTTTCTGTCCTGCTATAGCAAATTAGTAAGAATTATAACAAAGGTAATATTAATATTTAAGGTAATATTAATATTTAATATCAAAGGTATATTAATATTCTATCAATTGATATTTTCGGGACCATTAATACACAATTTTGGTTTCGGATATTATTTTTAATATCATCGTTGCTATGGGTGAAGAGATATTTATATTTCAACTATAAATATGTCTTCATCACTAACTATATAACTTATCGAATATTAGTTTTGAATTACTTAATAAAAATATCAAAAAAAATATTCGAATCTAGTTACTATTAGTTTTAAAAAAAATATAAAACCAGCTTGAAGATTTACAAAGAAATAAAAGCAACATACATTCGTAATTGAACTTTTTAGTTATGTTTTTGAATTAAACTCACGATGACGCCGTAAAAGCTTTTGAGAGAAAAGCAAATTTGTATATTCTTCGTGACGTTACTCATGTTAGCTTCTAACGAAATTTCCTCTTACCGTCTGTGATAATACTAGCACAGCTTAATGTTAGGCTTCTGTCGTTTACATCTTATCCACAAAATGTTCCATAAAAGGTAACGGTTTTAATTATTTTTCTTGAAAATTTGGTACGCTGTGCCATGAATATTCTCTTATAAACTGAATCGTAAATAGACGTTGATTGTTAGTGGTCTTATTATATAATGTAAACTTTCAGGAGTCAATACAAATTTAACTTCCTCTTCTTTTGGTAATCAATACAAATGGTATGTTATCGACTCATACAGATCAAATATTTAATAAGACCAAACTTCTAGTAAGATGTTTCATAGCGATAGATTAAATATTAATTTGATTTTAATTTTTTATTGCAATACTTCTTTGTATCTTTAGAAGAAAGAATAATAAGTGCGAGCATCTTTATACGAGTAAAACTCATGCAATCAAAAGAAAAATTTCACAATTTTCGTAAATGATATCGATAGTAAGGTAAACATTTTTTGCTTTCCTCTGTCCCGAAAAAAAGAAAGATTTTTCCAGTTGTCAGAAATATTATAATTATTATTAAAAATTTAAACCTGACAAGGAGCTTTACGTGAGTGATTGTTTAGTGGTAAGCTTTAGTCGAAGATCCGCTTTAATAGGAATAAAGTAGGAATATATTCTTAAGGGAAGAGTTCAGTGTCAACTTAAATACGTTATAAGTTTTCTAAATAAATGAATTTTGCTAGATAAATGTAATTCGCAAATAACTTTTCAAAGGTTTTGCATTGAATGAACACTTTATTTATTTAACAAATCTTGAGATTGTTTTGAAGTGATTTTCTACCTTTGTTTTTGTTCTTTGCTTTAGTTTCAATTATTTCAAAGCTTAATATTTCAGAGTCAAGTGAGGTCAAAAACTCATAATTCAGATTTTTAAAATACAATAAATTTTCAAAATAAAGAAGGCCTTTGCTATTTCACATCTCCAAAGGGAAGAAATAAAAGTTTCATTACCATTCACATGTCAATCTGTTTATTTGGACCGTTTTTAGGTACTATTCCACTTAGAAACTACACTATTTCCAGAAATATGGTGAAATTCTGCAACATTTTCGAAACTTGTGAAAATAGTACAATTTCTAGAAACTTAACAGTTTTAGGTTTTTAAAAAAGGTATAGAATCATGCTCCATCTTCGTGATGATTGTATGTTTGCAAGAACAAGACATTAGAAAAATATTTTTATGGTGAAAAATAACATTAATATAAAAAAATAATTTAAAAGAAATATCCCAGATATGTAAACTTTTATGTATATCAAAATGCTAACCGAACCCTCAGAGTACGAGTTCTGCTCACCCCTAAAAGTTTCATTTGGATAAAGGACATCGAATTATACCGGAATTTTCCATTTGCAGAGTTCCTTACATTAAAATGGAAAGTGGAAATATCATAAGTTAAGTCAAATTTCTGCCTGTCTGTATGTCTGTCATAGTCGATTGTTTAAAAAACCATGCGATGCATAAAATTTTAAATTTGGTGTAATAAAACTTGTTATTAACGTACATATTTTGTACTAGCTAACAGTTTTAAGATATTCATACAAGAATTAAAAAAGGAACACAATTTTGTCATGTTATATATCAGGCGGGATATCATTTGCAAGGGCTTGTCAGGAGGAATAAAAAATTATTTTCTTCATAACTTTCAATTACATATTATTATATCCGAGACTAATCAACAAACAATCATAAAACAACCGGGTTGGTGAACTCTAACTAAAATATTACAGTAAACGGGTTAGATTAGATGTTATCTTTTTTTAAAAATATACCGTTTCTTTACGCGTGTGCAAGATGTAGTAGACGATATACAAATACTGTAAAACATTAATATTTGTATATAGTTTAATAGAGATACTATAAACACTTAAATATTTGCAAGTACTTAAAGTTGAATGGAATCCTCGTAGTGCGGTTTTACTATGAATAATAATACAGATATTGCTATTTCATAATATTTCATAAGAATGATCGAATCGTAAACTGGTCCATTAGCTTCAAGATATAAAACATATTTTCTGAGGTATTACTTGGCACGCACCCGCCTGGATTTTCGATATTTTTGAAGATTTTCCCTTGTTCTGACGAGACTCTAACAATACATCTCTCTATAAATAATGCAAACATTTTTCCGTCTGCAAATTTTATCACTCAGTACCTATGACCAAGTAAGGCGGAACTCGTTGTGCAAGGCTTAAGTTTTTTACAATTTTAATTTAAATAGTTTTGCTATTAGATCATACCTCTCCGTCAAACTTTAACCAGCAATTCACTAATTTAATAAATATTTTCCACATAATAATATTACGTATAATTTTTTTGTAAGTAAATTTACTTAGTAATGTACATGCAACATAAGCAAACGCATCTAGCCATTGCAATGTAATCATCGCGATTATTTAAAAAATGTCTACAGCACTATTCGAACTACATTTTAAATATTTTTTACTTCAAATTTATGCCAATTTTGAGCTCTGTATTACACTAACACAACTTTTACGAAAAATAGGTGAAAAAGCTACCCATACCATAAAACCTCTTTTCTTGCTGGATTTTATTTTTAAATTTTAATATTATGTACTCTTAGGCAAGCATTTTTTAAAAAATAATTCAGAACAAATTTTGATTGTAAAAATTTATTAAAAAATACAAAGATAATAACAATGAAATTTTTTTTAATTTTAAAAAATCAGCGAAAACTGATAATTTAAACCGATGAAAATGGGCATAGAAAAATAGAAATGGTACAATGTAATTATCAAGATACTCAATCGTTTCCAAATAAATAATAAAATATAAAAGAGAGCGTAGTTTCTTAATACATCATCTTCACGAAAGTTGAGCACAGCCTTGAACATTTTTCAGTGTCGTGTCCCAAGAATAATATGTACATTTTGTTTTTTGTAATCAAATAACAAATTACATTAAGATAAGTATCTTTCTCAATACAAATCTTACAACTCGTAAACTAAGGCGACGTAACTGCCACGAGAGTACTTTCAGAAATCCCAAACGTGTTTGTTTGCATGAGCGTCCATATCTACGTTGACGTAATCCAATTTCACTCCCTCAGTCTCAACTTTGGCTTTTTGTTTAATATTCTCTTAAACACTCAATACGTCTACAAAAACACGGTTTTCGTTTCAAATCTTGTTTTTGTTAGTCATCGTCTCTATTCAATGTCGCTAGATATATGACTTTAGGAAGCCCCGGTTACTTAGTAATAAACTGAATATCTTTTTGAATAAAATAGCTAGTGTATGTATAATTTTAGCAAGTGAATATTTAAAACTATTTTCATTGTAAAATTTGCCGGTTGTTATTGTATAATGCTTATTTTGTTTACTGAACTAGGAACTACATGTGGGAAAAAGAATTTTCTGACCAATTACAATTCTGAAACCCAAAAGACAATGTTCAATGTCATTGGCTTTAAAGTTAGAAGACAATAAGCTGTGGCTACTGAACCTTAATTTATTACATACTTTTTTTTTTAAAAAGATACGAAAATGAAAGAAAAATGGGCGATGATTTCCAAATTATAAAATTGACTGTGGTCAAATTTCATACCAATATGAAAATTAGAAGAATTGCAATATTGTCATATTGACCGGCTATAATAATACGTGTAAATAAAGAGCAGAGTTTAAATAAATATATTTAAACTATAGCATTACTACATTGATGAAAATGAAATCTTTGGTTTCTAAGACAAGAAAATTAAAAAAGTCGACTCCCTAAATATACATATATATAGATACAATATTATGCGATACGTATAAAACATGACACGTTTCCGAAAATTATCCACGATCAGCTAAGTTGAAAAGTCCAGCTTAACATTTGGTAAACTTGACTGTGGTCAAAATTTACTTATTCGTTTACATAAACATGCTTGTATACATAAACATGCATAAACATGCATGTAAATGAATAAGTCATGCTGACTTATTCACTTTCATAAACGGTTATACCTCTATACTTGCCTCATTTGAGAATTTAAACCAATACATGTCGGTTAGGAGGGTGGCCATAATTTATCCCAAGAGATACAATAATATTACTTATTTATTTACGTATTTGTTTAATACGTATGTATCTTAAAAAAGAGATTCTTTTGAGATCGTCCACGTGTCTATATGAGATCTGTTCATTTCTTCGCTTATCATTTCAGTTTTCTCAGAAACTCTTTGACGTGGTATTGTTTTTTTTAATGTTATAATATTTTTATTATATCAAATATATTTATTAGTTTAAAGAGTCAAGAGTAAGTTGAAAGGATTCCAAACCTTTTTTTTTAATTTTGTGAATGATTTTTCTGGGTATATTTTTGAAAATATAATAGAAAATAACCACTCTTACATCAAATAAGCTGATAAAGTCAAAACCAAGTTAACTTAAAATTGCAGGAAACGTGTAGGAATGGTTTTACACGTAATTTTGAAAAATTCCGATAATTAGGAATATGTAAGAAAAATTAAGCAATGTATTGAAACGGTGAAAAATAATATTAGTATCTATATAGTTTAATAGAAATATTATATGCCCTTAAATCCTTTTATGTATCTAAATATATGGGAAACCTACATAGTGTAAGTTAAGAGATTGTTATAGCTAATATTATCGTGTGAATTATAGCAGATTGGTCACAAAGAGAACAGTATTTTTGAACAGGTAAGAATAGAGGTATTAGATAGGATATTTGACTGATGTCGATATTTCTTGTAAAAATGTTTTAGAATTGTAGAGTAGGTTTGAAAAAGCCTCGGGATGAAAAAAAGTAATATATATAAAGAACAATTCATCAAAACTTTTCTCATTAAATAAAAAAAGTTATTATGAATTTAGTTTCCACACAAAAAAAATAGAAAATTATAATACGCAATATATAACTTAATCGCAATATTTAACAAGATGCTAAAAATATTTAATAAACTCCCTTATAATGAATACTAAATACGGGCAAGTGATGTCATAATCCAGTCTTGTTTTGTATGGGGCGTTTTCGCGCAAATCGTAGTTTGTCAGCTTTTAAATCGTTATAACTTTATAATGAAAAGTCCAAGGCACGATATTTTTATTTTAATCGTTTTTAATGTTATTACTTATTCTATTCTAGTTATAAAAAAATATAGTCAAGTACCCTATTATGTAGCATTATTTTGTCTCGTTAGTTATTGACTATCATATTTATTTTTTACTTGTCTAGTTTACACTCACTGAAACCTCAATTTTATTTAAATAATGTTCCTACAGACCATACGTTATATAAGGCAACTCCGCTTTCTTCGTTTTGGTACTCTAAGTTACTTTCAAATACTTTTTATCTGTACATGAATTAGAAAGGATAACGACTGAAAGCGTAAAATGTAGAATTAACTTTGTTTGCTATGCTTTAGTGTGTGCACAAGGATAAATTTTACCTAAGTAAGTTTGACGTTTGTCATATGGGTTATTTGTAATATCAGCTTATTATTTCTACATTTTTTTACTACAAGCAATTTAATTGAAAGCTGTAAAGTTGTTCCATTGTAGTTTATTCGATTTGTATGTTAAAAAAATTCAGAATTCGTAGGTACTGAAATCAATGAGCAAAGCATAATATTTAAAACATGTACTAAAAGACTTTGTAAATTTGTTTTTTCCAAAAAATACATAGGTAAAAAATACTTAGGTAAAATGTAATAACCAATGCTTTAAAAGATTGCCCAAGGTTTCATTACAATAATTTCATAATTTTAAACATTGAATTTTTTTGACTTTTGTGTTACAATATTTGTTGTGTATATAATATATATATATATATATATATATATATATATATATATATATATATATATATATATATATATATATATATTAAGTGATTGTAACCTTGTATTTTCATTCTAATTTATTTACTTAATTGTTCCAGCTAGCGCAGCTAAAGGACGCCCATTCTTACGGTAAGTAAAAATGTATACTCCTTGACAGATAATTCTCGAAACTAAAGAAATCAATACAAACTACAGACTTACAAACTACAAAATTGTTGTTTATATGTTTTCCGTGACTTGAGACACTATTATTTGGAAGCTTTAGCTTCAGCTATTTAAGCGTTTTGAAACTAGTTGAAAACCAAATTTATACAATCTTCATTCTGTTGACTATCGATGCAAAGTCAAATACTCTTCAGATAATTGCTTCAAACATAGTAATAACTACAGAGTTATTCTCAAATTTGAAGCAATTACCTGAAGAATATTTGACCTTGCGTCGATAGTCAACAGAATGAAGATTGTATAAATTTGGTTTTTGAATTAGTTTCAAAACGCAATGCAAAATTTCATGCATTTAACCATGAAGATGTCGAAATTGTGAGTCTGCAACAGACGTAATGGCGGATTTAATGATGGTGGATTTAATCCATTGCCACATTTTACGAATATTAATTTGCTTCTACGTTTTATGTTTTGAAATAAATTAAATCGAGAAAAAATACGTTAAAGGTACATCTCATACTCTTGCGCCTCTCGTACTAAATTATATATATATATATATATATATATACATACACTTAAGAACTAACAATCGTGGAGTAGATAATAACAATTACCAATAGCACACAGTAGTTCTAAAATAAACATATATTCAGCAGCGCATTCTTTGAAACACTTTAAAATATCAATGTGAAAAAAAATATTTAAGAAATTTCTAACTGAAATCTAAAAATGTAGTTATCGCAACATTATATTTCAGATATTGAGATATTGAGTGTTTCAAAAATTGAGTAATTTCACAGAAAATATTGGCCAACTATAAAATCATGATTCTAAACAGTGGAATAAATTAAAAGTGGCGAGATGTAAATTTATAAATTTACATTTAATTTGCAATTTTAAATTAAACTAAATGTAACAGTTGCTACATAAATTATACATAATAGCTCTTGAAATCAAAAGGAACTTGTAAAATTTATCGCTACCTCACATAACAAATCACCTTAAGTAAACTTTTAATTAAATTCCTAAATCGCTCATTACGTATACAGTTTAACATTAAGTCTCAATTACTTACAGCCTGCCAACCTGAAGCTCTATTACTTTTAAAGAGTAGTAACGTTTAAATATTTTTCTCGCAAATGTAACAGAACAAATACTTTTAAGGTTAAATTATTTGTAGCTTTATTTTATCCATTAAAATTTTACGTAGCTCTTTAATCGAATTTATCTTCACTTAAGTTTAAGTTACACGATTTCGTTTTGCATCATGTTTATTCGTAACAAGAAGTCAAGCTACCAAAGTTAAAATATGATTACGGACCTATTGTTTTTATTGGTTTTATTTAAAATTATTGGTTTATAAATATAAATAAACACCGTCATACCTATTGCTTGCAAAAAGCGATGGACTACCTACGAAAGACATCGTGTACAAATAATCGACAAACAAATAATCCAAAACATTTCATGACCTTGATCCTTTATAGTATCTGAATATATACTTTTTGTGTCAACATGTGTACATCACGTCCTTACACAATGTAATATATTATGTGATGTACATTTTGGATGAAGGTAACCTTGAATATTTTTCAATATCAAGTATGTGTACTTGACTCGTAATCAGGCAACCACTAGGATAGAAGCCTATCTTATTACAAATGTGACACCTCGAAAAATAAGAGCGTGACTGCTGCAAACTTTATGAATTTCAAACATGTTTGGCATTGATCGAGATTACGTATTTTTTCTTTTTATCTCAATATTGTATTTAATATTTTCGTAAGCATTTCCCGTGTTTACGAGGTACACGACATTTGTATTAATTATGGATTTTATTATTAGTTTTTATAGTTAGGACAGTATGACGAATGAGTTCGAAAAGCTGTAATTGCATTGAAAGGCTTTTTGTTGGTTTTCTATTGTAAGTTGGTTTTTATTGACTCTGACTTGTATGAACTCTGTTTGAAATAATAGAATATTTTTTATATCCTGTGGTGTTAATTTAAAAAAAAAGAAAATTCTGTGTTTAGTTAGAAATTATGACTTTGGTAAATACACTTTTAACAATTAAATTGCTAAAATGTTATTATTAAAATGTACACTTAAGTCATCAAGTAGCATAATAATAAATTTCGCACCTTATTTCATAGTTTTCTTTTATAATTTTTTATATCTAACTAACGAAATGTATTTAAGATTGCACAGAGCGCTGGGTAACTGGTTGATGAAATTTTTTTTTTTCATTTCTATTAAAAATATGAGTCAAAAATTATTTTATAATTTTTTTGGATTTAACCTTTACTGATGCTAAGTACTCGATTTTTCAATATAAAATATTTGTTCATTCTAAATATTTTTTGAATCATAATTACATTTCGATGATGAATGAAAGCAACGCATTCCGCATGTGCTCATATAACTTATTTTTACTGAATATTATAGTTCACTTCGGTGCCGGGGATAGTTATATAAAATTAGATTATAATGTTTGGCAACAAATGACCAGCCAATAGTCATTTGTAAAATTCCAAAAAATTAAAGCGAAATTATAAAAAATCAGTTTGCTACCCTGTCCTTTAGATTCCAGACACTGACAAAATATTTGAAGGTTTGCTATTTTCTGCAATTTTTGCATGAACACTCAGGGTGTGAATCAAGCGATATTCAATACTTAGGTGAATAAATCAGTGAATTAATGTCAGGTGAAACAGATCGATATACCGGTAGACTCTAGCTAAGTTTTGTAATTTATCTACGGCATCTTGGACTGAATATAGTCAGTATTGTCGAATATTTTGTATATTAGCAGATAGTGTAATTGTATTGAATGTGAAGTGAGTGATTTCGAAAAGGATGTCTAATGAATAATTCCCTTCATTTTCTGTAATAAGTCCAGATTTTGGAACTATTACTTCTGATTGCCCTGAACTAAGTTGGTTCTTAATTGCCAGTTTCTAATTGCGTTATAAATTCAAACATATGTTTTAATGTCAATAATCGTGACCGACGTGGGACTTTGATAGTAGCAGAGTACATTCTTGAAGTGAAGATAAAATCTTTTTCCTCAATGCAATACCTGAATGTTTGATTCCAATTGTCGTTAACTGAACTCATTTCAATCTATTGTATCTAAAAGAATGTTATTTAACGCTGTATCAAATAATTGAGTAGTTAAAATTTGTTTTAAACGTATATAGGTACACAATAATACATGATTATTTCATCTACCAATTGGTTTACCTGACATCATTCACACTATATAATATTATTATGTATTTAGGCACTTGTCATACAATTTTACACAACATGTTCTATTTTGTATATCCTTTGACAATATTTCTTATATATAAATCCTTTTACAATTGTAAATTATAAAGGTAATAATTAAGTTTTCATATATTAATGCACAATGGAATACTTTCGTAAACTTGTATTTAGTTACATAAATAAAAAAAAAATAAGGATATATTTAATACCTCGAAGTACATCACTGCCATCAAATTACTAACTGCGTTAAAACCTTATTTTTGTATAAAATTAACAAATTTTTAAAGAAAATAAAGATTGCAACTAATATTTCCTAAAAGGAAAATAATAATGGGCTAGTAAATACTAAAAAAAACAAACATTTCAATAATTCCCTGTAAAAGCAAATAATTTTCGTATTGGATTTTTGTAAATAAATATGCATATATATATATATATATATATATATATATACACACACAGGGTCGTAATTGAATGATTGATATTTACTAATTTCGACAATTTTTCCAATGTCCAAACTAAGTGGTATGTATTTAATCAAACCATTCAACAATATTTGATTCAAGTTTGGGCACTTGTGAAGAGGCATAGAATAAATTAGCATCTGTCAAGTTACATACCCATATAGTATTCCTCTTTTATTTCACTTATGTTTGTATTCATAATATAGAGTGTTAATTATTATTCATTCTTTTGTATGTGCACGTTAATGTTTAATCATTTTTAATGATCGTGATCATTATCATAATGGAATAAATTTACTAGTATTATTAATGATTACTTATTACTACTTTGGAACAGATTTAGAATGCCTTCTGCTCTCTAAATAAATAAATTATACAATTTTTTCATCATAAATAAATTATACAAAAAATTCAGTTATTAAATATATGTTACTAAATGTTTTGGAAATTATTTTGTGATGTGATTTCAAATTAGATTGGTGACATCGGACTGATTGCTTTAAAATATCGGTTGAAATAAGTTTTGTGTAAATAAAAGAACGTTGTGAACAGAGTTGCGTAAAACTTCCAAATGAATATGAAAAATGGATTTACTTGAACTGAGAATTAGTTTTACCCAAAATAAAAATCTAAAAATTTACGCAATTGCATATTTTATCGTTAGTACACAATATCTACATAGCACTTCTTGTGTAATTGTTAGGCTAGAATACCACATGTATAATATTTCTAGACCTCAATGAGCGTGCGGAAGAATAAATTAGTGTATTTATTATTTATTTTTATGATTCGACCATTATTTTTGCATGCTGGAACTGATACTTCCTTCCATATATTCTGATTTAAATAAAATTACTCTTTTGATCCTTGCATATTCTTAGTTGCATCTGCAATTGAGATGTCTTAAGATGGAAAAAGTGCGGCCTATTAACATCAAAACCAAAAACGACATATTTTAAATGAAAAAAAATGATTGGCAATGAAGTCAATCCGATCGTGTTTGCCTCTCAACTTAAATCATTCAAAAGTTGTGTAAATTGCACTATCGTCCAATAAAAGCAGACTGGCAGCCATCAATGTTCCACACTCGAGAAGGCCGCGGACTGCACGTGAATATTTCAAGTGAGAATAATTTCCTCGTCGTTAATTTCATAATTGTATCAGTAAGCAAGACAAATGCCTTATAGTCCCTGAATTCAAGCCGAATTGAATAAATCCCTATCTAAACTTACCTAAATGGTGCGTAAACTAATATTTCGGCCACATGATAAAAAGAAACGTTTGCAGATGACCTTCACGCATCGAGACTAGAACATTGAAGATTTAAAAAACTGTTTTGTACAAACGAAATATCAGGTTCGAAAAGGAAAATTACG
>JAYKKI010000021.1:11742500-11775000 GCA_039881145.1 Druceiella hillmani | reverse complement strand
GACATACAAAAATGAACTGGATCTTTACAATTAATTTTCCTTTCTGATGATATGGTTGAGCATTACTGATGATATGATTGAACTGATTATGACTCACACCAATGCAGAGATAGTAATAAAATCACAAAAATAAAAAATTTAAAAGCAGCTCAGAGACAGATGATAAAAGTACAATTAGCGCTAAAAGTACAATTAATGCAGTAAAATTAGATCTTCATTGGAATTCTTACATTATCTGCAACAATGGAAGGTGATCGTTTGCCATCAAGGAAGTTATTTGATTTTAAATTTCATAGAATTGCTTTTCTAATAAACTACCTAAGGTGGATGATAAGCCTATGTGCCAGGAATGGAGACAGGTTAATTAATGTAATTGCTCCTTTTCAAGATGCGTGGGATCTTTTTATAACTCAATGTCGAGAGAACTACAAACCTGGTTGCTACATTACGATTGATGCACAATTATTGGTCTCAAAAGAGGATGTCCCTTCCGTATTTATATTCTGAACAATCCTAATAAATATGATGTAAAAATATAGTTATATTAGTGGATAACTTTACAAATTATATAATGGATGCAGAGCCATATCTCGGTTCTTTTACTAAAAGATATGGAGTACCACTTTAAAAAGAAAATGATACGCATTCTTTACGGCCCTTAATAATTGGTTTACTTTGGTGCTTTAGTAAAGGAATCGTATAAACTGACTTTAGTTAGAACTCTAAGGGTGAATAAAAGCGAGATATTAGTTGAATTACAAAACGAGCTTACAAGAGGAACTGAAACTGCTCAAAACCTAGCAGTGATTGCTGGAATTGCTAAGAAGAACTGGAACTGCTCAAAAAACATAGCTATACTATAATAATCTCACTCTGCTTTCCTTGAAACCTAAACCCCAAAAAGTAATATGCTTACTATCATTATGTGATGATGAAAGACCGATAAATTAAATTTCTAAAAAGTCCACAATTATTGAGTTCTACAATCAAATAAAAGGGAGGGGGGTGGTTTCATTGAACTAAATTTGTTCCCTTGCTTCTTGCTATTGGCCATTGTACAATTTTTATGGAATACTTAAAATATGTACAACAAAAGAGTGTAACAAAAATATCGATTTGTACATTATTCTAGAATATTTTTAAAACTACACTGTTTAAATAAAAAGGTTCAACAAACAATTTAAACAGCCTGTTTAAATGGAAAAAAATCACTTCTCTGTTATAAGAACTTCCAAAAAAAAGTATCTTTTCAAAACATTTTTTTTTTCATTCTGAACAGCAATTTTCAATATTGTGGACGGATTGAGACGTTATCACTAATAGGTTATTTTAAGTCAGATTATAATTTATTTTCCTTTTCGTCCTTCAAATAAATAATTTACTTCCAAAATTTAGAAAGCTCGATGACGACAAGACGACGAGTCATTTTAGAAAGCTCGATGGAAAATACTATTAAATGTTTTTCGACGATAAATTTCGTATTACTTTATATAAAATAAAATACTAAAAATTCATACAATGAAATGCTTCTCACGTTTCAGAACAGGACTACAATAATTAGATTCTAACTCAATTAAACATACGGTTTCGCAATAATCCTTGTTAGTTTATTCATCAGCTTAATTTCGATCACTACATTTGTCTTCAGCAACTTTTGCATTCACCTTGAATTTGACAGAACACTAGCCTCAGTAGGCTCCGAATCTCTCAAGAGACCGCCTTTCACGTCTGTTTTCAACCCTGGGCGTACGTGTATTCCTCAATCGCAATTCATATTCACCCTGGATCATTCGGTATAGTCAAGTGTTCGTTGTACCTTAGGTATTATTTTAGTAACAGATAAGTTATTTTGTTGGAGTAAATTCAAGTCGCGTTTAGGAGCAAATTTCTTTGCAGTGACTTTAAGTACTATTATCAGGAATAGGAAATATTTTCTGATTTAACTTTGTATTGTAAGGATCTGGAAGATTATATGTTTTTAAAACATTATATATATATATATATATATATATATATATATATATATATATATATATATATATATATACATACATATGTATAAACGTATATAGTATACATACTTCTTTGTTTTAAAGAGAGTGCGAGTGAGAGATAAGTGCGGATAGTTCGATGTTTATAATACGACCAAAGAAGGCTGCGTAAAGTGGTTAAATACCAAAATATAGGCACCGCCCGCCAATCGGGCAATGTTTTTAAGTCTTGAAAGTATCGGTGAAAAACATTTTTGTAGCTTAGTCTATTTTGAGCCAATTTTTACAACAGTCCTTTTTTCAATCTTTTTATCTCCCATGTATCTCCATGCTTTATTATTTTTTTCAATGAAAAATTATATAGTTAATGTAGAGGTTCTTCAAATATTTTATGGGTAGCTGCATCATTTACGGAAACAACGTCGACGAGGTAAGTTGGCGCATGAGAATTTGCGGCATCACCCGTGATAAAAAGTTTGGAATATATTCTGAAAAAAGATTTCAAATTTTGGAAGGAAATTATTGATTTGAAGGACGAAAAAGGAAAATAAATTGTCAATTGACGTAAAATTACCTATTAGTGTTAATGTCTCATTCCTTCTGTAATATTGAGAATTGTTGAAAAAAAATGGTTTAAAAAGATTTTATATATCCAGAGAAGTTCTTATAACATAAAAGTAACCTTTTCCATTTAAACATGTTGTTTAAACTGTTTCTTGAAACTTTTCATTTAAGTAGGTTAGTTATAAAAATATTCTAGAATAATGTATAACTCGATATTTTTGTTACACTTTTTTGGTACACATATTTTAAGCCTTGAGTGTGACCAATGACCTTTGAAATATAAAAGCTTGTAGATATTTAGGATGTGAACGGTATAGTGTGTAAACACTGAATCAAAAAATATAATTAAAATATGCGTTAGTTAACGATTACCAAATTATTATTCGAAGATAAATTGTAAATTGCTGATCAAATACGGTTCTTTAAATTTACGGGTGCTAATTCAAATTTACGCGACCTCGGTACGTAAAAGAAAAGAAAGAACTAATGCAAACTTTCTCTATTCAAATATATCGATAAATGCGAATGTGAAGCTGTCTTTTTCACTTTAAATGTGAAAGTAAACATGTGTTTACCTTGTACGTAAGGCACTTGACACAAATAAGGCCTACCTAAAGTAGGTCGAATGTGAAGCTGTCTTTTTCACTTTTACGTCTTGATTGCTCAACTGATTTCCGTAAATTTTCACGTACATGTAACCTTTGTCATGGAAATTAATACATATGAAATAGATTCTGAAATGGAATACATTAATGAAATAAAAAATTACTCGTAATAGATAAAATGTGAAAGTAAACATGTGTTTACCTTGTACGTAAGGCACTTGACACAAATAAGGCCTACCTAAAGTAGGTAGGCCTTATTTCTATCAATTACCTTATTTTTGAACTTGAGTTTTTTCTTCTTAATTTTTCGGTGTTTAGCCCTTATTAAAACATAGGCCTTATTTATATCCCGAACCTTAGATAATACGAATATCTTAAGTTCAAAATTATTTTTCTGGAATAACACCGCCATTTCTTCCTATAAGTAGGGGCATAGTCGAACGGATCAAAGCTGATAATTTACAAAATGCGAAAATGAGGAATGAAACGATTCGGTGAGAATATTAGGAATATGTCAAGGAGTCATTTATAAAATATGTTATTAAAATTAATGTTTTAAATGACAAAAATATCCGTAGTTTGTAATAAAAATGCAAGGAATTTAGGTTTTTAATAATAAAGTTATTATTTCTTTAAGAAAATCAATTTTTTCCTTCAGAAAAATGAATATCAGATATAATTCATAAATTCCAGTGCTTTTTTAAAATTTTTGAGTGAATAAAAATATTTATACTTTATTTCTCCAATGTTTTCAAAATGTTGTCCCTGATGAATGTCTTTTAATTTCAAAAATAGGAAGAACTCGCAGAGGGCAATATCTGACAAGTACCAAGGCCGTGATACCGTAATGATATGTTTGGATAAAAAATTAATATTTAGTAGCGAGATGTAAACATATTCTCTATTCGTGCAATTGTCATTATTTATTCCCGACAAACCCGGACGCTACATCCCGTCGGTCGTGTCAACAATTTCGTTGACTTTTTTATATAGACGGCTTTGAACTTCTAGATATAATTCTTACTAGATCGACTTGGGGGTAAGAATTTATTGTTAGTCTGTACTATTGAAATGGAAAAGAAGACCGTAAACTAAATGATCGAATTCGATTGAATTTCGAGCCATTCAGGATTCAGATCAATTTCGATATCACATTCATATTTCATCACGCACGTATTTTACCTTCAGTTACAACCTGTTTGAGCAGGTTTGAATCGTGGTAAACTTTATTCAGATAACTATCTTAAAACTGTGCACATCGTCATAAATTGGAAATCTTTAAGCTTAGAAAACAAGATAGTATCAATAAATAACCGTGACACAATAGTGACAATCTCTGTATACATCCTTTTAAACAGGGAATATTTTAGCTTCCAAAAAGTACGTTATGTATTCATTTTATTTCTATTTAAACAAAATAAAGTTAAATATATTTTTACTTGAAAATAATATTCCAAACTTTTATCACGAGTGATGCCGCAAGCGATGAATTCAAGCGATGATTCTTACACTAACAACTAACAATGCTGACAAAAGTAAAATTCAGAGATTAACGATATATATGTGGGTATACACACACACAGACACACACACACACACACACACACACACATACACACACATATATTTATATATATATATATATATATATATATATATATATATATATATATATATATATATATATTCACCCACCCACACACATAATTATGCTGAATCCTATAACAAGGAAACCTGTAGATAAGTTCTTATAGAAATATTTAATATTAGAGTTGTGTAAAAGCTTAAAGTGTATTTAATACAAAAACAAGTAAAATTCAGATATAAATGCACTTAAAAAAATACGAAAAACATTTACGTAACATAAAAAAGACGATTTGGAAAAAGCTTCTCCGACTGTCTGGGGAAGATTCGAGCACCTTATAAATTTTCATTCGCTGGGAAATAGCATTTTTTTCAGGAAAGTCTCAATTAGCTTTCGCTCGCAAGTGGATTCCCACCCAAAAGCTATAAGCATACCTATCCCTTCATTATTAACCTATATTTTATTATATTTCCCAACGGACATATTCAGAGGACAAAAGAAACATGAGAGGTCTAGTGAATAACAAACGAAACATTGCGTAACAGTTTTTCACTCAGTTGGATCGGTAGACATAAATGTCAATTGATGTTCTCTTATTTCAGCGTAATGTAGACAATATGCGGCCAATGAAAGTGAAAATGACTAGGGTTCAGGTAAGAAAAGACATTTGATATGGAAAGGAAAAGCTTTATTGCGTCCGTGTCGTGCGGTTTTTTTGGTATTAGTAACGGTGAGAACAAATTTAGAACGATCTATATTTCATTAAAATATAATTGGGTTCATAAATTAAATTTCTTTTTCTAAAAATAGACTTAGCCTAGTTTATGTAAAAATTGCCTTTAGTATTGTCTTATAACTGAATAACTTTTTTCTTTTTTTTTATTAAATAATTATTGCGGTGGTATCATATCAATTCAATATGAGTCGGTTTATTATTTTCTGTGTCTATAGTTTAAATTTTTCCAGTCATTGAAATATAGGTACATATGTTCATGCCTATATTTTGGCTTTATATAGAAATTTGGCTGAAAACTTAATATTTTTTATATGACATTTCAGTCCCTCTAGATACAGATATATGATCGTTTTTACGAAACAAAGAGTTTTAAGGATAAATTGTGTAGCAGGAGACAGAGATGAGGCAAGTAGGTGCACCCAAACGTGAGGCCGAGAAGCATCGCCGAGAATGAAAAAAGTTTCGGGAATATTTTTTATAAAAATTAAATTATTTGGCAAATTCTTCCTAAGAGTTAATAAATCAATAGGAAAAATAGTTCAAAAAATGATTTAAGAATTGTAACATATAGCTTGCCCTCCTACGTAACTATCTATTACATGTATATATAGATACGGATCAACGTACAGAAAGCCATGTCATTTTCAAAGGCAATTCAGATCACAATAAGATTTTTTAAAAAAACGTTAAAATGGTATCGTATTTTCATCAAAATGTGATTACTTATAAAATTAGTCAAGTTATAATTACTTTTTTTGTCAAACTCAAGGAATATTCAATAAACTTTTATCACATAAGTGTTTTATAATTTCCACATTTAATTTTCTTTTTATTTCTATTTATTTCTCTGGAAAAAGTATTTTTGTAACATTTTTGTACACTTTTGCTTAGGTTCGGATTCACATTGTCTAATTTAAAACTTTCTTTCTACTTCATGTGTATATTATCCCAAAGATGACTTATGACATTGGGTCGTATGAGTATGGGAAATGAGTGTCTAGTCTCTGATTTACAACTAAATAACATGAAATTAAAGGAGAAAACTTTCACTGCAAATAATTTTTATCATACCCCAATGTTTAGTAACACTATCATAAAAAAGGGATAAAAATAAAACAAATATTAAGTTCATGATATACATGTTTGAAGTTAAAATTAAATCCATCCCATGATGAATATTAAATTGATTTTCAACTTACCGGACTAAATTACATGAATATGTTTCATAAGTGTACCCCAAGAAGAAGTTTGATTTTTATTCGTAAGTTGAAAGTACTTTTCTTCGAATTTAATTATGCAAACTCAATCTACTATATTTAAAAAAAAAATTATCTTTGTTTTGCGCATATTTCTCAATATTGACAATATATGAGAAACGGAAAAAAAATACTTTAAAGTCTAAAAAAATATTGATTTTTGGAAAGAAATTCAATTATAGTTTTATTTAGATCAGAAATTAAATTTAATTTATGATATATTTCAAACATAAAATCCATTTTAATCCATTCGTTACGCTATCATGGACAGAACTAGCGCTCAACTGATAAAATGTTTGAAAAATAATAATAATGTTAAACTGTTAATATTTCAATCAAATCTTATACTTACTGGGGATATATGATGTTACTTCTTTTAAAGTTTTTGTTTATGCTATTGTGTCTATATACAAATACTGAATAACTCGACATTTTGTTGAAGTTTGGAAACGATATTGACACGCCGAGATCAAAATGTGATTGGCGGCAGTGTCTCAAATCTAATCGCATGTATGCCTAATTTAGGCCTACGAAGGCTATATATATGCTCCTTGCCATCTTGGTTTACCTTTTTGATATGTTAAGTTAAGGCTAAGATATTATTTGAATGCCACGCAAAACTCACTGCCCCTTTTTTTTAAATTTCCGAAATCATTTCTAAATTGTTATCTACAATCTAAAATGATCCTAATATAATTTCAAACTATTATACCCAACGGTTTGCGATTTATATTGACTTGCTAGTCAGCCAGTCACCCACTCTTTTATATATATTCATCGATGATATGGTCTTATTACAAAAAAAAATTCATCAAATATAAACGTTTATGGTGTAAGTATTAATCTGTACTAAGTATAAATAAACAAACTGATTTTGAATTTTAATTAATAAATTAATATTAAATTTCACATATTGAATATATTTGGCGTTAATTTTGTAGAAATTAATTATTCACAATTAAATAAAATTACGTGATGTAGTATATTTCTACTCTCTTTAAGTTCTTTACCACGACCTAGGGTCGTTGTATTACAACATCTTCAGGTGATATGAGGGTGATGGTCATTTTCAATGAGATATTTAGCAAAGTGAGATGTGTCTGGTTTGTTATTTTGCCAGCTGGCAATGTGTTCCTTATATCTTTTAGTAATATCTCTTCCTGTTCGATCTATGTATACACTATTACAGTCGTTAGATTTAAGTTTATAGATACCACTTTTTATGCTTATCTATTTTATCTTTATTATTAATAACGGTTTTACCCAAGTTATTTAAAGTACTATAAGCACATGTTGTATCATTTATATTTTGTTTTATTAGTTAAGGGTTTAAGAGAATATATTACCGAGAATAACTTCCATTTAATTTTATTACATACACCGGAACATTTGCATTGTACAACCTCATATAATAACAACAATTGAATTTATTACCCTCACTAAAATACTGGTATATCGTGTAAATCTCGGAAATATAATAAAACTTACACCGCTCCCCTACAACAAACTCACAAACATAAGCAGTGGGAAAACCCACACAAACCCGGCTTCCGCTATTGTGTTTGAAACATATAAATGCTGTTGGATGTTCCTAAAAGTTAATCTTTGCTAATAGCCCACCTGAAGATGTTGTAATACAACGAAACCTAGGTCGTGGTAAAGAACATAATGAAAGTAGAAATAATACTACATCACGTAGTTTTAATTGTGATTAAATTTATACATAAAATATTCAAAACGCGTAATCAAAAGAATTTATCTTTCCGGTTGTTGACATTAGTTCAAATCTTACATTTTTAATTTAATAAATTTATTAGTCTAAAAATAAAAAAGATCAACTTAATATTTTTTTCACAAAATAGGCTCTTATGACATCTCTATATAACGATTCAACAATACTATAAGCATATCATCAAAATAAAACAAAAGTAACTGGCTCTTTTTTGGTGAATGTAAAACGTGAGATATATTTAAGGTCATACCAATTTAAAACTAGGTCATAGCATTTTAAATCCTTAAATGTATTTCAAGTATCATCATTATTACATTGTCCCCATATTCATCAAATTCAAATGATGAATATGGGGACAATGTAAGCTGACTCTGAAAATATTATATTACGACTAATAAATTCGCCATCCCGGTTCATCAGTCTTAATCCAACAAAAGATCACAAGTTCCAATGGGACATTATATTACTTCCCTCTCATTTCATCTAAATCTTAATTTGCGAAATGAGATGACCCTAAAGTCTGTAACGTTGTAATTTGTTTTAAATCCTGTATATCCGCCAGTTTTTGTTCAGCACAGCCAAAGTTGGATGATGAAAATTAAATCCTAAAAAGTACATTTCCGATTTTTTTTTTTGGGAGAACCGTATTAGTCGTAGTAAAATGTATTAATTAATTCAAAATAATATTTACTCAATTAAATTTAACTGCAAACAAATTAAAAATCAGACCTTACTTTTAGTTGTGGCACTCAAAATATCGACCCATAGTAGTATTTTAATAAATTTTTAAGTGTGTATTTCTCGTAAACTAGGAGATTTTTAATAAGTACTAAGATCTCCCCGACTCGGTTGATACATGACTTGTGGGAAAATTTATTTAAAAATTATTTTTCAATTCAAAATTTAAGCATGAGTTCTCCCGCTACTAGGAATTTGATCTCGAATCCTACGCCGACATCAATTATGAACCTAAGCCGACTTCAATTATAATGAAGCGTTCGCGAAGCGATATAATATCATTCCGGCAGCCAATTTCTAGCAAGAATTCGGAACGATATTTGCACAAAGAAATAAACGAACTGCCTTTTAAATTAAAAAAAAAACTTCGTGATTCCCATTGTGGAATTAAGTGAGAAAATACAGGAGTTGAAAAGTAATAGAAATAGCTCAGAAACTCCGCCTCCTATTTTTCTTTGTAAAATATTTATGAAGCGTAAAACTTTAAAATTATATTAAGTAATCTTTATTCTGACGAGATTGTAGATGAATTTCTTGAAGCATATTATGATTTATTCAGGCAAACTTAATAAAAAAAAGACTCACTTTGTCAACCCGAAATATACATGTACATTATATATGTACATATGTCTATCTACATCGTTACACTTTTCTCGGAAAATACTAAACTTAATATATCAAGGCAAGTTTATGATGTACGTAAGTAGTTTTTGTTATAATTGTGAATACGAATATGTATGGATTTTTAGATAACAAAGTAACTTTAGAATATTTGTTTTAGTATAAGTAAAACGGTAAAGTATTTTTAGTTTTGTTTGTTTTGAAGAAATAAATGGTTAATACTTATTTAATTTCTTTTGTTCAGTCATTTTTATACTTCAAAAGTATAAACCGTTACATAAGATGACTAACAAAATCTCGTCAATTTAATATCAATCAGAAGGACATTTTTGTTTAATTGAATGTTTCTCAATTTTCAATCAGTCCTGCAGCAATAGTACATGAAAGACATTTTTTACCAACAATTTTATTCACCAAATTTTATTTTGAAATCATGGTTCTATGAAAATTTTTTTCCTACGAATTAGGTTTGAAAGAAAATATGTTAAGTAGACGGACGATTTTCCAAAAGAAACTAAGAAATTGCTTTAAAGAATTAACAAATTTTTTTTCCGAAAACCAAACACGTCTAGTTCATGATATTGATAGTAAATTATTCAGAAAAAAATTTTTAGCATATTAACTTCAATATAAATAACAGATGATTGCAAAAAATTGCGAAATTCTTTAGTGATTTTCTTTAATATATGTTAAATATGAAAATACATTAAATTCATTTCATTGTAATTTCCATAAAATTGTTTGAGAGTACGTTTCGGTTAAGGTAAGAAATTTGTATTTGAAATTCTAGATCGAAATTTTAATATTAGAAGAAATAACATTTTATTCACATTTACATCTAGCACGCCTGTTCTTTTCAAATACCTTTGTGTGTAGTACCTCGGTTTAACATTTCATATTTGTTCAATTTAAATTTGCAATTTCGCTCGGCAGTTTATACTTGTTAACTATTTTTGTAATTGCGCGTGCGTGTGAGAGTACGTGAATACGTGCATGCATGCGTGCTGCGTGACGCGTGCACGCGAACGTGCATGTGTACGTGCGTGGGTGCGTGCGTATGTGCATGCGTGAGGGCGCACATGCTTGTGCTCGTGAGTGCGTGCCGGCCATCGTGTAAACGTGCTTGCATTTGTAACGGCCTTCGTGCTTGCACCTGCCTCCGTATGTGCATTCTATTGCCTAATATTAAGCTTATGATAGGGAATATGAGGATCATATACCCAGAAGAGGATATTCAGAAGTACTGGACGGTGAAACATGTGGCAAAATACATTTTTTTCCCAGTAGTTTCATTTTGATTTTAAAAAATATTTGAAAATATAATATTTCTATATATAGTGGATGATCGTGAGTGTGAAATTGAGTTAGACGAGAATATTGATGAACCGACTGAAAGCAGTGCAGCTAGTAATGAATACCACATTCGACGATAACGTTTACATCAAAGATAAACCATTTTGGTCTAAAATGTCACAAATTCAACATCAAACTCCTACTCAAAATATTCTTCGCCAAAAATCTGTACTATGTAGATGAGACGTCATCGATCAGCGAAACATTTAAAAGAGTTTTCACTGCTGAATTAGTCGATATAATTCTTCGGCATGCCAACAAGAAGGCGAATAATGTTTATAAAACATACAACGAGGAGAATCCTACTAATAATTGACTTGGAAAAATTTAACTCTTAAAGGTATCTTTGCATTCTTTCATTGCATATTTGGAAGTCAATTTCTCATCCGCTATATGGAGCTGCGATAAGCATCAATCAGGTTTGGAGTAAAACAAGATTAATTCGAAAGAAGATAAAGCAGCATCTCTTTGCAATATATGGACAATATTGAATGCCAACTTATCAGTGCTTTACAAACCAACAGAGTATTGACAATTGATGAGCGACTTTAACCATACAGAGGGCGAACTAAATTCACTCATTGTGTATCATTAAAACCAGCAAAGTATGGTGGACAGGAATAAATCCGTTGATACAATCGATTCCAAAATATTCAAATTATAAGATATTTCACCACTAATATTGAAATCAAAAACTTCTAAGGAAAACCAATGAATCCCCCATGGAAAGCGATGAAATCAACAAATCAAGTCTACTCAACAGAAAATTTCCACAGAACGAAAAGTTGTTGTAGGATTCATGTTATCTCTGTTACCAGGGTCTGCAAAAAACGGAGGAGGGCACACAAATCGTATAAAAATTGTACTAAACCGGTTTTTGAGAACATTCAAGAGCAATAACAAAATATAACACATATTTTCAGGAATGAATTCCACATGAGGATAATCTACATATAATTTATACTTAAAGTCATTTAAAATTAAATTCCAATATTTATTTGAGTATTAAATATTATTTTCTACTCCTAGAAATCACTTCAATAATTTATTACTATACGATTATGGAGATTCATTAAATTCTTATATGTAAATACCCGGGTAACTCGGAAAGGGATCAAATGGGTATTCAACTTCAGCTCCTAAGTTTATCTTTTTTTTGCATTTTTAAAAAATCTTATTGTATATAAATTGACATCAATTGACTCAAAAGATTAGGTGATCTTTTGTTAAATTCATAACATATATATAAGTGTATCATTTGTTATTAACATCATTAGTATGACAGTAATTTTGAAATTCATGTACGTAAAATTTCATCTGAAAGATGAAGCGTCAAACTATAGTTGCCCACTCTATTTTGGATAATATGATGTAAGATTGTAATTTAGGATTAGAGGATAGAACTCTTATACAGGGTACTAAAAATTTAAATGTTTAATTTTGAGGGATAATGATAAATAGAAACTATGGTAATGAAATCGTGCAATAAAAAGAATTCTTAAAGTTTTAGCAATTCATGGTTTAAATTAACACACAAGATTAATAATTTCATTTATAAAATGACACAATTCACGAAAGGTTTAACATTATGTGTAAAGAGATGTTACGAAAGTATCAATGACGGGAGACAAATCCCATTGCCTTAATTGAGAATCAACACTGGCGTAGACTATCAATAAAAAAAACTTTTAACCCATGAAATATTCTCGAACAAAAAATTATTAAGCTGTAAAAAATGAAATTAACAATGTCCTCCTATCATTTTACCATGGATAGCACAATCAAATGCCACTCCGGTTTAAATTGATATTCAGGTTTTTCTCAACGTCAATCGAATGAAACATGCTATTTAACCATGAATAAATTATATTAAATATCAGATAATGAAAAAAAAGTTGCCAATTTTTTTGTTTAATTTTAATCTAGTTCACCATTAAATTTTATTGGGATATATGATGTGCAGTTGCATACGTATATCAGGTAGAGTAGAATTACATAAGCAAAATAGTACAATTTATCTCAGCAAGATATTTTAAAACATACTCAGGTCAACATAGTAAAAAATGTATTTATGAACTAATGGCGACCCAATGTATTATTACGTTAGTTCTTTGGAGAAATGAGAAAAAAATAGTATAATAAAAAAAAAAGTTCCAGGATAAAAACTCTCAAAGTCACAAAATTTAATGAAGGTATATCAAATAGTACTCACATTCGCGTTTGTAATATAAGTTTGAATTTTTTTTTAATAACAAAAAGAAATTCTACTGGTAAAAATATTGAAAAATAAAATAAAAATTTTATTTAGTTTGAAACAGTTTATTAACTTACAAAGTATGATTTTGGTATTATAAACTCATAACGATGGCCAAAAAAGATGACTAAAGTGCATTTACTAGATTAGAAATTCAACAGACTGTGCAATTAGCCAATGGTTATAAGGCGGCGAGCAAATCTTTGTACAAAAATAATTACAATATGCAAAATGAGAAAGTTAAAAAAAAGATAAGTTCAAAAAATTGGTCAGGAATTATATCAACTCAACATCGCCATGGATTTACATATTTTCTAAAACAAAGTTCAACGATTCAGAAAATAATTTTGTTACATATTTATACTCGTACTTAAGTCAAACTGAGAACTCTACTTACATAATTGAGTGGATGCGAGACGAAGGTAAACAGCAGATGTTCGAGAGTAACTGAAGTCAGTATCTGTTGAAGTACATTAGCATCCGGTACCCAAGTGAGTACATTAGTATCCGGTATTCAAGTGCGTATCCGGTATTCACATTGTGTTACCCGCTCTTTACTTGGTTTAGCGTAAGGAATGGTGAGGGATACATGTATAGTATAATGCAATTTCTCGAGGTTAGTTGAAAACTATTATATTGACTTTATTCCAACAATGTGTATATAATATTGAATTCGCAAATATTAGGTAGTCGAATAAGTTTTTTTATGATCATTAATTTTTGTGGCAACGACCGTATCAGTGTAGTTATAGCTCGGGATTATAAATGTAAACATATTGTTTTGTTTTTAATTCATAAACATATGTTATGTTTGAATAAAGTAGGCTAGGCAAGACATCATCACATTAACGCGTGATATTATTATATTGACCACACATATCTTCGGTTCCAGTTGAGTGAATAAAGAACAAAATCGCTTCTTTACAAATTTGTACCAACAACTAATAAAAAATTTGAAGTAGCCGTTAAATATAATAAAAGTATATTCATTTATGTATATACAATAATTGTTTTAATTTCGTAATTTTCCATTGAGAAATCTATCATCATAAAAAACTTTAAAAAAAAAGTACCTTGGTTTAAAAAAAGGTTATCATTATAGCAAAATAAAAAAAATATTCAACAGACTTTCAGATGAAGATATCATAATTGCGAATTTAAACAGGTTTAAAGTAATTTAAACACAATTTTAAAAAGTAACCAAGCTTGAGTTCTTATCAAAACGTACTTGGAAATAAATTCATATATTCCTGGACTAAAAGTAAATCGAATACCTAGTGTTAACACTGAATTATATTAACCCTTAGTCTACAATGTAGCCTATAACATATAGTAGAGAGTATTACTGAAATATAGAATTGATATTTATGTGTTTAATTGAAAACAAGAGACCACACTTTTCTAATACGTAAGCAACGGTTTTCCAAAGTTTTAAACTTTAAAATTCTCAAAAAGTCCGAAAAGAAAACAAATGACATTACGAATCTCCGATTACGTATTTCATTGTTCTCTAAAGTTTTACATTACTATTGTGATATATGTCTGATTTATGCTTATGAAGGGAATTTGTGGACTACATGATTAAACTGGAAGTCGCAAGTCTCAGGCTAAAATCTAAGACAAAAGACGGATTATATAATGATGTATTTACAATTTGAAGGCTTAACTCATATTATCACTACTCTATCTCTGTCTCTATCTCATTATCAACGAAACCCGGAAACTCGCCTCGCGCTCTTCAAGGAAACTTATCTTGAAGACGAAATCCCGTTATTAAGCGTCCATTCATATATACATGCTTACACACCATGTACACAAGATGTGAAATGGTGATTAAAAGCACTTATGTTAATTAGCGTTTTCAGGGATGCAGTCTAAATGTATATATTTGAAAATAATTAGTAATAGTTATTCGATTTTGACCTGAAAATAGTAGAGTCGTGGTTATATTTTTTATTTAAAAAAAATGAAGTATGTAATTTTAGTCATTTCTGTTAATTATTCGTACATAGAACAATTACTATCAGACTATCTTTCAGTTTATATTATCAAGTAATTTATATTAGGGGAAATTATCAGTAAATTTCAAGATGTATCTCTATCTTAGCTACCAGGTTATCGTCTGTTAGTCTGCATAACGTGTTCTTCATAATTTTCAGATTTTAAAAAAGAAAACTTTATGAGTTTGATTAAATTAATTAATGAGTTTACATTGAACACTTATGCGGTATTTTTTACGAATATGGATAACCTCGTAATAATAATATAATTGTAATCTCTTTACCTTACGAATGTCGGTAGCCATGGAACTGAATGATGGAAAGTCTTCGGTTTCCTCCTCTGGTTTATGTTGAGAGGAGGAAACGAAGAAGTGATAAACTGAGTAACATGTTTTCCATGGTGTTCATTTTTGCAGCTATATGTGGATTATTAAATAAAAGATATGTTTTTTCGAAGCTTTGACTTTTAATTATTTTCACTATTTTTTTCTTAGGGTTTTTTGCTATTTGGTATTGATATGTCAATAGGATACATGATTATAGATTTCTTCAAGGTTATGGTTTGGTCACGTTTATTATTACATATGGCTTGGACGGCTATAGGTTTAGATTTCTTTATAGTCTGTTATATTTTATAACATATTTTCGCCGACCTCTTAGTTTTTATCTAAGTAAAAATCTTGATTTATTTCAAAATAATTTCTACAGGAACGAAGTGAGAATTACGCAATAATCAAACATTGTATGAAACCTTTACATCCGTCACTTACTTTATGTGTAAAGTTTTGTATACTCTCTTAACCGATTGACTTTCCCTATTCGAATAGTTTGCAATTATTGTATAGAGTATTTATTTACTCTCATTGAAGTGAAAACTTCTCGAAAAAGCGCGTTGGACGACTCTTGATAGACAAAAGTTTTAATGACTATGACGTGTTGTTCTTGGCCAGCAGTGAAAGCATATATATATATATATATATATATATATATATATATATATATATATATATATATGTATATATATATATATATATATATATATATATATATATATATATATATATATATATATATATATATATATATATATATATATATATATATATATATATATATATATGTATATATATATATATATATATATATATATATGTATATATATATATATATATATATATATATATATATATATATATATAATTATATATATATAGATAATGTTGAACTTTATTTTAATTTCTTTGCATATCAAATAAAACATGTTTAGGCACTTATTCAAAATTATGCAGTATCTTGTATTTTCTGAATTTTTGGAGACTTTTCTAAAAAAATTTCACAGTATTCTACTGCTGCACTATATTGCAAAGTATCGCTTAAAAGTCTATATTAACTGGCGTATGGCTGAAAAGAAATAATGACTTCTGCCTTACATTTGATATTTTTTTCACATTAAAACAGTTTAAAGACAAATTTTATTTCGCTATTATATAAAAATATTTACACATAAATGGTATAAAATGTTATCCATCCTAATAATAAAATATTTATTTATTCATAGAAACTTTAAACGAAAATATAACCCTATAATTTCGGCTTATAAGGTTTTCAGCTGTTTTACGAAGGTTTATACAGAAATTAAACAATTGCTACTTAAATTATACACACCTATATAACTACACTAATAGTGACAACGTGTATACATATACCTACTTATAGGCTACCAACACAAATCTAATTAAACAACGCGTTTCAATGTTACGAATGCGTAAGACGTCATGGACTATTTTTTATTTAAAGAAGCCATGACTTTTCCCAGATTGCTTGAATTCTATGAAAGCTTTAAATTCTCTGAATCTGTACTAATCTTGCCATTATAGATATTAAAATATCTGTTTTATATAATATGATAAAAAGTAATAAGACCATGTTTGTACGGACAGTACGCAAAACCTATAGAACGGAATTTAATGAAACTACAGTTAGACATCTTACCGGATTGGAAAACATTTCCAATCGAGATAATCAATTTTATATAATAATAATTATATTTCTTTTATATCGAAAAATTTAGCCATTTAGATTTACAACCTTCAACTAGGTTCCTAAAACATTTTCTTTATTATTAGTTAACGAGTCAAAATATCTTGAAGAATATTATATCAATCTAGCTCTACGAATTGGATAGTTAACGAAAGTGCTATTGATTAAATATCAATGAATTAAGAATTGTTAAACCATAAAACGTCAGAAAAATATCATTAAGCGAGATTGTGGTATTAGTTTCCAAAGCAAAATATTTTCGGATTAACTGTTATATTTTGTTATGGAAATATGTGGGAAAATAATTTATTGTAACAATAATGGAACAAATATGAATAGCATTTTCCCAGCTTTTCTATAATGAAGGCAGTGTTGTTAAAAATAATCAGCAATTATTGTTGCATACATTTTACTCAAGCTATGGAAATTAATATTGAATCTACGGAATAGGCTTACGGCTAGACTACGATTATTTATTTACAGATATATACTAAAATACTTCTGATGTAAAGGTAAAAAATTTATTAGGAATATAAATAATCGGAATAGGATATTTTTTTAATATTAATTAAAGGTAACATACGTACCGAAGAATGAAGAAAAAGGAACCGTTATAAGATTACTTCCTTCTCTTTCTGTCGGTCGATACCTCTACTCCGCAATAGCCCTAGTAAAAGAAATATATATGAAACTTTAAAGTCTATGTCCCCATAGAGCTATAGAATTTCAGGATTCCAACTCAATACAATGAAAAGATATTAAAATTTATCACATTTTCATTCTTAATCACTCGTTCATGCCTAAGCGATATTTCCTGTTGCGATGGAATCTCATTTGACATAAAGCATCATAAGCACAAGTAAATGAAAAGGACCATTAATTTAAAATACTGTGATGAATTTTCACGTTTTAAATTGTATTTATTGGTTTTAAGTTTTTTTATAAGTTTTTCTATAAAATTACATAACGGTACAGAATCCTCGAGCACGAGTTCCACTTTAATTTGATAATTTTTTAATCTCATACAGAAAAAACAAACGTCTTTAGTTTCTTATTACATATATCTATCTAGGTACACAAGTTTTGTATATACTGAGGACTTATCCTGTTCATCCTTCTTTACGGATCTGAAAGCCAGACATCGTAAAAATCGGGATTGGAAAAACTCCAGATATTTCAAATACTTTGCCTTTGACAAATTCTTGGAGTGTTGCGATGTGATTGCATTCGAGATAAAAAGATTCGACTTCAATGTTAGAATCACCCAACAATCGCTTAACTAAACCAAAGACGGGTTATTTTAGTTAGTTACGGTTATTTTAGTTTGGTCACGTTTTTCCAACGAAACCAGTTCGTTTCTGTAAAGTTCAAAGCACAACATCAAAGAAAATATGGATTATTGATATTAGGAAAAATCTCCAGAACAAACGGTTGATTCTGAAAGGAACCAAAACCGTCACCAAAAGTCAAACTTTGGAAGAAGGTTAGTAACGAGGCTCATAATAATGCCATGCCCACAGCATGGCACTAGTTTGGAAACTGTCTTCCTCCGCTGATCATCAGTCAGGAAGGAAAGAAGAAGGGTGTGTTCATCGTTAAACACTGATTTTTTGAAATTTGTGGTGAGTAATAGTAATTTTCTACAAAGATTTAAAAACTTTTCATTTAAATAAAATATGTTCTAAGTTTAATTGTCAATTGTTTGTTACCACTCACATATAAATACCGAACAAAATTCAGCACTCTCATGTATGCTTCATTACTGTTACTTTCTTTAACAAAATGCAGCTTACTTCTTGAATATGCATACTTACATAGGAAATGATATCAATTAGCATTTTCTTATTCATAAAAATTAAAACGGTAAATGATATTATTGACCTTTTTGATTACAGTTTTTACAAAAAGCTTATCGCTAATACTGAATACGAGACTATGGAAGATACTGAATATTAATTTGTTGTCTGAAATTGATTATTTAGTATTGATGTTGCAGGAATATTGATTTCAGCGTTTGCAATATTTATATAAATTCATTTCTGTCCTGCTTGTAATTATTTTTGATATCTTAACTGATAATACAATTTTATCTGTTTTAGATACATTTATAGAAAATATAAACTTCCTTTATTTCTATTTTTTGTTTAATATTTTACACTATGCTCACATCGTCTATCACTCGCTTGGGTTATTTAAATCCTTAGTCCTCAAAAACTCATGCTGTTTTCACCACGCCTCTAGCCTTTGTCTGATTGTCAGTGCAATTACAAAAAAAATTAACGAAACACTGAAATAAGAGTAATTTATATTTCTATGAAATACTTAATTCTATGAAATACGTAAATTTTTCAACACCTCTTTATATATAAGAAGGTCTCCATAACTTTTAAAACCACTATAGAAAACTATCATTTAAATTAAGAAATGCTTATTTCGATATTGGCGTAATTAGGAAATACTAAACAGCAAAATCCACCCAAAGAAACCTTTTCTTTTACACACTGGAAAAACACGGACTACAAGATGTTACGTGGGACAATGTAAATACAAAACTTGATCGCTAGTCGAGGGCTCGATGTTTTGAATTTACTGTGAGTATTATGCTTAAGATGCATCAAATAGAAAAAAAGGTTTTGAGTTTAGCTTTAATATAATTTCAAATAGCTAATAACTTATTTTTAGTAAACCTCAAGTACCAATTTCCGAGTTCATTTCTAATACTACGGTATACAATTGCTCAAGCGTTTAATCACCGTTGCATCAGAGTTTGACTTGTTTGTAATAAATAAGAAGAAATTTCATGATATGTATCATCGTTTCGTATTATACGATCATTTAATTTATTAGTAGTTTTATTTATCGTTAACTCATTTCTGTTACCGCTTTGAAAACCTATAGGTGCACAATGGTATATTTCTTCAATATTTCAAACGGTATGAAAAATTATGAAAAAAAATTAAAACATGCGATTTTTGCATGGAATGATTTAATATTTGTTAAACATCTTGACTAATTACTTTGGTTGTCATGAAATCTGTTAAATAAACCAGATAAGAAATAACATATAAACCAATTTTCATTGTATTAAATTCTGCACACAGGAAGCCACTGAACGAGATAAATATAAACTACATTTTATCCCAGCTAAAAAACATAGTGCCTTTAGGCTGAAAAAAGCCACAATCAAATCTTTCATTGATAAAATATACTTCACGTTAATTTTTACTGAGAATTTTCACAACATAAATAACGTTTTAGTTCAAACATATTTCACGGGATATCATCAACATTGGGAAACCCAGATCTCGTCTCTAGCTGGTCGTAAAATGAATGATGAAAGCTAACGTTAAGTCAGAAAGTTATCGCATATGAAATAAAAAAAATCTTTCCAACAGTACGAGATGTAGCATTCATTTTACGTTAGAAAAAAACTTTTATTAAAAATAAAAATAAAAATAAAAATCCAGTATACCCAGGTAACTACAAAAAATTACTCGCTTATGAATATATATCTAAGTCAAGTCTTTTGAAAACATTTTGATAACAATGCGAGTTCAAAGTATTAAAGATGATTTCATATTTATTATAGCAATTGCCTTGGATACAGAAAAGGTTTCAAACCTTTAGCATTGTACGAAGTGAAAATTCAGCTTTGTGAATAATTTCTTCATTACTTTTACTACATGACTACCATATATCAATTATAGGTGAATTGTGATTTCAAAATGGATAATATAAATAAATATCAAGATGGGTATATATTCAAGAACACTTTCAGATGCATATAAAATGAATGATGAGATTTACTGTCAACATTAAACCAATTAATTATTATACGAAACAAGGTGTGAAATAAATAAAAACGTGTTTTTTTTTAAATAATCTCTAATGTATATTTATTTTGTACCTCGTTTAGTATTAATTCTTTCCTATAACCTTTGTGCTCAACTTTGGTACGTTCATACAATTAAACATTATGCGATAATTTCTCATTCCTAACCGAATGAACAGATTAGTTATTTTTTTATTAACAAATACGCCACAACATGAACATGAGTTTAAAATGGTAAGTTGTGAAGTTGAAATTAATGTTTTAAACATGATAAATTAAAATATTCATTTATTTCAATGAGGCGTGACCAAGCTTTTTTAAATGTTTGATCTCAGGCCTTTATTAATTTAATACAAGTAAAAGTTGTCACTTGATAAACCAATCAAATACAAATAAAATCCTTGCTAGACCTCTATATAAATTTAGATAAACAAAATTATTTGCACGTTTAAAAACTTTTATTTATCATTAGTATTATTCCGTCATATATGATTCTTCATTTATTGAAAATATTTGAGAATGCTAATATTACTAATTTTGTCCGTGATTTTGTTTGCATGTAGATCTTTAGAAAATGGTTGAAAGTATACTTTGTATTCAAATATCGGATTGCCATATCTTTTTTATACTTCGTAACTTTTGATTAAACGTTGCTTATATATTACACCTAGACTAAATGGAATTCATTGGTAAAAACTTCACCGAAATATTTTTAGCTTTTCTTTTGTAATGATAAAACAGATGTATAAGCTCACAGACACATGGATAAATACGTTCTATTACTTTTGTAATATTCCCCTAAATATTTTTTTGTGAACAAATTCAATGAAGAAACGCACTAATTCCAGAGTTTTCTTACACATAAAATAAAGTGCGTAAGAACCATTTTTACCGCCTGATATTAAACCTACAATTAATTTTAAACCAGTAATTAATTTTAAAATATAGACAAGTGATTTTTATTTTAAATAAATGAAGGAAACAGGAAAACAGCTTACTTCGAATACATTAATCATTCAAAAATGATATGTGCTTGAGATGAGCAACAACGACGTTTGCCCTTATGCGTCTACCCGTGTTCAGATGGCTTATTAAAAATTACATGTAGCATCATCTATTGATATAAACACATACACTTTACGTTTGTGTAATTACTTCGCGTATTCTATGAATATGCCAATTCTGATGAAATAAAATTATTGTTACTTCCAGTCCACTCCACAGTCTATTCTTCATAAAACACCGTTTTAATTAAGTTAGCAGTTTTACATGATACGTATCTAAATAAATACATGAAGAGACAAAAATTCCAGAAACTGTATTTTTGTGTTCTATTTTTTTTATTATGTAATATTTAATCACTTCTTTGGTGAATACCTTTAATGTAGAGGCACACCAATTTAAAAGTTTTATTACATATATAGATAAAGAGTAAAGTACGTAGCAATAAAACTTATACAGCTTGATACTAAACCTACGAAAGTAATTAAATTACATGTTTTAAACAAATAAAGGAAAAGGTAAGCATATTTCAAACACATTCCTCATCCGAAAAATGCTAAGTGCGTAATACGTTTGACAATGATATCTACCCTCACGCATCTACTCGCTTACTTATAACTACCCCTTCCGCACGACCTTCACTTCTGAGGAAACTAATTTCGCCAATACATGTTCAAGTGAAAAATTTATCACAGCACCACCTATTAGTGTACGTAGATATATTATACATTTGTATAATTACTAAGCTTCGAGTAACTTCAAGGGAATTTTTGTTGTAGTAGATGCATTATAAAAGAATTTTTGAAAATGTTAAGTTCGCATGTCCCCTTATTGAATTATTTAAATTAAATAAGTTATTTTTACCTGTTATGTTTTAAAACAATAGACACAGAGACGAACAAAAATACAAAAAATCGTATTTTTGTGTTCTTTTATTTTTATTATGTAACCCTAATATTTTTTTCGTATATATCTACAATGCGCGGACAGGACAATTCTTTAATTTTAATGTGTACAGATTTTTCACTATGTAAATAATTTTCCTAGTATATCTTTCACAGGTTCAGAATATTAGAATTAAAAACTACGAGACCTTGTACCTGTAAATTTATAGTACACTGTCTTTTTTCATAATTTTAAATCTAGTAATTTTGAAGACTGAAAGAGTGAATCAATATATTTTTTTTAGTATTTTCGTCAACACCTATTAAAATAAAATTATATAAAATTGTAAAAAAAACGTTGAGATGCATGAAAAGACGGAAGAAAAAGCGGGTTATCTCATAAAGGTTTCGTGTTTTTTTTTTAAATACGAAACCCTAAAAATTAGTACTGCCATTTTACACAAATTAAAATCTATTCACACTATCATTTAAACACCGTGAAACATCGAAAATAGTTATTTACAAATTTAGAAAGTTATTTTACGTCTAAGACTTTCTGCGGGACATAAATTTCGACGTTTTGTTGCAACGAGGAAATTTAATTACATAATAAAATGGCGTTAAACTGCCGGTAGACGCAATTTGTGTACGCTAGTTTTTCAGTAATTAATCTATAATGTAATTACTGCCGGGGGCAAGTTGGATATAATTAAAAACATTTACTCGTTTACGTTATTACTTTGTACGCTGTAAATCGATGATGAATTTAACAATTCGTGTATACATTTAAGGATTTTGTTATACATAATTTACGAGTCACGATGTTAGTATTCAATCTCTATTTCTACATATCAATTTTTAGTTAACTATTTTCTGATCTGGCCTAAAAAACATTTTCTGCTTTTTTTGTTAGTCGTTAAACCAACGATAATTTATGATGTGCTTTTATTTATAATCAGTCTACAATGAACTGAATTGTTAGTCACACGCAAGTCTTGATTTTAATTGGCTTTACGACGTAAAGCATAAATGTATACATGTATAAAGAAATATAGGCAAAAATTCAAGAAAATTTTAAGAATTCAATTTTGGACCTGAATATACAATAACTGAATTTTAAGTATCTTTTACATATACCCGGCGTACAGGAAACTATTGCTAATACAAGAAATGTAAAAAGAAAATACTTCTGTATTCACCTATGTTCTAAATGTTAAATGTTAAAAACTCGGGTATTTGTAGTATAATCACACTATAGCTTTAAGTTATCGGTGTTTTCAGCTTGATATCCAATAGGCGCAAGGTAGTTCCACTAATAAGTTAACTCTCTGTCTATGAAAGAATTACTCTTAGACTTTCAAGTTTTTTGAGTAACAGGTCTTTAGTGATGTTCGAGTTATTTAATTTCATTAATTTTAGAAATTTGTGGCACTATGAACACTTTAATAAGTCCTTAATTTATCACAAATGGCTCTTAATTGCAAACTGCTAAAAATCTAAGACCGGTTTTAACTATGTGGGTGGACTTTGTTTTATTCAAACCATTAACGTATTATAGTTATTTTAAGGTATTCCTTAATTTGACAAGCTTAGCCAATCATCTTTTTAATGTCATTCGCTCCGCGCGTTTAACTTTATAAGTCACATTCGATTTGCGGTATACTTCATACCGATGTACTAAACCGCTCGTTATCGTTAACGCCAATCGCTCTACATACTACTGCTAATACTCCGATATGCTTCACTACTCTTCATCATTAATCCCAGTCACTCAACATGCTTAACGTATTCTATGTGTACGTTATAGACAACTCGCGGTATACTTAATGTTCAACGCAGGTATCCGAAAATTGTATACGATGTGTCGGTGCCGATAATTTCCGACTTATGTCGGAGAAAGTTGGTGGCCGATTTTATATCGACTCAACACTTAAGTCAAGAGGTGTTCGCTATAGTATGAATGTCTGTCTCTTGTCATTTTATATGTTTTGTCCTATTCTCCGTCAACGCCATTTCATCCGTAACATTTGTATTGGCAACAGGAGCCCAGAGTCATTCTGATTTTTTATACGACTAATTGTCAGGGTACATGTTCGTGAAAGTATTAAATATGTATTTTCTAATTTCTCTGATTATTATGAAACCAAATATTGTCAGTTATCTACGTTGTACGTATCTGCAATATGGCGATAAGTATAAAGTTATAATTATAGCGAGTGGTTAAATGCATCCACTCATCATTCTTAATGTCACTCACGTATCATGCTTAATTTATTTCGTAAGTAAATCACAGCCTACTGACGGTGTACTAATTTCGATATGCATAGACTCTCGTTATTATGAAGTCATTTTTTTACACCATTTTTATTACTCTTGGCTACAAGTGTGGGCAGACTGAATCTATCGTTGAAATATGTTCATATTGTCATATTATTTTTTTTAATATGTGTAATTATTTTCTTTTAGTTTTATGTTAGATTAATCAAATTAAAAAAACACCAGGATGTGCTGGATTTAAAAATTATAGGCAAGAAGATATTTTATATTAATTTATTTTCTGAACTCTTTTCTTGTTTTTTCCTTCAAAATTTGTATTTTTAATTTTATGTATAAAAACAAGTTTCTTCAGGAATTTTTAACACTATTTTAAATTATGATAATTATATTTCCAAACATTAACATTTATCTTTTCTCTCCCTTAAGCTTCTTCCATTTTTACTTCTATGAAATGTTCATTACAAGCATTTTATGACAAAATTTTCATTTACACAAACGTTATTCAACGTACTTACGGAAAATCACGATCACAGTCAGTAATAAGTCGTGCCTATAATGGAAGAAAAATAAATTTAAGCGGAAAACGAGTCACCTCCGCCCGAGCGGTTAGACATACCACGTGTCGAATATAGTAGTTTTGTTTTTTATTTGCAGTTGTTTTAGAAATTTGTAGGCATATTTTATATATAGAATTATATAAATGGAATAAAAGATAAAATTAAAAAAAGCAAATAAACATGTATTTGTATTAACAAATAGCGTATTTATTTTGAATAAACAACAAATTTATTTCCGTTTACAGTCTCATGTACAGCTAAAACCTCAACATTTGTCTGATTCGGTCATCTTAAAAACATAATAATACATATTAGAAAAAATTCTCTTAACTTTCTTTGTCTTAATTTAGTTTTGGGAAATTATTTACCCATATTGCCCTTATCCCATAAAAATGATGTACAAAAAACTAATTTTCATTGGGCTCTCATCAAAATTATACATTTCGCGAAAACTTTTATGTGATTGGATCCTTGAATGTCTCTTGGTATCGAAATCCCGGGATTGAAAAATCTAGATCCCGGGGATTTTTGGGATCGATACAATAATTATCAATAAATGTTCTACTGCGTCTACTGTGATTGAAACTTGGAAAATGATGGTGAGGGTCATGATCTGGCCCTGGATATAGGATCTATTTTCTCAGTTAACTTCAAAACGATACTCCGCAACAAAATTACATTCTGACAATAAAATGATGTACAAATGAACTCCTCAAACTAATCTAGTTAGGCATTCAGAATCAATTGTATAATTATAAAGTAAAAAATAATTAACATTAGAATAAAAACTGCTGGTGGAAATAGACAAAAGTATAAAAAAGTTTAAGCAAAGGAGATAAGGGAAATACACATTGCTAAGGCTATTACAAAGAAGATTTTTTTTGAAAGCGGATTTACAATCCGAGGTCCTCATCTGGAAAAAAATCACAAATGCTTGATGACCACCACTTCTACAAGCATTGAGCCTGAAAGGGGATTTTCTGCTGCTTACCATATTGGAAACAAACTGAGAAACCGGTTTAACGATATCAGCATGGATAACGTCATGCTGAGATCTTACTTTTAAAAATTAAAAAATAGAGTTCTTCGAATATATTTGCAAGTTGATAATTGTTTTGTTAAAATTCCAAAGAAGTGTATTAACATTTTATTTTCCATTTGATGATTTTCATGTTCAAATGCCCAATGAATGGATTAATTACTGTTATTAATTAATGCTAATAATAAGACTGATTTGAAATAAAAATGACTAATTGTGTTTAATATAAATTTGTGTATTATTTATATTCCTAATTAAAAAAAAATTGCCAATCCGGGACTAGCCCCGGAATCCCGAAATCAGCCTTCCTTGGTCTCGTAGTCTCGGGATGGACATAACGGTCCGGGATTATATTCCCTACTTTTGATCAATTCGACACATCACCTTGACGACGTGTGATTTATCTCATTTTATGGTATGGCTCTAAATACCACACATTCCGAACATCAAAATTATTTTTATTAATTCCTGATCTTAAATTTACCTTATCGTGAGACGTGAGGAGCGACGATGATTGATGATGAGAGTTAAATTAAGAAATGCGCTTACGGCCATGGGGGTGAAAGTGTATGGAGGGGGTATCAAATGCATTTTTGATGAAATTTAACTTACCGATAAAACATATATAACGGAGGGGGGATGTTCAAAATGCAATTAAATTCATTATGTCAGCATTTAAAAAATAGGGTACAAAATCTAATAAGAGAGATGCCAATACAACTTTGCTACTTGTACTATCGTCTATTTTTTTAATTCCATGTTTTTTTTAAAGTATATTGAGGAAATTGTAAAAATAAATCGAACATTTATTGAATGTTAATGTATCTTATCTATAGAATTTTATAAGCAAAAGCGGTCACTGAGAATTTTGTAGGAATAAAATGAGAAATTTACGTGCAATATGCTAAAATTATCATAATTTGTCATAAATTATTTTATTTTTTTGTCAAAACCTGTTTAAAAATTTAAATAAACATTATATACGTTATGAATGCTTACATTCCAATTCATTTTGTGATGTAACATGTTAGCGGAATAATTTTATCAACTTTCGTCAACAAGTAGCTCATGTTCCTATTTTATATATAATAACTTCCATCTACCAATTCGTCTGTTAACATCGTCACAAGTTAAATCAATGAGATAATGTAAATTAAATCGGAATTAATTTCTAAAAACATTTAATGACGCTGCTTCTAACAATATCTATACTATCAATATGTATGCATCAACCATTTTCTTTTTTAGACTAAACTCTCTGAATAGACAAAGAAAGAAGTAACATTTTCTGATACTTTGAGAAGTACCATTTCAAAACTATTAAATTTTTCATTGGACGCATCAAAGTTTTCTCGACAGATTTTAAAATAATTTATAAATTTTGATAAAATTATTTAGACATTTGTAAAGTTCGAATATTTTGGAACGAGCCTTTTCTGATTATGTGGAGTTAATAACACTTTAATTTATTTTGAATCATAATAATGTTGAAAAATAAAACAACTTATTTGATGAAGACAAACAAATATTTGTAGTGAAAAAGTGAAAATGTTAATAATGAAAAAACCAACATTTTTGATGATATGCTTGTTAATTATAATTATAGCTTGTTAATTATAATGTTTTAAGTAAAATTTTCACTTCTAAAATTACTCCATTATTAAGTACCAAAACATTTTCCTTGTGTTATATTACAATTACAATTTAATTCATTATTACGTTACTATTACCCTAGTCCAAATGTTATATCAGCATTGAAATGAATGGTTGGCAGCAAACGAGTTAAAACCATTAACAAAATATATTCACGTTGAATAAAATACAATACCCAAAATTTGTAATGGTTTTATAATTGACATTTGAATAAAGTTTTTATCAAGAAATTCATTTTATACACAATTTACATATTCCAAATATTCTATACAGAATACTAAACTTTGTCACATTTTTTATTTAAAATTATGGATGTAAAATATATGACTTAATATTTATTTAAATTCTTTGAAACTAAAGAAGCCAGGCAAAGTCAACACTGTGCAATATGACGCACTTTTACTCATTGCGACTCACATACATCACAGAAATTAAATAAAAGAGACTTTTCTTATGATAAGTGAAATTTCTTTTAAGTTGATAGTTTTCCGCTACATTTTTTTTGCATATTTTGATCACATACGCATCAGTTTTCTAACAAAAATAAATATATTTCACAATGGAGACACGTTTTATCTTAGTTTGACTAAATTTAAAATGTAACTAGATGTGACATGCAAAGTTATTCAAATTATAGTCCAATAAAACTTTCCTAGTCCCACAAAATGGCGGGTTGATTTATTTAAAGTGATTAATCGATAAAATAATTTGCAGTACTTTCATTACATAACAGTCAGCAAAAATACTAAACTAAATTCAAGTAAAATTTTCACACAATCATTAAACAGTTTTTTTCGCCGCGAACGCAAACAGATAATTTGTTGATGTAATATTTTGGGGGCTTCCACGGGGCCACTTTAAATAAATAGACCACTCAAATGAAGAGAAGAGGTGTTCGTCATTGGTCTCTCAATAGGAGGGTGCGGAATATTGAAAAGTAACATCCGCCCGTACTTCGCTAGGCTAAGATTGAAGAGTCTGTCGGGCAAATGAGACTTTTGCCGTGAATACGTCTTTCAATTCATGCTTTTGTGTGCTACTGTTCAAGTACCTGACTCAACTTTCTTAAAAATTTAATTGAATATATTATATGTATAACGATTACAATTTATGCATGTAGAGATTGTAATATTTTTTATTTGGATTTACGTCGAGAATCGTGTTTTATTAGTCATATAGCATTAGTGTTTTATTAATTAATTTTATTACTATAAAAAGAAAAATAAGTGCGATGAAAAAGTTAATGCTATAGTTACGCTATATCTTTAATTCTCCGCATCTTACATTTTATGCGGAACTGCTCGGCTGTTTCCAATTTTTTTACCAGCTTTGTGTTTAAATTTTACTACCATTTCTTACTTTTAATCAAAGTTATGTAACCACAGTCAAATTACCGTATTTTGATATATACCGGTTTCTGTTTTAACAAAACCAGATTTAGAGAGATGAGATAGGTGATATTTCAATTTGAATTTTCAAATTAAAATCGGCACTACAATAAATTGGCCCTATTATGTAGAAGATTTATATTTTCTTGTATTCATTAATATGCAATAAATTAAAAAATTAAAATTAAAATCAATCAGCTAGACCCCTCTCTTATTCGAGTTTAATTTTAATAAAAATATACTTTTATATACGAACGGACGATAACATTGATATTTTATTTCCTCTTTTAATTATATCCTTCTATGAAAAACATGTTAAAAATAAATATGAAAGTATTGAGTCATCCAATACCATTTATTATCAATATATTTACTTTTACTGTAAATATATTGATAATAAATGGTATTGGATGACTCAATACTTTCATATTTATTTTTAACATTTTTTGTTACAGTTTCGGAAGTAAGGGAATTGCCATGTTTAAAATTATGTTAAAGTTTTTAAATTCATGCTCGTAATGAAAATACCATATATCTTTTACTATATATACCTAAGATGAACCTGAAATATAATTAAAAATAATTAGTTTTTATTTGCTAGTGTAATTATGCATTTGATATTTTTTTTTCAATTGAAATATCTTTCTTCCATGATTCTCCTATTTTTTTGAAGATTTTCGCTAATATGACATCCATGTTGTAGATCTCTCAAACTGGCGTTTTTCTGTGTAATAACCAAAGCCTTAGCCAAAAATTTTCAACTGTGGAAGAAGATCGTCAACGAGGCTCCGAATTGAGACATGCACAAAACTACGTGTTGGCTGAGCGTTTCCTCCGCCTTCCTCGTCGGTCTTTAGCTTAGGATGAAAAAAGAAGAAAAAGAATCCTTTCATGTTATAATCACATAACTATGTACGATCAAATTGTGAATATTTAAAAAAGTTAGCTAAGATAAAACATTTTGGTTAATAAAATATATTACTATATCAAATTTCAAGTTCCTATTTCGCATGATTTCTGAGATAAGCGGGTCTGAATATGGAAAGCTATAAATATATTTCTTTTATATATTGCTTTATTGTATTTTTCAGAAGCGTTAAAAAAATTTTAAATCTGTAATCACAGCTATAGTTTTCCTATCACATTATGAATGCTTTTGTTTTTTTTAAATAATTTTAGGCTGAATAGGTTCGCAAATAGGGGGAGGAACATATGTTTTTGCATATTTTTCAGGACTCTGAAAATAGCTCTGTAAAATGACACCGACGAAATATATCGGGAATATTTTTTTTACGAACGATTATGTTCGAGTTTTAATGTTGAGGTTTGAGCGAGTTAATATGCTTTAATACTATGACAAAATTTCAAATTACTGCATTAAGCCGTTTCTGAAAAAAATTACTGTGACGGACGGATACGTAAGTGGTGTTATAAAGGTTCCATTTTTCGTTGTGAGGTAGGAAACCATAAAAATGGATACATCTGCTGACTTTTGAAGGAAATTATCTGTACATCATATATAACATATTAAGTTATAATATATTCAATTTCTCTAAGTTTGTGAAATTTTTTTTTCGATTTTCGGTCATTTTGCATGAAATATTGATCTTTTACATGGTTTTTTTACTGGTGTGCTAAAGTTATTGTATTTGTTTGATAGTCACACCTTTGAGAACATTTTATATTAATATTTTGTCATTGATGTACTATAAATGTTTGAAGAAATCAGAAGCTTTATTTACACAACTTCTGATAACAAAATATTCATAATATTTTCAACACAACAGCTATAATTCTGAAAGGTTTTTTAGGTCAGACAGAGGACAAGTTTCCAAAAGTAATACATTTTCCAAGGTTGTATCCTTTCGATGCCTATAAAAGCTTGAACATTTTACAAGACTATTCTGAAATAGATATTGATAAAGTGTAAATTTATTGCTTTTAACTCAGCGGAGAAATAAGTTATGGGTATAGTAAATATAGGTGGAATTTTTCATATAGATATGTACAAGACGTGTGCGTGAGATTGTATGGCTCGCCCTGTGATAATACGACAAAGCAAATAGAACATGATTTTTATAAGGTCTTGTCTAACAAAGGTTTTTAATTCAAAGGAACGTAAAAAACATTCCTTTAAAGTTAATTTTGATTTAGTTTTAATAATAGATTTTAAATAAATAGTTCATATAAAAATATAGATTTAGAAATCGACTGAGTCGAAAAAGATAAATTTATTTGAATATTTTGAGCTCAATCTACAGAACTTACCGTAATTGATAATTCGGTTTTGAATCAAAATAAATTATTCGAGTCCGGAGATAATTAATAATTAAAATTCTATGAAAATAGAGATTTCAGACTTTTAAGTAGAATATAGGTAAGCAATATAAATA